>BTPG01000008.1:170281619-170759119 GCA_036245525.1 Semisulcospira habei | reverse complement strand
AAAGAGAGTCACTTTATGATCAGAGCTAACTTTACTGCCGGCAACAAATAAATTACTGGATTCACGTGGAGGCCTCACATCGAAGCCATGGAAGCTAGAGCTGCGAAAAAAAAAAGAGTCTCTGATGAAGAAACTGGTGGAGACCACATTGGCGTAAATTACAGCATCCTGGCGCAAGCAAACACCTGCTCGGTCAGACCAGTAGTGTGTTACCAAGATACATCGACAACATGAAACACTGTCTGCAAAACCAAAAAAGCCAGGCTTGACAAGATGCAGAACATGGGTCATTCTCATGATGCAGTGACATTCTTAGGGCCATCTGGAGCACCCCAATTTAGGAAATGGAGGACATTGGAGCCACTGGAACGCAGAACAGCACACACGATGAAGAGACTTACTAAACACCGACAGCACTGGAGACCACAGGAGCAGACCAAGAACCGTCAGAAACGCCCAAGTCTGAACCGCCAACTGAAAGTCCTGCAAAGGGCTAAAACTGACGTCCTGGAACCAAGCCCAAAGATGTGTGAACAGCTCCCTTTAGATACCTGCACATCTCGAAAGAGCCTTCCAGGACTCTTTGCCAAAGGTCGCGGCACTGCACAAAGCCATCTCGCTGGAGATTATGCACAAGCGCTACCCTCACAGCAGCTGTGGTACCGCACAAGACGCCGTGCGGAATAAAGGAAGTGGCGTGTACATCCCTGTTGTGCAGACCGCACTACTACCTCCCTCTCCTCACCAGCTGGCGGCAGCAGCTCCAACTATCGTACAGATCTGCAGGTGCTCAACACAGCAGCAGAGCACCGGCTAGGGAAAGGCAGCAGCTTGATCCACTGATCCACTGATCTCACCAGGAAGCTTCAAGATAGACTGGATGTCCAGTCCACAAAATAGTGCTGCAGTGGATTCCAGTGCATTCGGGAGTAGCTGAGAATGGAGAGGCTGACAGCCTAGCCAAAGCAGGCGCCAGACTACCTCAAGATCACAACCTCCTGTAATATTTTTTTTTTAAAAACAAGACACTACAGCAACAAAGTGATTGGCAACATCAGAATGGCGGTTGCAGCCCGTGGGCAGACGAGTGTGACATCAACAAGCTGAACAGGGAGAGCCAGGCCACCATCTTTCATCTACACACTGATTACTCTGGACTGGGTCCGTACAGAAAAGTAGGGACGAAGTTCACAAACTTTTCATAAACGTTTCACAAACCCAAACTAAAGCCTGAAGGTTTACACACTTTAATTAGATCACTCTGTATCAGCAGCTCATTTGAAGCTTTCGTGCCTAATGCATGAAGAGATACCAAAATAAAAGAACGTTTAACGAATGGCAGAGCACGGTTGAAGCGTAAACAACCAATCAGAATGTTCGGCAGAAAGGCCATGCAGTCACTTTATGATCAGAGCTAAATATCGATCACTTGCAACACTCTCGTCAGCATGATCGTTCGCAATGGAATAGTCACTGATTGGGGGAGGAAAAAAAAAAGAAGTAGACAAAAGTTTGCCAGCACTTTGTCATTTTTTACAAACTTTCAGAAACTTTAAGGAAAAGGACTGAAATTGACAGACTTTCCAGGGCCCTAAAAAGCCTTGTCGGTCATTTTTTAAAAAACTTTCACAAATGTTCACAGACCGTACGGACCCTGCTGGACTCACCTCGCGAGACTGGGTCATGCGGAAACAGCCCTATGCGAATTTGGCGTAGAAAATTAGTCTCCTTAGCACATTCTCCAAACCTGTCCATACAGAGAAGCGGTCCGCTGGCTGTTCTGACCAGAAGACACGCCCCTGTACACCAAACTCTGAAAACCTGCTGCCGAGTTCTTGACAGCTCACTTATTGGCAGACAGAACAATATAAGATTTAAAGACGGTCATCAAGGAATTGAACGTTGCAGAAGAAGAAGGTGGAAGTGGTGAACTCGTGGTGGACATGTGGAAACTAAGTATTTTGATAACATTGTTTTGGCTGTTAGGAACCATGAAACTTTATTACGCATATTCATATTTACACCTTTCTAGACGAAAATAAATGAAAGGAAAAGAGGAGACCTTACTAGACCCGCCTTACGCTAGGTAAAATATCACCTAAAAGATCAGCCAGTTAAAAATAGTTACAATTAAATTGATGGGTCACATTGAAATTAATGAATTGATCACCAATGTTTATGCTCATTATGCATATTTTTTTAAGAAAACTGGCTACAAAAAAATATTTAAACAGAGGAGTATGACATAAGCAATTGTTATGATCATTTTGCGTTGCTTTGCGTACTGGTAAAATGGGGGTAGGGCAGCAGATTCGACCACTGTGGCCCCTAAATGCATCACAGCATCATAAAATCAGTTTGGGAGTAACTGTGGTACTCTATCCTAACTAATAAAACCTAACAAAGACCTATCAGTTGTATACAAAATTTCTGAGGGCATCAGAAACAACGTACGTTTCCCAATTCGGTAATTTTAAATGGGAAAAAGCTATCATTCACCACGAATGTACCGTAAAGGATGCCGACTTTCCTAATTTTCTTGCACTTTATGCTCACATTATTGAAACTTAATAGGTAAAGAGAGGTGAAAATGAAATGGAATAACCCATTCTCCGAGAGTGGCCGCAGCTTCACGATCCGCAGTTTGTAGTGGATGGCTAAAGTAGTCAAACTCATTTCTAACACTATCAACAGACTGGATTCAATTTCTCCAAATGCACCTAAATTTATTTTAGTGGACTTTAATCACTGCTTACTAAATAAATCTCTTCGCTCATACTATCAATACGTGAACTGCCCAACCCGCCTAACAAAACAATAGACTTGTGTTACGGTTCAATACCAGGTGCGTACAAGTCGCTGGGGTTGCCTCCCTTGGGATTAGCGGACCACAACTGTGTACTTTTTGTTCCAGGTATAAACCAGTTGTGGAGAGAGTAAGAGCTGTTGTGAAAACAGTCAAAACGTGGACTGCGGATAGTATTGCATGTCTACAGGGGTGCTTTGACTGTACCAACTGGGAAATGTTTTATGAGAGTTGTAGTGCTCTTGATGAACTTACAGATGCTGTTTCCTCATACGTCACATTCTGGGTTGACTCTATTATCCCTTCCAAGCAGATCAACGTCACTAAACAACAAACCATGGATTAACAAAGAACTCAAAGAAGTGATTAACAAAAAGAAAAGAACATCCAGGGCTCCGCGGAAGAAAAAAAGAGGTAAACAAAGAGGTGAATTATACGATGATAAAGTCGAAGATGTCATTCAAAGATAAAATTGAGCGGAAATTTCAGTGTGGAGATCTTCGATCTGCTTGGCAAGGGTTCAAATGCATGGCATCAGTAAACGAGTCATCAGGAGCTCGTGGTTCTAGAATCCACTTGTCTGACATGAATGATGACAATATAGTAAATGAGTTAAAAACTTTCTTCACCAGGTTTGAGACACATGATTTCTCCTCCGATATTTCAAGTCTAAAGCAATCACTCAGTCCTGGTGAACAATTGTTATTAACCATGATGACGTGCTGGGATGTCTGAAGCGTAGCAACATAAATAAAAGCCCTGGCCCCGCTGGGATTTGTGGTAGAACCCTGCGGTTTTGTGCCGATCAGCTCAGTGGCGTATTCCACCGACTTTTTCAGCTCTCACTGGATTCTTGTACTATACCCCGTCTATGGATTTGGTTGTACATTGCTTAACGTCCTGACAGCAACAAGACTTTCTCAGGACGTGCCTAAACTGCTTGTGAAAAAAAAACCTAAACAGAATATTGAATGTATGTCGCCAGCCGGTCTAATACGCTAAATAAACCTACAACCATTTAGCAACACACATCCCGAATATCAAGAGCTACAGACAGCGCAGACAGTAGGGAGAGTTGAAAAAAGGAAAATACAGGTGAATGGACCAAGGGTAGACAGAAACACATGCCCCAGAATAGAGGGGAAACCCCACCCTGTGGGGCTGACCAAGGTGACCCTGGGAACTAAAAAGTAGTTAACCCCACCCAAGTCCCCCGGGGCAGACCCGGGTGGGGCCCCGTCTATGGAAATTCTGCACTGTTGTACCCATCCCTAAGAAAGACAAGCCAAAACAACTCAGTGACTTTTGGCCGATAGCGCTTACCTCACTTGTTATGAAATCTCTAGAGAAAATCAGCAAGTCCTTTATCCTGTCTGTAGTTGAGCCTCGCCTCGCCTCGACCCACTGCAATTTGACTACAGAGCTGGAAGGGGTGTGGAAGACGCCAAGCTGTTCATACTAAATACTCTGTACGAGCACCTTGAAAAACCAAATGCTCGTGGTAAAATTCTCTTTGCAGATTTTTCATCTGCTTTTCAGACAATCCAGCCTCATATTCTGGCCACTAAACTAATTTCATATTTTTGTCTTGAAAACAAGCTTGTCCTTTGGATCACCGAGTTCTTGACTCAAAGGTCACAAACTGTGTATTCCAATGGTCATTTTTCAAGGTGCTTGTACACGTGCACGGGTTCCCCTCAGGGATGTGTATTATCTCCGCTTTTGTGCATTTTGTACACAGAAGACTGCAGAAGTGTGCATGAGAACCGTCACCTTGTCAAGTTTTCAGATGACACTGCCCTACTTAGTTTGTTGTGTGGCTCCGAGCAGCCATGGTCCTGTGCTAAACGAGTGTGTTGACTGGTGTGATAGATCATATCTTGAACTAAATGTTTGTAAGACGAGAGAGTTGCCTGTTGACTTTAGACGAATTAGTCCTGTCCTGGTGAACACTGTGATTTATGGCTAAGAGGTTGAAATAGTTAGCCAGTTTAAATACCTTGGTACAGTCTTTGATGAAACGCTGAGATGGGATGAAAACACAGACGAAGTGCTGAAAAAATGTAACCAAAGGCTGTACTTATTTAGGAAGCTAAATTTCTTTTCTGTTAACAGAACATTTCTGAGGCTCTTTTACAAATCATTTGTGGAAAGTGTTTGACTTTTTCTTTTATCTGCTGGTTCAGCTCTTTAAGTGCCAAAAACAAAAACAGCCTTGAACGGACTGTAAAAATCTGCTCTAAGATCATTGGTGAGCCTCAGAGAACTATGCAGTCTTTTTTTTTTTTTTTTCTTTTTTTGACCAGCAAACAGTGCAGAAGGCAATGTCCATTATTAGCCGAAAAGACCATATTTTAAATACAAAATTTGAGCTGTTGCCCTCATCCCGCCGGTACAGATGTCACAGCTGTAAGACAAACAGAAGGACGTTCTCTTTTATTCCCACCGCTATTGTTCTTTTGAACAAAGTGGCATAGAATTTTATTAAATGTGTTCTGTGACATCTGTACTCGAGCGATGGAGCAGTTTTGTTCTTGTAAGGTTTATGTGATAGTTGTCAGCATTAGTATAGTCGTCAGTATTTGTATAGCTGTCAGTATTAGCATTGTTCTTAATTCTGCGTGCATGGATGCCTGTGTGTATGTGTGTGCGTATGTCCGTCTTATCCATTTTTTTTTTTTTACTTTACTTTACTTTACTTGATATATTTATACGCTCCCGTTAAAAACTGGAATTTCGTGGAATAAATAAAAAAAAATTTACTTGACTAGTTCTTAACAGTCTGAGAACAATTATAATAATCGACAATCCTCCTGCTTCGTGGAATACCAGGGGTTTTGGTGGAGGGAGTCAACTAATCAATTTATTGATTGATTGATTGATTCATTCATTCATTCGCTGCCATGTGTGACGAAGCGCCCATATTTGGCTTTTAAGCGCTTGTCTAGACTTAGAAGATTTAACATTGTCTGTTATACTTGACTTATACATGTAGACGTACAAGTAAAACGAAATGCTTCCTCGACAGTCCGCCTTTGTTTTGATTCCAAAACACTTTTTCGATGGCATTAAATTATCTCACGAAACAGGAAGCTCGCTGCATGATCTCTTATTATAGTTATTACTAGACTCGGCTAGCCAGAAGGGATCTCTTGTGCCAAATATAATGCGGACGTTCTTAAATCATGTAAAACGGGACCTCATGCCAGTATCAAAGAGATGAAAATAACCGCAGATCATCATTTTTAAAACAGAACATGCATTTGAATATCTGCAGCCAATTAGAAGCAAATTAGCTTTTGGTGGAAATTGTGATAAAATAAATGAAAAGATAATTACAATGTTCTTTTTGCGGAACGGCTGCAGAAGTGCAGCTACACCTCCGGCTTGGAAACAGTGTGCAGACGCGCAGGTGTGTATATACATACGGAGTGGAAACAGTGCCGCGCGGAGACTGAACCAAAAAGCATGCTGGCGCTACGGTTGCATGTCCGTGCAGGTGCATGTTGGATAGGCCCGTAAAGGGCGGAAGGGCAGAGGGGCGGGGGTGGGGGGGGGGGGGGGGGTGGGGGTGGGGCTCATTTACCGACTGTGATATTCTCGCTCCTATAATTCAGTACTTCACATGCCAATATGCCGCTACTCCATCTTGCAAAGGCTGATAAAGATATGCCCTTTGCAGATGGAATGAGCACGCTCACATCGTAGGACAGAGAGAGAGAGAGAAGAGGGGGGGGGGGGGGGGGAGAAGCAAGATGAGAATTTCATCTCAAATTGCCAGGGGCCTTATGACCATATTTTAACAGGATCGGGACACGCCCGGACAAAAGCACCAAACTTTCTGAGGTACTTCGTTAAGTCATACTGACTCTTTCTTTTTAGGGGTGCCCACGCGTCTTAGTTTCTGGGGAGGGTCACATGACATTTTTCTATTTTTGGATTAAAGCGTGAAAAAAGACAACCCCACTGACTCACTTTAGTCGCGTCTTGTTCTGCAACTGTCAAACCTGGTCTTTAAACTTGCCAGGCGTATTGCCCTTTGAATTACCTTTCTAAGAGCATACCTACTTCAACGAACTGTGTAAAATGTAGTGCGTTTTAAGCGGTTTTAGCAGTAATTTCTTTTTGAAGGAAGGTTTGATATACTTCTTTGAGGGAAAGTGTTTCCAGACACAGGTACGCGACTAAATTTGCGTGAATTAATGCTGTCTAACCAATCGTTTCATACCCGGCTCAGGTACGAGGAGCAAAATCAAAAGTTTTCGATAGTGTTTGTAACCTGCTTAGTTCCTCTGACTGTGTCAGATGTAAAACAAGCTTTTCCCCTCAGCACGTGCGCGTTTACATGGGAGACACTGACATTACAAGATCTACGTCATTTTGTGAAGTGAGCGTCATTCATCCTAATCTTGCTATTTATACGTATGAGAGGGCCATGAAAGGTAGTTTTTATCAACTGTTTCCATACTTTGAACATTTTCAGCTCACAATTCGATCTCATCATACCCGTGAGCCAGGAAAAGCAGCTAGCATGTGTAGACACAGTTCATTAAAAAAATTGTCGGGTAATTCTGAGGAGATTGTCTTTTTAAAACAAACAAGTGTCAAAGAATACTGACTGTTAAACAGTCAGTATTCTTTACTGAAAACCTTTTAAAGTCCCTTCTATTTGTAGAAGGTACGTTTAAGGACGGGTCGGGGTGGGGAGAATTTAATAGCATGTTCATGATGTCAAAGGCGGGCAGGCCTAAACCTCTCACAATTGAAGTAACAAGATAAAACTTACGTCATGTCTAGCTACGCTAACCTCGCTGCTGAACGTACATTTGGCGCGAAGCGCGGTATGTGCGTATGTATGTATGTATGTATGTATGTATGTATGTATGTATGTATGTATGTATGTGTGTGTGTGTGTGTGTGTGTGTGTGTGTGTGTGTAATGTGTGTGTGTGTGTGTGTGTGTGTGTAATATGTGTGTGTGTGTGTGTGTGTGTGTGTGTGTGTGTGTGTGTGTGTGTGTGTGTGTGTGTGTGTGTGTGTGTGTGTGTGTGTGTGTGCCGGGTGTGTGTGCCGGTATGTAAACAAGAGAATCTCCGACATTTCTGTACACACAAGTTTGAAACTTGGCGCAACACTTTTTTGAAGGGGTGGCTAAGAGAGCCTCCGAGCATATTGTAATTGAATGTCTTATTTAAGACATAAACAACCGTATAGGAAGTCGGTTGACCCAGATTAGGGTCCGTAATTTTTGTCATATTTACTTGAAATTTTGGATATAGCTAGTTTGGATAAAGACATTCGATGAGTTCGTTAGCCAGCTTTTCAGAAAAGAATTAAAACAGTAAAAAAAAACGTAACTTCTAGAGAAAGTCAGACAGTGGCGGTGACGTAAGAGAGGCAACTCCGACACCACGCAGACATTGACATAATTATACTCTAAATATGACGTAATTATCTCTAGCGCGCACGCCACGCTCTGTCTCTCGCTCTCACACCGTCATGCGCGCATCTCCAAGAGGCACAGATCCTCATGCGTCCGGAGAGCGCATGAGGATCTATGTCTCTTGGAGATGTTCGAAGCGTGCGCGCAAGCACGCACTAACACACACACACACACACACACACACACACACACACACACACACACACACACACACACACACACATCGTCGCGCTTTCAGAAGAGCATGCAGGTGACCCGATATAGCTAGTTTGGAGAAAGACATTGGATGAGTTCGTTAGCCAACTTTGTACCCTTTCAACTTCTTCAGTAAAAATTAATTCTTTAAAAAAAAATTAAAACAGCAAAAAACCTCGACATCTGCGGTGGCGGTGACGGTGACGTAAAAGAAGCAACTCTGTCACCACGCAGACATACTTTAATATGACGTAATTCTATCTCTCGCTCGCTCGCTTTCTCACACATATGCGCGCATCTCCAAGAGGCATTGATCCTCATGTGCCCGGAGGGCGCATTAACACCTATGCCTCTTGAGGATGTTTGGAGCGCGCGCATGCAGACGAGCACGCATACACACACACATCGACGCGCTTTCAGAAGAGCATGTAGGTGTACTTAGTATAGCATGTAGCTAGGTAAGGTCAAACTGATTTTACATAAATTATAGCAAGACTAAAACTGTACCGTGAAATTTTAGTTTTGTCACCATTTTTTCAAGTCTTAAAGCGAAAGCGAAACTCATATCGCGTTATAAAATTACGTAAAAACAACAAATACGTCATAAAGGGCGGAAGGGCAGAGGGGCAAATAACGTTTGACAAACCAATGATGCGTATGCACTGCGCGCGCCCCTTATAGAGTTCACTATGACGCATTGGCACATCTGCGAGGCTTTTTCAAAATGAGATATTTCAACATTAGAATCAAGTCAAAGACAAAAGGTAGAGACCCTTGACAGCGAAGACAGCTCTCATATAGAAGGGAATTTGTGGGTTATGGTTCATCCCATCTTGTTTGGTGATTAGCAAGTGGCATATGGTTCACGAGCATTGCAAACGCACCTGCTCTCGACAGGTTCCTGCACAGACAAAACTCGGACTGACGTAGAAAAGGAAGTTTGGCAATTGGATGTGATCAGTAACAACCCGACATATCAGTATTGGGATTTAGTCCTCGACCTTAAGCTTCTGGAGATTATCTTCATTCGGGGACACTTTAAAGCAGACTTCCACATTATACAAGTACCCTGAGATCTCTTGTGCCATTGTTCTTCTCCACAAAATTGTTCTAGAACACAAAAACTTTCCTTGATGAACTCTGATCCTGGCGCACATACTTGACGTGGAAACTACACACCAAACAATCTTGGAAGAGATCTACATTATGGCCTTCGGACTACTTCTAACACAACCCACTGATTTTGTTCCTGCCGCTGGACCAGTGCCATGAGCAATCCAATGACACAGTCAAAGATGCCGGAAGTGCCCTCAGACTAACTGAGAACCGTCAGCGTTTCGCCAATGGATGCTGTCGGGACCGGACCAAGCAAAACACCTGAACAAATTCAAAACATGTTTCCTTAATAGCAGTATGCACTGTCTCACAATGAAAAAAGCCTGTCACAAAGACATCAATATTTTGCAAGTCTCCTCCGAAGCGTTCATCAATCTTGAACAACCAGCCAGCGAGGATCCTCCAAACACATATAAAACAAAAGTTCTGGATAAAGCAGCAGTCGTATGCTTCCTCCCAAAGAATGGTGTCGCAACATTTTATTTCTGTCTCATAATCACAGCCAGGGTGCAAAAATGAAGTTGTTGGCAAAAACAAAAAATCCCTGGAGGGTGACCCAATGCGGACATACTTTCGAGCCGAAGTCGGCCGCCGTTGGCCCGATGGCCTGTTGCGCTTTGGGGACTAGACTTCCTACGCGACCCAGAAAACGAAAAGAAATTTTCGCATCCCTTAAAGCCTCTAGCCTCCAATCAGTTCCCAGATCAAAAGAAGGTGGTCATCACATTTGGTGAGAGGAACAAACCGCAGGAAGCCTGATAAATGGCTGCAGGAACAAGTGTACTTGTAAGCAGGTTGGCGGTGCACAAAGCTGTGTAAGTATAAATGTAGCAGAAAAATCCCGAAAATATAAAAATAAAATAAAATAATAAATTGAATTAAATAGGACGAGTACAACACAATTCACAATTTCTTGCTAACAACGTTAGAGGCGACAAGTGTAGCTGGTGTAACATGAACAATATATGCACGAAAAACTCACCAAAAAGAAAACTTGTAGATTCAGTTCAATGTTGTTGCAATGAAATGTTTACTTCCTTACAGTGTTAGCAGCGAAATCCGTGCTTGAATTATGTGCACAGTACATTGTATTTGCAGTTTTATCCCTGTTTTATGAACTTTTGATTTAGAACAAGTTCGTGATTAGCAGCAAATATATTCACTAGCCTTACTGTCCTGACATTAAATCGCATGTACAGTTAATTACCTTCTGTTAAAGTACCAATATTTCACCAAGTTAGTTATCTGGGTTTAACGCCGAACAGGCTGCTGAGGGAATGATCGAAGTCAAAAGAAGAGTTCTTATTGTGTGACCTTGATAAGTGATCTCGGTCATTCATGGCAGTTATATCAGCCGTCAATGTGATTAACGTTTGCATTATAAATATGCATGAACAGCTCTTATGGTGTTTGAATGATACATTTACTTTTACAATGTATGATATAGTCCATGCATCTTATGGCTTTGACCTACATAAAGCGACTGATAAAAACACAGTTTCGCTACAAAATGGTCAAGTTTGTACTAAAGTAACCGTTTAAATATATGAAAACAAGAAAACAGTAGGGTACAATATGCATAGTTTTGCGCAATCATAGGCCTTTTATGACCTTTCCTTTTATCAAAGGTCAGTCAGTTAGGTACTTCCAGAAAGGCCATCCAATGACAATACACATGCCAAGTTTGAAGATTCTGGGTTTGATGGTCACAGAGATAGATGCGACCATAGCGAGTCAGTGGGGCTACCCATTTAACGTTACCATCTAAAAGTAGAAAATGTCACGTGACTCGACCCATAAGGCCCTAACGCGTGGGCACCCCTTCCAGAATGAAAGAGTATGACCTAATGAAGCACCACAGAAAGTTTGGTGCTTTTGTCCGGCGTGCCCCGATCAACTTGCTAAGGCACCTAGCTAAAAAGTCTAGCGTATTGTTTGGAGCTCACGAGCGTTTTTCTTTAAGGAACATTCAGAGTTGTTCATATTTTAAAGCTTATCCTTCTGATCCCTTTCCCTCCTCTCTAAGCCAACCTCTGGTCAGCACACACCGGTGCACACAAATAAAGACGGACACATGTACGGCGCTTCCCGCCATTAGTACGCTTTGTGGGCTGGTGTAGCGACGAGAATTAAAATACAATTCACTTCTGAAAAAGAATAGTGCGAGCAGCAGCGACGGGAATTAAAATACAATTCACTTCTGAAAAAGAATAGTGCGAACAGCAAAATGACGTCACTATAAGCTTCGCGTCATGGCATCGCTAGTCCCACCAAAGACAGTAAGTCTCTTCTATTTATAAAAGAGGCTTTTTCGGGATGGGCAGACGACGCGATGGAGCGATTTCAAAAGAACACACACATCATAGGTGGGCTAGACTAAAACTCTGATAGTGATGTAAATTACCGTCATGTCTAGTTACGCAAACCTCGCTGTAGAACGTACTTTTGGCGCGAAGCGCCATATGTGTGTGTGTATGCGAGTGTGTGGGGTGTAGGGGGCTCTGGATAGAGGTAGTACCTTTGCTGTTCGGCAGCTGCGTCCTACATAGGACGGACGGGCATCACTGGTCCTCATCCATCTCCTTAATCTCACACGTGCTGGCTCCAAGCGCCACACCCTGGCAAACCACCTCAGCTGGTGGGCTAAACCACGTGAGGGGGTGGTGTTCACATTGCACCACTAGGCGGATGAGCTGTTTCTGACAGCCAACGGCTAGAGGACGGAGGATATCAGGTTGGATCCAACGGCCAAATGTGGGGGAGTAAACCCTTCAAATCAGGAGTGGAGCCCCGAAGGCAGACAGCTGCCTGTATTCACGCACTGTTCTGGCAGCTCCTGCAGCCAAACTGATGCCAAACGTACTGCTTTGCATTCCTTTGGATACATCAGCGAGGCCGAGAGGGGGATCTTGACGATTGGGCATCCCAGGATCTCCATACACTTCGCCCAGGCTTGCGCACTGGAGAGGTCACTCCAGTGACTGACCCAGCAAGCGTATACTCCATTGTCTTTCGAGACAGGATGCCGCAAAAAATGCGAGTGTGTGTGCGTATGTATGTAAGCAAGAAAATCTCCGAATTTTGCGTACGTACAAGCTTGAAATTAGGGGAGGCGTTTCATTCAGGGGTGCCTAGGAGCTCCTCCGAACATTTCGAAATTAGATGTCTCATTGAAGAGTTAAATGACCGTTTATAGGAAGTCAGTTGAGCCACATTAGAGTCCGTTATTTTCATTATATTCACTTGCATTTTTGGATATAGCCGGATTGGAGAAAGTCATTGGATGAGTTTGTTAGCCAGGTTTGTATCTTTTGAACATTTTCAGTAAAAAATTAATCATATGAAGAAAAATTTAAAAAGTAAAAAAAAAAAAAAAAAAAAAACCATAAGACGGTGACGGTGACGTAAAAGCAGAAATTTCGTCATCACACAGACATCCACGCAATACTCTGGATGTGACGCATTTCTCTCTCTCTCAAAACAATGACGCGTATGCTCTGTGCCCCTTACAGAGCTCACTTATGCACTGGCAAATTTGCGAGGCTTTTTCAAATATATTTCAAAATCAGAATCAGGTCAAAGACAACAGGTAGAGATATTTGACAGCGAGTACAGCTAGCATCTAAAGGGCCTTTGTGCGTTATGGCTCTTATATAGAAGAGACTGACTTTGCGGGTTATGGTTCATCTCTTCTTGAAATATACTGTCTTTGGTCCCACGACGCCGTGTACACAAGGACGAATTTGATGTTTCAGGTCACTCATCCGAAGGGCACGCAAGGGTGTCCATACAGCCTCTTCCAGGGCTGACAATTTTCTTCCACACAGCCTCTTCCAGGGCTGACTGTTTTCTTCCACACAGCCTCTTCCAGATGAATTAATTATTATTCAAAAAGGTGAATAGGTACAACGCTGGATTCGGCGAACTCATTCAATGTCTCCCTTTAATCTGAACGCGCTGAGGCCAGCCCCATTTCAAAGTCTACCATATTTTCAATACGGTAGACAAACAAAGATGGGATGAACCACAACCCACAAAGTCCCTTTTATGTGAGAGCTGTCCTCGCTGTCAAAGGTCTTTTACCTGTTGTCTTTGACCTGATTCTAATGTTAAAATATGTCATATTGAAAAAAACTCGCAGATCAGCCAATGCGTTTCAAGTTTCAAGCTTGTGCGTGCAGTCGGAGATTCTCATGTTTGCATACATACACACACACACACACACACACACACACACACACACACACACACACACACACACACACACACACACACACAAATGCGCGCGCGCGCACACACTGGCACATACATATGTTCAGGGGGGAGCTTGGTGGCTCGGTGGTAGAGCGTTCGACTCTCGACCGAAAGGTCGTGGGTTCGAACCCAACAGGGGTCAAAATTTGTACAGGCCTCTTCTCGGTGCCCCGTCCTTGAAATCACCATCGTGGAGCACAGAAGACGTTAAGCCCTAAACGTTTAACGTTTTAACATACGTTCAGCAGCGAGGTTAGCGTAACTAGACGTTACGTCATTTTTATCGTGGTACTTCAGTTGTCAGAGGTTTAGGCCTGCCCGCCTTTGACATGGAGAGATATAAGAAACTGTTTTCCTTGACCACCATTTTTGTTAACCCAATTAAACAGCCTTTAATTAACTATTTTTTGCTATACTTTACTTACTTACTTACGCCTGCTACCCCTACCCGGGTATAGGCCGTCGACGAGAGACCTCCAGCGACTCCTGTCCTGTGCTTCTCCTTCGATTCTACTCCAGGTGGTTCCCAGTCTCTTGATGTCTGCTTGGAGGTCTCGACGCCAGGAGTTTCTCGGCCTACCTCTTTTCCTCTTTCCCTGGGGGTTCCATGACAATGCCTGCCTAGTCATACTGGAAGCTGGCTTTCTCAGACTGTGACTAATCCATCCCCATCTTCTTCGCCCAATTTCATTCTCTGCTGTTATCTGCTCTGTTCTCTCCCAGAGTCTGACGTTGCTGATCTTCTCTGGCCAGTGGATTTTCAAAATTCTTCTAAGGCAACTGTTTATGAAGATCTGTACTCTGTTGACTGTGGTTTTTGTCAATCTCCAAGTCTCTGCTCCATATAGGAGAACTGCTTTTACGTTGGAGTTGAAAATCCGGACTTTGGTGTGTTGTGACAGCTCTCTGGAACTCCATACTTTTTTCAACTGGAGAAAGGCTGCTCTGGCTTTACCGATTCGTGCTCTGACATCTGCATCAGTGCCGCCTTTTTTGTCTATGATGCTCCCGAGATAGGTGAAGGACTCCACCTCCTCCAATGGGGTGCCAGCAAGCAAGACTGGTTCTTTCCTGGTTGCGTTCAGCCTCATTGTCTTTGTTTTCTGTTTGTGGATGGTGAGGCCCACTTGGGACGAGATGTCAGCAAGCCTCGTGGTCTTGTCCTGCATTTGTTGATGAGTGTGGGACAGTAATGCCAAGTCGTCTGCAAAATCGAGCTGTGTCCACAGTGTCCACTGTATTCCACTTTGTCTGTGCTTTGTGGTCCTCTTCATGACCCAGTCTATAGCCAGTAGGAAGAGGAACGGAGACAGCAGACACCCCTGCCTGACACCGGTTCTGACCTGGAGCTCCCTAGTGAACTGCCCTTCGTGGATCACGCAGACGACACTCTGGATACTTCGGTTTGAAGTAATCATAGTAAAATTCAAGCATAAATAGTTTTGATAACTCAAGTATTGCCATACCAATAAATACTGGCTTGTCCAGTTTGACAATCTTTTTTTTTTTGAGTGACACTGCATATAATGATGGATGAAACTCTCTGTGTATTGTGACTTGCCCGTAAGCTTAATAGCACCGGATTCAGTTGTGACAAGTCTCACATCTTTGCGGTGATGAGGATTTTCCATCGTCTTACCAAAACAGGCATTGTTCATAAGCTTAAAGAAGTCTTTGTCAAATGCAGTGTTACCGTCTCTCGCACGCAATGTTGTGTTTTTTATTATGTAATCTTTCATGAAAGCACACTGGTCAAAGCTTATGCCTCTGTGAACTTTCTTTAATATTAATCCATGTCTGATGTAAAACTGCAGTAAGCGATAGTGACAAACGTAATTGAATTTGTCACTCAAATTTGGCACAAGTTTAGTGTCTTCTTTTTCCCCCGTCATACTCATTTTCTCAACTGCTAATGGATAATCATTGTGGTAATCATGTAGGCGGTGTGGGTACTCCAGGTCGACTTCAAAGATCCAACCTTTTGCGTCATTCCGGTCAAGAGTCATAATATAGTTTGTTGACTTTGTTATATCACACTTTGACAAATCATGCAGACAAAAGTTTTTCAAGGGCAATAATTCACACATCGTGAATCCGTACAAATTATTGGCGTCAAGGTACTTAATGAATGACATTGGCCTTTAAGGGGTCAAGGTCAAGGTATTTGTTGTTGGCTTTGGCATAGTTGTTTGCGGCTATACTGATGCCTCCCCTCAATCCACGTTCCACCATTTCACCCATCGTACGATTAGACAGCAGGTCTATAGATATCTTACTAGATTTCAAAAATGCATCCCATGTCATGCCAGGACTAGTTATGTAGCAAGCTGGGTCAAGACGGTAGTGTAACAAACCCTTTTCACGGTAACTTTCAAATACGTCTGCTAGCAAGCAAACGTCAGCTTTCAAGTACTGATCGTGGTAGTCACCAATCGTTTCACACCCTAATTTGCCCCATGCATCAAGAGCATGTTGATAATCAGAGTCAGAAATACCTTTTCCATTTAGTGTAAAATAAAATTTCTCTTTTGGTGACAGTCTCCTTTCTTCAAACACAACCCACTCACTGATGTACTCGTAGGGGTAGACACCTTTCTTAATCAAGTCTGGCTCAAAATATTTACTTGTTATTGGAAACGATGTCAGTCCGTCTGCCAGACTAGCAAGACCTAAAGACAAATGTTGCATGGAGTCATAAAATGCTAATTTGTTGTCTAGCCTAAAAGTCAAATACTTTTCAGTTGTCTGTGCAATACAACTAATGTTTTTGTAAGACTCATCTACAGCACGCATGATAATGTGTGAATCATATCCTTTGAGATTGTGGAAAAAAGATAGGTAGTTTGTATGCCTTGAGATCTATTTTTAATAACAAGTTACATTGGTTATGTGCAGCACCTCTGTAACGCCCAGTTATGTGGTCATGGTCGCGAACTTTATCATCTCCCAGAAGTTGTTCACAAATCCAACACGTCTCTGCTGTATTAAAATTCAGTTTGTCTTTTTCTGTCATCACCAAAGGCATTTGACATGTTGTGAGATAATGTACTACCTTACTATACAGTTGTCTCATTTCTGTTAGAAACAGACATGCTGCATTTCCGCTTCTGTAGATAACAGGTTCTGAATGCTGTCCGTCTGACCTGACAAGAATGTATCCAAAAGAACACACCACCTTGGTCACTCAACTTTACAGTCTTTGGTAATGACTCTGGAACAGGACCGTCATATGGTACTACCAGTGATTCAAAATCAGCATACACTACAAACGGCAGCTTTTGCTGATTCCCATAGTTCCTGAAATATACCTGACTACCAGGATCTGGGTACTTAAGTACTGTTTGTATGTCATCAGCTGACCTATAGTGCTGGACATGATTATGTGCAACTTTAATGGAAGAAAACCTTTGTAAACATCTTTTACAAATTTCCTGTTTATTAACATATTTTGAAACAATACTGCGAATTAGACGTGACATACTCCTGAAAATTGTGTAGTGAAAGTTATCATTATCACCTATTAATAACATGTCAACATGTTTATCTTCTGACTGCCCATAGGTGGGAGCAAGTGGCGATACTCTAATCGGTTGTAACTTGTTATCAGAGTCATTATCCCATACATACACGTTCACAGATATACCAGCATTTAGTTTTTCAAACAAGTCTATGTCTTCTGTTTTAACAGGGAAATCTATACCACTGAAGTTGAGTTCGCTTACAAATTTGGTGTATTTAGATACACGCTCTGGTTTTGTTTTTACAAAGTGTAGTCTAGCAAGCACACACCACATGAAACAATGGTGGTCTTTGTTTTGAATATTAACAACAGCCTTTTTGTTTGCAACCTCAGTTGGCAGTGGTAACCATGATTTACCCAATATAGGATGATACCTTGACTGCTTCAATTGTAGTTCATGTACATATCCTTCGTGCCAACCTGACCCTTTCATTCTTGCACTGTCAATTGCTTTGAGGAAGTCAGGTAACAATCTGTCTCTAAACACATTCTCCAATCCTCTTCTTGAATTGACTGTGTGTTGTCTTGTCGAGATATACGAAACAATCACTTCACTATCTACTCTGTTAAATTCTATTTTAGCAACAACCTGAATCTTTACACTGCCTGTAAGAAGATTATCTTGTATGACAGAAAAAGAGTTTTCTATTGATTCATAGACATTGTTACTATTAGATATAGGCAAGTCTGTTGTGTGAAACACGTTTCTTAAGCTTGATTGACCAGGGCTTGTCGAGCCTGATGGGCTTTGAGCAGTGTCCGTCATTTTTATTTGTCCGACAAAATAATAAATAAAAAATATTAACTCTGACTCTGTATGTGTAATACATTTTATTAACTGTAACACTGGACAAATACAAATTTGTTTGGTTTAGTTCTTTCACTATATCATTACACAATGCATTAAACCAGCCACTGTAATATTCATTAACAGTGAAAGTTTGTGTCTTAATATCAACAGTTATTTTCATATTATTGTTGGTCTAAATGGATTATCTACACCCAAAGTTATATTACCTGTCATGTACAGTGTTGCTGGTGTCATAAATAACTTTTCAGGTGTCCCTTTTTTAAGCCAGTTTACATATTTTACGTCTTTAAAGTAGTATGTTATATCTATGATTTCACCAATAGGCCAATATTGCATGATTTGTCCGTCAGTCATTTTTATGGACAAAACAAAATATAAATTAATTCACTAACCCATACCCTGTGGGCTGATCTGTCTTTAAAATAAGCTTTAGATGCTTAGTTGATGTCAATTCGTTTTTCACACCATCTCGTTCATGTTTATTTGGTATGACATCATTCTCTCTGAGACAGTCTTCAAAGCTGTCACGATAATTACAGTAAAACAAACAGATAAACTTTAACTGTTCTCGAAAATCTTTCAGTACAGCATTATATTTTTGAGTAAGAATCCATACACTGACAGAAGGCAAGTTCTGCTAAAGTGTTTCTCTTCTTAACAATGTCTTTCTCTGCTGAGCAATCATCAACAATAAACAGGGTTGGCTGTCCTTCAAATTGCTTGTAAAAATACTGCAGGTAGTCGTTAAGTTTTTTCTCAGGGTCGACTAAATAAATGTTGCTGTCAGTCCAAATGAATAAACGGTTGTGATAAGCTTTGTTGTGTTTGACAGTAGGACAAAATATTACAATGTTTTCAAAATGATGGATGTAGCTTGTTTGTAAGAGGTTAAGAACAAATTCAGTTTTTCCACAGCCTGTGGCACCGCAAAACAAACCACAGTGTAGGTCAAGTGTCATCAAGTTCATTTTAATACAGAATATAATTTTAATACATGTGTCCACTTAGTCTGCACTCTTGAATGTTCAGTTCGGCATCATAAATCAGATACAAATATGTATTTATTGCTTCAGCGGTTTCAACCTTTTTTTGTATCTGAATTGTAATTCCGTCACTGCCGTTCTCAACAGTACGACCCAATCCATGTAGGTAGTCATCATCTGTACTATGCAGGTCTAGCCAAAGTGCATATTTATTCGTAAGGTATTGCCTGATTCTTACGTCATACAGATGTAGATCTTTGCAAGTTATGTTTGCTGGTTTTTCTTTAAGTCTCACACCAGCAAAATACTTTGTGATCTCGTCGTAGTGCTGATAAGGTAGCATGCCTGATGCAAAGACTTGATTAGGGCGACCTTCGATTGTACAAGACAAATGTGAAATCTTTCGATTATAGAATTTTTCTGAATCTCTTTTGTATGGACTTCCTGGTTCAATAAACATAGAATGCCTTTCAGTGACCTAGCAGGTGTGTTCAAGTTTATGTTCCACATTGGGTCGCTTTTGTCTTTATGCATTAAACTATGCCTAATCACCCGGTGATAATAAATCGGCAGTTTTAACTGGTACTGATTTTGAATGAGAGTAGCTAGATGAGCATGTGAGACAATTTCATATTCCAAAGAAATGTTAGAGATCTTATATGTTGCGTCTGTGGCAGATGATTTTATAACTTTAGAGTAGTCATTGAAGGTTAGTTCAAAGCTTAGACGGTCATTCAGTGCTCCTTGTTAATAAGGCAATTAATGCGCTGTTAGGAATTCAAATTCAAGTGGAATGAAAAACCTGGTTCCATATGTTTCAGCCATAATAACGTCTTTGACTGTAGTGGTTACTTTATCAGGTGCATCGATTCGAAGTTTAGCAATGTTATCTGACTGTAAATACATCCTCTCGTTCTTCTCGTGTGAGCCACAGATCTTTGTAACAGTAGAATACATCAGCATCGTCAAGACTAAACACTTCCTGTCCTTCAAGCTTAACTTTGATGGTCCTAATAATTGCTCTGCCAAGATTGTCAACTAGTGTTCTGTTTGCGTTTGATTCTGATGAAAGTTCAATATTAAAAGCAAGGCGTGCAGTGCCAGGAACAATAACGTCACTGGGTCCTAGGTTTGGAAACTTGACTGTAAGTGTTTGGTTTTGATCTATGGTGCTAGGATTGTTTGTGACGACAATTGATTGCCTAATACCCTTAACACCAAGAGGCTCACGTAGTTTTCTATGTGGGTCTAACTTTGATCCATAAGATGATGTCATTTTATTATGCAAAAATCAAAAAAATTAAATTAATAAAAATAATGGCAGCGGGAGGATTTAATCAAGATGATTTTGAAATGGATGACATGAATGTCTCAGATACTAGTGCAACAGATATGACAGATATGACTGGTACAAGAAATACTTACAGTTTACGTCACAAACTTTTACAAAGCAAAGTAAACTTGTTTTATGAACATGTTGGTGACCACCCAGACAACAAAGACCCTAATCAGTTTGAACTTGATGGCAAGAGTCATTTATATTTAAATACAGACAGAGGTAAAGTACATCTAACCCATGAAAACAACCCTGCTAAGTTTAGAGCTTTAAGTACAATCAAAACTGATGTCGGTGGTGAGGCAGCACTGCAGCGTTACCTTGGTGTTGGTAGTAAAAAGTTGACACCAAAAGTTGTTAGCGCTCTTCACGACACGCAAACAAGGTTACCAATGGGACAAGAAATTGAAATGGCAGCAGTAACAAGCCTGCCAGAAATAGCAAACACAGTGATACAAGAAACCTCATTTACTGAAGGACAAATAAATGAAGCTATGAAAACAATAGACGACCCGCCTTTATCAATGCGGGAGATTATGGGCTTGGATAAATCACTGCAGTCAATCAGAGGTGAGATGGTAAATAATGTAGCCAAACTGGGTGAGCTTGATAAACACATAGAAAGAGAAAAAGAGAAACTGGCTGCAGCAAACAATGGGAATCTTGACACAGAAATAAAAGAAAGAATCCAACACAGATTAAATGATTTGCAGATAGAAAGATCCGGGCGATTAGAAGTGATTAGTATTGGGAGAGAAAAACTAAAAACACAGGTCAACAGGATTAGAGAAACTATTAAAAAAATACTTCATGAAGACACAACCTTGGCTGAGAAATTAAAAACACTTTTCAGAGAGCAAGGTATCACTATTGCAAGTTTAATTACTGCTCTTGGATTTATTATCAGTACTGTTGTAATGGCTATCTCTGGTGGTGGCGGTGGTTCAACTCCGTCTCCTCCAAGCCCTCCAGCCCCGGCCCCATCAGACCCAAAAGATTTACAGTCATGGGTAAAAAAAAACATTTGTCGCATATTTCAGACTTGCTTCAGAAATTGGCTGTGAAAGCAATGGATGCTTTGCCTGGCATAATAGGTAGTGATGTCAGTTGGCTGATAAGTACAGCAGCAAAGGTAGTAGGGTTTATGGCAGAGCATGTGTGGGTCTTTTTGGTGACAGTAGGAGGGTTAATCACAGGATATTTAATGAAACAGTTAAAGAAGTAATATTCTTAATCCAGTAAGGCCTATTACCAATGCAGTTCTCTCTGACTCATGTGTGTTTACCGGAGCTGGAGGGACTGTTATTACTGGCTGTATGGGTGCCGGTGTCGGAGTTGTTACTGACTGTATGGACGATGGCGTGACTGGTGTTACTGTCTGTACAGGCATTATTAATGGTTTTAGTGACTGTAAATGTGTAGTTGTTGCCCTCAAGTTTACAGATTGGTTGAGTCCTAATTTTTTATCATGCTCTGCAACAATTATTTCA
Organism: Semisulcospira habei; assembly: GCA_036245525.1. Lineage (NCBI taxonomy): Eukaryota > Metazoa > Mollusca > Gastropoda > Semisulcospiridae > Semisulcospira > Semisulcospira habei. Next base: position 170,737,166 of record BTPG01000008.1, on the reverse strand, counting down.
TTATTATAATTTTTTATTGTCCCCATTTGTAATTGAAGATCAGATGGTAACATGTATAACCCGATGCCAACTACAAAGTCAACTTTTGATCTGGCATATCTGAGAACGTCTTGATAGCGCTGTATGCTTGATGGGAGATCTACTACTGAATTTACCAAGTCTTCTAGGTTTGCAAGAAACTGTTTTTGTGCTTCAAATTTGCCACTCCCGTTTAAAATATTTGATTTTGTTAATGATTGTGCACCTAGTATACACCACACATACATTCTGATAGACTCATTTACGCGCTCGACTCCCGCTTGAGTAAACCCGTCACTCCTGTCTAAGACAAATGTGGTCCAGGCATTAGACTGTTTCTGTTCTATTGAGCCTAACCAGACTTGTGATTTTGATGAGAATGAGGTGTAACCGGGGTAGTAATCTTGAGGGTATTGTCTGTGACTCATAGCATAATACAATGTTCCCATGCCTTTGTGATCATCAAGTTTTTGTGCAAAGTCATACCCAGAGCCGGGGCTGATGTTAAATTCATTACAAATGCGTTCAAATGCTTTCATATCCATGGGGTTGTTATACCTGTTGAAACTGGATTCAGTGGGCAGTGGGGTATGCAGTTCTGACAGTATTCTTCTAAGCTGGTAATACGTGTGAAAACGATAGACAGATTTGATCAGTTTGTTTGAGTGATTCAAATGGTCTGTAAAAGAAACACCGCAGCCTGTACTTGAACATAGTATAGCAAAGTTAAGCTGGTTTTGAAACATCTGTAGTGGGCTTGAGGACCACTTTTTTGCAGTAGCATCGTCTGTTATTGGCGGGTTTAGATATTGGTCAAAGGGGTTGGGTATTTTGACTTGAAATAAATCTGGTTCATTTACAGCTATGTCGAGCTGATTTAGTTGAGTTATTTTCTGTTCATAAGTTGGGGCGACATTGTACTTGGCATCTACGTTAAATTGAAATGGGTTTGTGCTTACGCTTGTTGGCGATTTAAATTCCATTGTGCTTTTTTTATGTGAAAATAAAAATGTTTATCACATTAACAAATCTTGACACAAGCAAACCAGTGTGGTTAACTAATGGGATTGATAATCGTGATGGTAGCAAGGCTGTAGCTATCCATGAAATGTTCTACACTGTAAAGTGGTTTAATGTAACAGTTGATACAAGTTATTATGTACGTTATAGAGTGACAGATGGTTCAGGCACTGATACACACTTTATACCGTCTGGGTATTATGACTTTTGTACTATAGCTGAATGGTTTCAAAGCAAATTAAAAATTAAAGCAACTTTGAATCCAGCTAACTTAATTGTTTCATTAGAATTTCCTAGAGTTGTGTTTGCAATTTCGAATAAACTTGCATCTTTACTTGGTTTAATTGGGATTTTGTAACTAGTGCAGATGAAGATTGGACACAAACAGTGGGTGGTGATAATACTAGGAGTTTGGCAGTGATGTTGAAGCCAAATAAAGGAAAAGTAACTGGAAAATATCCTGTTAATTTGGCAGTACATAAAATATTTAATGTTCGTTTGTATGAACTGAACACGACTGAAAATGTTCACAATGGAAAGCCTTCAACTTTGTTGAGATGCTTGCCGATTGGAACTGCACCCTATTGTAAAAGTGTGGTTGTTAGATTTCCTAATTTACAGTTTAAGAAATTTGGTTCCAGTTTCTTTGAATCACTGTGTATATCTGTAACTAATCAAGATGACAAACCAGTTCTGATGCATGATTTTAGTGTTGTGTTAAAAGTTAAATAATTTTATTTTTGTTTATAAAAATGAGTGGTGGTCCAAAGCTAGTTGTGTGTCCAGTTGTGTGTCCAGTGACAGAGTTGAAAGATTTGGCTGATGTACAGGATTTTGAAAAGGAGGGGGAAGTGGGAGAGGTGTATGGTTTTGAACTTGATTCTTTTGGCATGTACAAGCGGAAAGTAATTGATGGCATGAAGGACGGCACAGAGAGACTGATTCCTAAACTTGGTCAGCTTTGTGATGTCACTGTACCTACTCCTGTAAATAATGTGCCATACAACTTAATACATGTGGGTAATAAGTGGGTAGTTTCGCCTGTGCCTATACTGCTACCAACAATTGACTGGGACATAAAGTTTGAATTTATTAGTCCTTATGTATATACTGATGATGAAGGGGCCTTAGTATTCAGAAAAGTTGTTAACTCTGGACCATTGATTGTGAGCCTTGTTTCAAGCTTTGTTTCAGACAACAATAGCAGAGATAAACTAAAAGTGAAAGAGTATGAAAAACGAAGGTATCTTCTTACAAATAGAAGAGGCAGATCGGATACTTCTGTTGTGTTTGTACCAGCAAACTTTACCATAGCAAAAGAAGCGACAATAGTATTTGAAATTATGAGATCTGTGGCTTCTACCAAGGAAGCAAATATAGCACAGGGTATAAAACTTACGTGGGATGAATCAGTGACAGAGGCAACAAAAGTCTTTATTGCTATTAAAAAAGGTGTTGAAATAAACGTATCAACTAGTATTCCAGCTGTTAAGGTGGTGATCGATGAAACAACTCTTGTTCATCTAAGTTACATAAAACTGGAACACATAGATCTTGTTTCATTTTATTATGCTAGCAAATTGTATAGCCTTGACGAGTTGCAAAATGTAATTGCGGATTAAATAATATTAAAAAAATGGTAAACTTGTATCCACAACTATCAACTGAGACACTTGCAATGAGTAAGACGACTGAGACGCTTGTATCTGATAAAACATTACAGACAGACACATTCCGATTAATTAATATTACATTGATTGATTATACATTGCTTAACCCTCTTCTGCATAGAGCGCCCACCAGCGCCCGCTGAAAACACACAGCGTTTGTGCATAGAACGCCCGGTAACGCCCGCTGAACCACGTGTATACTGTGGAGGCTGCCATGTTTACCATGGTAATAGAAATCTCGCGAGACCACAAGCCTCATTTTCGAGATTCTTTCCACTTCCTGTCAATACACGCCATGTGCATTTTGGACGTTTCCTTACGGAGCAACAAATTTTTGAAGTTTCAAGTGTGAATCGAGTGTCAGTAAGAATGGCTGGCCTCGAACTGTGGTGATCATTGGTGGGGGAAAGCAGTGACTATGAAGATTTTGAGGGATTTACAGAGCAAGACTTGGTGGAAGAGGGGAAGAATATGACTTAGATTTGGAATGGGATGACTTGGGGATCGTTTTTTTTTAGTCAACATCATCGTCTGAGGATAAAGCTTGTGATCATCAGCAACCGAGATTCACATTATGTAAAACAGCAGTTCATTCAACTTTAGATTTTTCCCCTTTATTTCCTTACACATTTTACAGCTCCACAAATGTTTATTTTATATCTTTATTGATTTAACACTTTAGAAAAAATAATTGCTCTTTCTCAAGATTTGTCTAAATATTTTTTAACATTTTTTTTTAAATGTCACCCATTCAAAATTACGGAGTTGATTCCCTTTGGTGATATTTTCAAGAGCCGCCTGGCATATGCACTTGCATGCAGAAGAGGGTTAACGTCCCGACAGCAACAAGACTTTCTCAGGACGTGCCTGCACTGCTTGTGAAAAAAAAACACTAAACATAACATTGAATGTATGTCGCCAGCCGGTCCAATACATTAAATAAACCTAACACATGGGGCCTAAATAAAGCTAAGACCATTTAGCAACACACATCCAATATCAAGAGCTACAGGCAGTGCAGACAGTAGGGAGAGTTTTAAAAAGGCAAATACAGGTGAATGGACAAAGGGTAGACAGAAACACATGCCCCAGAATAGAGAGGAAAACCCACCCTGTGGGGCTGACCAGGGTGACCCTGGGAACTAAAAAGTAGTTAACCCCACCCAAGTCCCCCAGGGCAGACCCGGGTGGGGTAATTAATATTACAGACGCATTGAAATATTTGGAAGGTGAGGAGGCAAAAGACTCTAGATGTAAAAGGCGGTATAAAACAGTTTTCAATTCTGTACAAAGCACTTCAATGGTCGCAGGTGCAGTTTCAGCTGGATGTTCTGTAGGGGTATTGTTTTGATATCAACTGGAATTGGCAGTTTAATTGGGTTTGGACTTGAAGGAGCTAGCATTGCCACAGGACTGGTATGCTTTGGTTTGGAAGGCCTTAACAAAAGATTTCATACAAAGTTGCAGAAGCAGGAAGCATTGAGTACGCTTGCTGGAGCTAAACTGAGCAGTATGAAACTTATTATCAGTAAATCTTTAGAGGACAATTTTATTAACGACGAAGAATTTAAGAGAGTGCATGATGGTTTGAACAATTACACAAAACAGAAGTCAGAAATACAGAATAAGATGCGTAGTCAATCTCCCGTGAATGTTGAAGAACTGAAGGCCAGTCTTTTAGCGGAAGGAAAAAAGATAGGGGTTCAGGAAACCACAGAAAAACTTCAAAATCTACTTGCAAATAAAGATCAGTTTTGGCAATCATTTAATAATGTCATACACTTCACAGAAAGATGACACGCCACTTACACGGTTTAAGCCTGTCTACTTAGACCCATCCACTCCGCCACCAGAGTACTATTGAGAGAAAAAAAAGGTTTTTGTTTGTTTGTTTGTTTTTTGTCCTTGTAACTGGACAAAATTGTCTGAGTAAGTTGTGACTGGAGTCAGGTTCTTGTAAGAACTTATGATAAAAAAAATTGTCAAGTTATTGTAAGAACTTATGATAACAATTTGTCAAGTTATTGTAAGAACTTATGATAAGAAATTGTCAAGTTATTGTAAGAACTTATGATAAGAAATTGTCGATTAACTTTAAAAAACCTAAAAGGTAACCTGCAACCTGTATATGTAGTTTATTTGATAAGTGGTAGGTGACACTCTTACCAGTGATGATAAATGGCAAAGGGTTAAAAGCAAAACCTCTTTCTAATATTGAAAAGCAGCCACGCATGACACATTAAAAAGGGGCCACCCGACCCTCTCAAAAGCACTTGAGCTGCTTACAAAGGGGCCTCTCAAAACACTTAAGTGGCTTTAGAAATGCGAGAGCTTCAGAGCCTGCATGCCACGGATTAAAGCTGATACCATATGAGCAACACAGTAGACTTATTAAACCTTTTTCTGCTATGTGTTAATGCCCTGTGTGTTAATCACAAAAGAACAAAAGTCCCGTCTGTTATCCGATTCACAATGGCCTTTTCAAGAGAGGATCACACTTACCTCTCTTGAAGAGGCATTGTGAATCGGATACGGTGTTCCGTCACCCAGACGGGACTAGAACAGACACACACACCCACCCCCCCAAAAAAAAAAAAACCCACCACCCACACCCACCCCCCACCCGTGCGCACACTCACAATTTGTTTCATTTATCTGTTTGCCGGCCCACTGGCATTAATTTTATGTAATCGCTCACTCTTGGACTTACAGCTATTTATTTGCTTGTCCGGGCGACGTCAGCTCACTCTCGGACTTATTGTTTTATTTGTTTGTCCGGCAAGCCGGGGCTGGGGCTGAGAACATTGTTAGTAGTCAAATTAACCTTGTTTTAGTGGGTTGATACAGTGTTGTTAATTAGATATGCTAGTAATTTTGTATCTACTCTCTCGGAGGAGAAAGCGGCAAGCATATAGGCTATATTAAGATTTAAAGGGAAGTAACTGCTCCATGTTGTTTTTCTTTTAGCTAAATGTTAGCTCCCTGTTGTTTGTACAGTGTGTGTGTGAAAATTGACGAAGTGTATGTACAAGGCTATTTAGTGAACCGATTTGATTGCTCTTATTTTGATTGAGAAAATAGTCTTAGTCAGTGTGTGTTATTGATTTTATTTTATTTGTTATTTTTTACTGACATAAGCACGCGTGTGTGTGTGTGTGTGATGGCGCTCTGATTGTCTATCAGGGATTTCCGCAATACGACACACACCAGCTAGGCGACAAGTGATCAATAAAATACCACCATTTCTGAATGCAAAAACTTACATCATTGATAGATTAATTAACTCAGGCTCAGGTGATAATTTTGCTTTAAAGTTATCAACAAGGCGGGGAAGTGGCACAGTGGTTAAGTGGTGCGAGGTACGATACCGGGTTCCGGCGTTGGATTTTTCTCCTCTGGTAAGTGTCACCGTATGGGCAGTGGGCAGATGTTCACATCTACACGGGACATAGACGACCCCGGCCCCCACAAGTCCCCTGCTGCCTTGCAGGCTTGGCCGCTTGGCTGCGGAAAGGCTAAGGGAGGAAACCCCTGACATCAAAGCCCCCGTGTCTCTGGGGAAGGTTTTGAGCCAGAGACTAAGACAAGGACAGTCTGATATAAAACCTACGACCCGAGGACCTCGATGCCACCGTCCCAGCTTGCTAGGCCATGGCAAACGAACCAAGGGTTTAAAGGGTGGGGCCAGTACTGCGCACACTGCACTCCACCAAAAAACTCCACCGCGCAGGCTTTAGGAAACGCCCACGGACTATGACACTGAACTTTCCAAGTCCTGTAGCGATGGGCGAGGGGCGAAACGGCAGGTGAAAGATGTCACTGGAAGCCGCAGTCTCAAACCTGCATGCAGGCGGTTCAGGATATTGGTCGCCTGATGTTGACCTGGGGATGACAACGTCACTCGGCACACCCTGAACGACCAAGCAGCCTTCTCTAGGGACAGCACTGCTTGCTCCACACGGAGAGGGGCCTAGAAAAGGTGGCCTAACCAAAGCTCATCCCCTCGTAACCCCAGTTGGCTAGCCGCGGTCAACGGGCATCTTCTCATGCGGTCAGAAAACAAGAAAAAACAATGGATCCACTCTCATGACGACCACGACCGGACTCAACGTAGCATGCTGGAACATCCGAACCATGCTCGACACAGCAGACAGCGGACGCCCTGAACGTCGCTCCGCCCTCATTGCCCATGAATTGCGGAGGTTAAACATCGACATCGCCGCGCTCAGCGAAGTACGCCTTCCCAAGGAAGGCAGCCTCCAAGAACTTGGCGCTGGCTACACCCTCTACTGGTCAGGCAGGCCTGCATCAGAAAGACGGCTCTCAGGCGTGGGCTTCATGGTGAAGACCCCCATTGCGACCAAGTTGAAAAACCTACCAACGGGTCACTCCGACCGCATCATGTCCATGCGCCTCCCACTGAGACACCAGCAATACGTCACCCTTCTCAGTGTGTACTCCCCAACCCTCCTGGCAGATCCTGCAGAAAAAGACAAGTTCTACTCTCACCTGCGCAGCCTCCTGCAGAGCACCCCTGCAGACGACAAAGTCATCATCCTTGGCGACTTCAACGCCAGAGTGGGCCAAGACTCTGAAGCCTGGAAAGGAGTCCTCGGCAAGCATGGCGTTGGGAACTGCAATGACAATGGTCGCCTACTGTTGGAGCTCTGTGCAGAGCAGCAACTTGTCATCACCAACACTACTTTCCAGCAAAAGGACAGTCGAAAGACCACCTGGATGCATCCTCGCTCCAAGCACTGGCACCTTATCGACTATGTCCTAGTGCGTCAGAGGGACCGCAGTGACGTCCTCCTCACCAGAGTGATGCCCAGCGCAGAGTGCCACACTGACCACCGCCTTGTTCGCTGCAAACTCAGGCTCCGCCTCAAGCTGAAACCCAAGAAAGGCCCCCCCCCCCCCCTCCCCCCAAGAAAAGCTTGATGTTGCCAGCCTTCAGCGTGACGACAAGAAAGCTGCCCTTCAGGCCGATTTACAGCGCATGCTCAAAGACACAGTTGACCCAGCAGACTCCTCCCCTGAAAAACACTGGGAACAACTGAAAACTGCTATTGTAAAATCCTCTGTGGAAGTCTTGGGCTTTGCTAGAAAGAGGAACAAAGACTGGTTTGACGAAAACGACGTAGAGATCCAGGAACTTCTAGCAAAAAGAAGAGCCGCCCACCAGGCCCACCTAGCCCAGCCTTCCTGCCCTGTGAAGAAGTCTGCCTTCCGCCTCATCTGCAGCAGTCTCCAGCTCAAGCTTAGAGAGCTCCAGAACGAGTGGTGGTCCAGACTCGCACAGAGGACCCAGCTCTGCGCTGACAACGGTGACTACAGGGGCTTCTACGAAGCACTGAAAGCAGTGTATGGCCCTAGGCACCTGGTACAAAGTCACCTGCAAAGCGCTGATGGACAGGCACTCCTCACAGATAATACCTCCATCTTGAACCGCTGGTCGGAATACTTTCAGGACCTCTTCGGCGCTGAGCGCACTGTTCAAGAAACAGTCATCCTCCAAATCCCACACCTTCCACTAAAGGTTGAATTGGACGAACCGCCCACCGCCGAAGAGACCCTCACAGCCATCCACCAGCTCAAGAGTGGCAAAGCAGCAGGCATTGACGGAATCCTGCCAGAGATCTGGAAACATGGAGGCCCAGCACTGCACAACAAGCTCCACGACCTCTTTCTCTGCTGCTGGGAAAAAGGAACACTACCAAAGGATCTCCGTGATGCAGTCATCATCACCCTGTACAAGAACAAAGGAGAGAAGTCTGCCTGCTCTAATTATCGTGGAATTACCCTGCTGTCCATTGCCGGGAAAATTCTCGCAAGGTTGCTCCTGAATCGGCTGGTACCTTCCATCGCTGAAGACCACCTCCCAGAGGGCCAGTGTGGCTTCAGAGCCAACAGGAGTACCACCGACATGGTCTTTGTGCTGAGACAGCTTCAGGAGAAGTGCCGTGAGCAGAACAAAGGGCTGTACGTAACGTTTGTCGACCTAACAAAAGCGTTTGACACTGTGAGCAGGCAAGGTATGTGGCAGATCCTGGAGCGACTAGGTTGTCCCCCAAAGTTCCTCAACATGATCGTCCAGCTCCACGAGGACCAGCAAGGCCAGGTCAGACTAAACAGTGACCTCTCAGAACCATTCCCCATTCGCAACGGCGTGAAGCAAGGCTGCGTGCTGGCACCGACCCTCTTCACCATCTTCTTCAGCATGATGTTGAAGCAGGTCACAGTGGACCTCGACGATGACGACGCAGTGTACATCAGGTATCGTCTCGATGGCAGCCTGTTCAACCTCAGACGACTGCAGGCCCACACCAAAACCCTAGACCAACTGATTCGTGAGCTGCTCTTTGTTGATGACGCTGCCCTCGTTGCACACACAGAGAGAGCCTTGCAGCGCATTACGTCCTGCTTCGCAGATGCCGCCCAGCTCTTTGGACTTGAGGTCAGTCTGAAAAAGACAGAGGTCCTTCATCAGCCGGCACTCAAGGAAGAGCATCGCCCTCCCCACATCACCATCGGCGAGTCCGAACTGAAGTCTGTACACCAGTTTACCTACCTTGGCTGCATCATCACGTCAGACGCCAAGCTGGACAAGGAGCTGGACAACAGCTGGCAAAAGCGAACAGTGCTTTCAGGCGACTATTCAAGCGGGTGTGGCACAATCAACAGCTGAAAAAAGGCACCAAGATCAGCGTGTACAGAGCTGTCGTCCTCACCACCCTGCTGTACGGTTCCGAGTCCTGGGCCCTCTACCGCAGCCAACTACGACTCCTCGAACGCTTTCACCAGCGCTGCCTGCGTACCATCCTCAGCATTCACTGGAATGACTAGGTCACCAACGTCGAGGTCCTTGAACAGGCGGAAACTGTGAGCATCGAGGCTTTGCTGCTGCGGACACAGCTTCGCTGGGCGGGGCACGTCTCTAGGATGGAGGATCATCGCCTACCCAAGATCACTCTGTTCGGCGAGCTCGCCACTGGACACCGAGACAGAGGGGCACCAAAGAAGAGATACAAAGACGGTCTCAAGAAGTCACTTAGTGCCTGCCAAATCGACCACCGCCAGTGGTCTTCGCTTGCTGCGGACCGTGACACCTGGCGCTCCACCATTCACAAGGCAGCCGTCTCCTTTGAGGACTCTCGCAGAGCTAACCTTAAGGACAAGCGGCTCAGAAGAAAAAACAGAGTTGTCGTAACTCAGAACCCTGACCAGACCTTCCCCTGCAGCCACTGCGGTCGAACCTGCCTGTCCCGGATTGGCCTCCGCAGCCACGAAAATGCCTGCAGACGACGTGGGCAAGCCCTATAGAATCTTCGTTCGCGAAGTCAAGCCAAGAGAGAAGAGAGTTATCAACAGTATTGATTTTCAAAATCTTTATTTTCTCAGAGTAAGATAGAGGGCATTTGAAAAAATGTGAGCGGGGTGATCATTATGAGCTTTGATAGCAAAAAAATAGTTAATTAAAGGTTGTTTAATTGGGTTAACAAAAATGGTGGTCAAGGAAAACAGTTTCTTATATCTCTCATGGACATGCTATTGAATTCGCCCCACCGCGACCCATCCTAAAAAGTCCCTTCTATAAAATGAAGGGACTTACAAACTGAGGGGGTTATGCAACAAAATAACTATGACCTGTGGTACCAATATCATACTAAAGAATAACTCAAAATGTGTTAGTCTGACAATAAGAGAAATTTTCAGGCGTATGAGGTTCGCGCGAGACAGTTAACCAACAGTCGAAAGCATCGAGATTTGCATCCCTAAAATTCTAAGTCACACGTACTCAGCTTGGGATTCTTGAAAGGGTGTACTTGGGCCATATAATTTTTACGGTTGAAGACAAAATAGTTGTATTACGAGCTAGGCTTTGCCAGTGGTTTTTGTCGCCTCTCGAGACCATCACGGAGTTCTATACTCTTTGGTCAGAGATAAAATTCTCGGGCTAAAGCCCTCGACAGCTTTTTACCTCCGACATAGTTGAACTCCCTGATCGGCCCCTGGAGGCGACACTGAACCACTGGCAAAGCCTAGCTCTTAATACAACTAATATTAGCAGACAGTACAAGAATGTTTCAATAGTTGCAGTGAGATCAACTCCCTTCCATCTGCAACGGGTATAGAGTGTCATGGCCAGCTTACGCAGCTGGCGTTCACTACTCACTTAGCAAAGCTCTACCTGTGCAAGGTCACCTCTAGTGGTTAATTGGAGGGGACATCGAGATTTAAACACTCTAAACACTCTTTCCTTGTACAAAAGGCATAGACTCTCATGGACCCTTTAACTAATGAACGTCTCTACCTGTCCGCTCAGGGCCGGATCTTGGGGTGGTGGGGGGTGGGGGGGGGGGGTCCTAATGTTGATATTCCGACGGGAGATGAGAAGTTCTTACAGATGCCTCCCATCTCCTTCCATCTACAAAAGGCATAGACTCTCAAGGCCCATTAGGTAATTAACGTCTGTGCCTGTCCGGGTTACGCTTTATCAATCTGTACCCAATATGGAGCATGTCAGTATATTTAGGGCCAAAATGAACATGCATAGACACCACGACACTTAATACTTACGACCTTGACACGCGCTTTTCGACATCTCGACACAGGTTCGTCGACACCAAAGTCTACACTAAATCGTAGGCGTCATGTAAATAACTTAAGGTATTCTTACAGGGGAAAGACTCGTCCCTGATCACCTCGGTGCAGAGGGACAACAAAAAGAAAATGGATAAAACGAACGAAGGGGAAGACTCTCTAGCAGAAGAAATATGTGGACTAGGAGTGATTCGTATGGCATTACTTATACACAGTTTCTACTGAAAAATGATAAATAATAATAATAAATTTTAAAAAGAGTATAGAGCATATTGATTGAGTCTGCTTATTTAACACGCCTAGAGACTGGCTAAAGCATATCTCCCTCTCAATAATGATAGTCATGTTTGAGACATTCAGCTCGACTATTCTACACAAGTCATACGATGGAGCAGGAAATACAATACTTCACAACTGCATTAATACATGAATTAATTACAACGTTGTATCATAAGTTCCATCAATTCTGACAATTCTAGGTCAGCGGAAGCTTACGGAACAATGAGCGAAAGTGCCAAGGAGGCACGACACTGCCGATCGGAACTACGTGCCGCTGCATACTACATTATCTAGCTCCTATGTGAAAGATAACTTTACATGACCAATGCATTATACCTTCCATTCAAACACTGGCCAGAATACTACTGGGTTCCCCATGCTGTTCCTAATATGCCACAGGTTGCACACAGGTCACTAGGCCATAGGTAGTGCAGGAAAAGAATGCCATACGCAGAGAATGTTTTGTTGCTTTCGTTTTTTACTGAAAAACATAAGCCCATAGTTAGCCCATATACAGCAAGCACATTCAAACTGTAACTTGTGGGTCACCATGCAGGGGCAGTATCCCTATCTACGTCATTCTATGTTCATTAAGTATAGCAACACCAATCCCTTTGTAACCGGCCGAAATGATGTAGGAGTTGGAGATTTTAAAAAATGGGATGTAGTTGTATTTTAAATAAAGGTCCAGGTAGTAAGCAAGATTCCCAGTCTCATATTGCCCTCAAGACCTTTTGCTTACTTGAATTTAAATACTGCACAACTTCACGCTACTATACACTGTTAGTGTTGGTCCACAGATGGCCACATGGACATTCAAGGGTCCATTAAGGCTAGCTTTGGCATGATGGAGGACAATTTGCTCATTTCACACACACACACACACACACACACACACACACACACACACACACACACACACACACACACACAACATTTCAAGCATCTTTTAATAGATCATCACTTGGTTTCAGAACAGCAGTAAGCACAACTCAGTGCATATTCTATCATGGTTTGACTTTGAGGGGTGTCAATGAACATTTCATGCTCTAACATTCACACAGCTAAACTCGCAAACACTCCTATACAAATTCACTCATGCATTTAGTTTCAAATCAATAAATAAACAGAAAAGTTAATGTTAGGTTCATGACAATGCACATAGAGTTGAGCCATTCTTTCTTTCACAAAACCCCTGAAAACAAGAAAGGCAAAGCCCTTATGGCTCACATGTATGACCGATGCACATAAGTGTGACCTTTGTGACAATAAGTATAACGGACTGGCTTCAGCACCAGCGAAATCCATGTTTTCTCAAAATTTAAGCATTTTTCACACATCTGTCAAACCCCCATGACCCTTAACCTTTGTGATGAGTCTACTAAATTAGTATGCATAGAGATGTCTTGCCATCAACAAACTTCATGCCAAATTTGATTGAAAGTTTGCAAAAACTTTGATAAAAACTACAATTCTAACACAAAAAATGGTATTTTTCACACATTTACCAACCTCTTGTGACACTTGAACTTTTCCAGGGGTATTCCAAATTAGTATACATAGATAGGTTTTACCTTCAGGTATCTCTATACTAAGTTTGGGTTTGAAGTTGAAAATAGTATTTAAGAAAAAACATTTTTTGTCAACATATGGCCTTTTGAAAACTATTTTGGAATCCTTGACCTTCGTGATGGGTCAACTAAATTAGTATGCATATGAAGGTCTTATCATCGGGCTACCTTTTAGCCAAATTTGATAGAAAACTTTTTTTAAAAAATGTTGATAAAAACTACAATTCAATCAAAAATTGGCATTTTGCACACATTTGCAGACCTTTTGTGACCCTTGACCTTTCCAAGGGTCATCCAAATTAGTATGCATAGATAGGTCTTACCATCAGGTATCTTTGTACCAAGTTTGGGTTTGAAGTTGTGAATAGTATTTGAGAAAAAAAAAACACCATCTTTTGTCAAAATATGGCTATTTTTCACCTATTTCCTGATCTCTTGTGACCCATGACCTATCCGAAGGATCTACCAAATTAGTATGCATTGGAAGGTCTTACCATCAGGTATCCTTGTACCAAGTTTGGGTTTAAAGTTGTGAGTAGTACTTGAGAACAAATCAATTTTGTCAAAATATGGCTACTTTTTACCTATTTTTTTCCTCATCCCATGACCTTGACCTTTGAGAGAGGTCACTCAAACTGATATGTTTAGATAGGTCTTGCCACAAAGTATCCTTGGGTCAAATCTGAATACTGTGGTTTGAATAGACTCTGAGAAAATGCCAACATTAAAGTTTACCACGGACAACGGACGACAGATGGACGACCATTGGCCCAGAACACAGACTCACTTTTGCTTCGCTAGTGAGCCAAAAAGTCCATGCAATCACAGATCTTTGGTACACTTGCCACTGGTGTCAATGTACATTACACTTCTTCCACAGAACTGGCACAAGGGTAACATTTTTTATGTCTGCAAAGCACTATTGAGCATGGAAAATACCATTAGAGAGACTATGTTACATGCAGCGTGCAAGTAAATCTAGCTCCCACATTCTGTGCTGCATGGATGTACATGAGTTGAACGTGTTTTGACCAAACTAGGAAGAACACTATACATATTATACACAAGTACAGGGTACCTCAAACATGAGTTTTGTTTTTTTTACATTTCACCAGGGACTACACCAAAGCTTTTTTTTTTTTCTTGTTAATATCATACAGCTGGAAAAAAAATAAGGAGATATCAGAGGGAATATCAGGACAGCACACAAACAAAACTAACTCAAAACATTTAATGCTAGCAATTAAGCTAGATGTGTATTTGAGCTGGTCTGTGGGTTTGGACCTTGGCGCTCCAGGCCATAGGGTCCAAAATCACAGACCAACCCAAAAGTGTTTACAGCATCAGCTGTATCATGTATTTGTACCTTATTCATGATTAGTTTACTATAGACAGTAAAAAGTATTAAAAAGTATTAAAAAAGTATTAAAAGTATTAAATTAATTTCACGGATGTCAGCCAAATTGATTAAACATGTTTATTCTTGTATGCACCATTCATAAAATGGACAGCCTCTGAAAAGGTGGTCACTTTAAATATTAAAACTAACAGCTTTACATTACAACTTAACATTAACATAATACTCATAAATTTAATCATTTTAATCATTTGTTCTTTAACCCATATCATACTGAGGCTAATAGCTTCAAATTTGTACCTGTCATATGCAAGCTACATTTTAGTACTTACAGATAAGGATATACACCAATGGCTTTAGTTCAAGGGTGGTGCCAGAATAGCTTGGCACCTAGAGGCGCCAAGCTATTCTGGCACTACCCTTGAACTATTTTAGTCAAACACATTTCACACACTGGTGTATTCTGAATGATATGGGTTAAGGGTTCACGCGAAAATATGTGGCTGAAATTATGTCCGATTTGCAACATGCTGATAGGTACCATAAACATGACATAGCACAAATGTCTAACATCTATGGGTAGAGAATTCCAGACAACAGTTCCAACATGTGCAAGGCAACGGTCACCTCTACTTTTGTATTTGCAGAGGAGGATATTGAGAAAGTGTCTGTCACTACCTGAACAGAGGGAGCAGGAGGAGGCGTAAAGGTGAAGAAGATCAGCGATATAGGCAGGGGTGGAAAAGTTGATAGTTTTGTAACATAGACAGGCAATTCTGTAAAAGACTCTCTGTTTGACTGGTGATAATGAAGTTGTCTCAAGATGGGATTACAGACTGATCTTTGTTTACTTTTGGGGGGACTAATTTGTAAAACAATGGGGTAAATAATGCAACTGAGAATCATGTCCAAATTGTATGCCACAACTGTACAACAAAGGTTCCTCTCATTAAAAAATGTTTAACAGCCTCTCACAGAAAAGTTACAGCTTGAACTACATGTATGTTTCTTTTTGTCACTGAAAATGTAGCGGTATCGTACCTGTGAGCTGACAGGGATTGTATATACTACTTATCTAAAGAAAACTTTGGGGAGTTATCATACTGATGTAACTCTTTCTGACCACCTTTTCAGAAACTGACCCAAAACTGTTCATATCCTAAATAATACATTCAATATCAAAGCACACAAACTTACAAAATCAATCACAAACACTCTCTCAGGACTTACAGACTGGCAAAACACATGTGTGAAACAGCAATTTCTTTTGTACTGCACAACAAATCTTTCCTGAATGCTTCTATGAGCTTGTATGTATGGCTGCATGCTTACGCTGTCTACATTTCCCTGCACAGAAGATCAGCTTATATACCATGAAGAATCTGATGGAATCTGTTTCATTTTCATGAATTTTGAACCAGGTTCCTGCAAAATTTCACAACCTGGAAAATGTGATCTTTTCATCTCAATCTGATGGCCATACACAAGCAGCAATTAGGTAAAGACATTACCAACCATTCAAAGAGAAGGCAACAGCACCTGCAAACAGCACGGATCTTGAAAATGTATGCCTTCTGTGTAAAACCGGCCTAATTCATATATATTTCCCAGTGCTAAGGGTAGTAGAAGCCAGGTCTTTAGTATATGGGTGTTGAAGATATGCACAGTCTTAACCCCTTGGGGATGAAACCACTGGAACTGTAGACAATACCAGCAGCTGCATACCAAGGACGTCAAAAGCATCACACACTACAGCACTGGCCAGACGAACATTGCATACACAGTATGGCCAGACACAGATGATCACACACATTCTGCCATGGCAGAACTGTGTCAAGATGGGCGTTTTGACTGCAGCATGGCTAGAATTTCAGTGTGGTCAAAGTCACGAGCAATGTCTACAGCAGATGAATCCCCCATCTTCAGGCTGGGGTCAGCACCGGCCGCAAGCAGCAATTCAACCATCTTGGCATTTCCTGTGAAACACACACACACATAAAACTGGACCTTGATGAATTGCCTCTGCTTTAGCTATGAAGCATGGAATCCAGTAGTACTAACAAGATATTAAATCAGATCAGTGCAAGGTTCATTCTGAAAATATATGCACATGGGCCATTGGCCCACAGAGGACAAATCCAATGGGTCATTTCTTAAACAGGATGGGCCAAACGTGTCAGCACCTTCCTACCAACTGCCAAAATATCAAAAAGCGTGGGGTTGGGGGTGGGGGTGGGGTGGGGGTGGGGGTAGGAGGGGGTGGGGGTGAGGGGGTAGGTGGGGGTGGGGGGTGGAAGATGGGTAGGCCCTTAAAAACATGTGAAAAGAAGGACCTGTTGACCACAGAAACCTCATCAAACAGCGTGGGGTGGGGTGGGTGGGGTGGGTGGGTTGGGGTGGGGGGGGGGTGGTGGGGGGGTGGGGGAGGGAGGAGGAAGATGGGTAGGCCCTTAGGAACGTGAAAAGAAGGACCTGTTGACTACAGAAACCTATGGGTCATTGACCCCTCAGCTCAAAATGTTATGGGTCATTTTGGGAAATTATGTGCCAATGGTGCAGGGCATGCTCCGAAAAAAATGAACCCTGCAGTGGGGAAGAAAATTTATCCTGACAAAACCCCAAGCAGAGAAAAAAAAGGAGTGTCAGAGGGGTGGGGGTGGGGAGAGATGTGATAATTAGTGAATGAATATTTAGCAGGTTGCTGACTGCAAGATGTAAACAAGATGGGATGAACCATAACCCACAAAGTCCCTTCTATATGAGAGCTGTCCTCGCTGTCAAGGGTCTCTACTGTTTGTCATTGACATGATTCTGATGTTAAAATATCGCCTACTGAAAAAGCCTCGCAGATCTGCCAATGCGTCAGTGAGCTCTAGGGGCGCAGTGCATATGCGTCATTGGTTTGTAAAATGTCATTGTCATGACATATTTTTTTGTTTTTACATAATTTTAGATTTTACGTGATAGGAGTTTCACGTTTGCTTTAAGACTTAAGCAAATGGGTGCAAAACTAGAATTTCATGGTACAATTTCAGTCTTGCTATAATTGGTGTGAAATCAGGTTGACTTTACCTAGCTACATGATATACTAAGAACACATGCATGCTCTTCTGAAAGCGCATCATCGATATGTGTGTGCCTATGCGTGCGTGCACATGCGCTCCAAACATCTCCAAGAGGCATTGATACTCATGTGCCCTCCGGCTTCTTGGAGAAGCACACATGTGTGTGTGTGTATGAGTGTGTGTGTGTGTGTGTGTGTGTGTGTGTGTGTGTGTGTGTGTGTGTGTGTGAGAGAGAGAGAGAGAGAGAGAGAGAGAGAGAGAGAGAGAATTACATCATTTAGAGTATTGCGTCAATGTCTGTGTGGTGACGGAGTTGCTTCTTTTACGTCACGGCCACTGCCTGACTTCCTCCAAAAATCAAAGTAGAGATATAAGAATAGAGATTCCCAGACCAACCGCCACTGTCTTAAGTTGACCCTAATTAACTAATTTAGGCCATGATCTTCCTTCACAGCCGTTTCTTTCAAAATAAATTAGACCCCATATAGTGCACTCAGTAAAATACACTAAAGACATTTCAACCCCCCACCTAAATTAATAATTAGATAATTACTCTCCATTGTCTCCCAATACCCCCGCCTATCTCAATACACAGGGTTCATTTCAAATAAAAACACAGTATGTCAACAACATTTAGTACCTCCCTTGTTACGCGTCAATGAAAAGTAAATTAATAGGTTACCTTCAACTGGCAATTAACTTTAAAGTTACTTCTACAAGTTCTCATAAGTTAAGTGCCATAAGTTCTTATAAGTGTCTTAACATAAGTTCTTATAAGTTCTTGACTCAAGTCATCAACTTACTCGGACAGTTTTGACAAGTTACATAGGCAACAAAATATAAAAAAATTCTCAGTAATAGTCTGGCGGTGGAACTGATGGGGTTAAACAGACAGGTGTGAGTGGCGTGTCATCTCTCTGTGAAGTGTATGATAGAAATAATGAACGATTACCAAAACTTATTTTTACTTCTTTAGAAGATCTTGTAGTTTTTCTGTGGTTTCTTTTACTCAGATTTTTTTTTCTTCTTCTAAAAAAGATGTCTTTAGTTCTTCAACATTCACGGGGTGACTATGCATTTTGTTTTCAATTTCAGACTTCTGTTGTTTGTAATTGGCCAAATCATCCTGCACTCTCTTAAACTCATCATCATCGATTTTACTGATAATATATTTTATACTGCTCAACTTAGTTCCAGCAAGAGTACTCAATGCTTCATGCTTTTGCAGCTTCTTATGAAATCTTTTGTTAAGGGCTTCCAAACCAAAACATGCCAGGCTAATGGCTTCAATAGCTATCCCAATCATACTACCAATTCCCGTTGCAAACAGAGCAATACCCCCTACAGAACATCCAGCTGAAACCACACCCACAGCCATTGATGTGTTTTGTACAGAATTGAAAACTGTTATACCGTCTTTTACACCTTGAGTATTTTGCCTTTTCACCTTCCAAATACTTCAATGCTTCTGTAATATTTATTAAATGAAATGAATCTGCACTTTCAACCGCTTGTGCTTGTAATCTTCCGTCAGGCACAATCGGCTCAGGAGGTAATTGCAGATACAAGTTCACCATTTTTTTATGACAAATATTTTTTTTAATGTAATCAGCGACTACATTTTGCAACTCTTCAGGGATATACAATTTGCTAGCGTAATAAAACGAAACAAGATCTATGTGTTCCAGGTTAATGTAATTTATATAAACTAGAGTTGTTTTATCGACTACTACCTTAACAGAGGGGTTACTACTCAATACTTCTATATCTGCACCTTTTCTAATAGCAATAAAGACTTTTGCTGAATCTGTCACTGAGTTATCCCACGTAAGTTTGATTCCCTGTGCTATATTTGCTTCTTTGGCATCATCCAAAGGTCTCATGATAATTTCTAAAACTATTGTCGCTTCTCTTGCTATGGTAAAATTTGCTGGTACAAACACAACAGCCGGATCAGATCTACCGTTTCTATTTGTAAGAAGATACCTTCGTTTTTCATACTCCTGCAGTATTATTTTATCTCTGCTATTGTTTTCTTCAGAATAGCTCGGAACAAGACTCACAAGCAATGGCCCAGAGTTAAGCACTTTTTTAAATACTAAATTTGCTTCATCAGTAATTACATAAGGGCTAATGAATTCAATTTTATGTCCCAGACAATTGCAGGTGCAGTAACACCTGCAGGAACGACTACCCACTTATTACCCACATGTTTTAAGATGTAGAGCGCATTATTTACAGGACTAGGTACAGCAACATAATGAAGCTGATTAAGTTTGGGATACCGTCTTTCTGCATCATCTTTCACATCATCAATTACCTTCCATCTGTGCAATCCAAAGGAATCAAGTTCAAGACCATACACTTCTCCTACCTCTCCTTCTTTATCAAAACCATGCACATCAGCCAAATCTTTTAACTCTATTACTGGACACGCAATTGGTGTAATTTTTGTTTTGGACCGGTACTCATTTTTATTCAACAAAAATAAAATTTATTTCACTTCTAAGACAACACAAAAATCATGCATCAGAACTGGTTTGCTGTCCTGATTAGTTACAGATAAACACAGTGATTCAAAGAAACTGGAGCCTAATTTTTTAAATTGCAAATTAGGAAATCTAACAATACACTATCACAATAGGCAGCATTTCCAGCTGACACGCATCTTAATTAAGAGTTTCAACAGGTATAATAACCCCATGGATATGAAAGCGTTTGAACACATCTGTAATGAATTTAACATTAGATCCAAGTATGACTTTACACAAAAGCTTGATGACCACCAGGGCATGGGAACATTGTATTATGCTATGAGTCACAGACAATACCCTCAAGATTACTGGCCTCCCTACTCTTCATTCTCATCAAAAGTATGATCTGGTTAGGCTCAATAGAACAGAAACATTCCGATGCCTGGACCACATTTGTCGTAGACAGAAGTGACGGATTTACTCAAGCAGCAGTCGTACGCATTAATGAGTCTATCAGAACGTATGTGTGGGGTTTACTAGGAGCACAATCTCAAACAAAATCAAATATTTTAAACGGGAGTGGCAAATTTGAAGCACAAAAACAATTTCTTGCAAACCTGGAAGATGCTATAAACTCAGCAGTAGATCTCCCAAAAAGCATACAGCATACCTATATGTTCTGAGGTATGCCAGATCAAAAGTTGACTTTGTTGTTGGCATTGATTTATACATGTTACCATCTGACCTTCAACTTCAAATCGGAACAATAACAAATTATAATAATGAAATAATTGTTGCAAAGGCTGATCAGAAATTAGGACTCAATCAATCTGTAAACTTGGGTCCAACAACCACACATTTACAGACACCATCAGCGCAAGCGGTTCAACCATTAGTAACACCAGTTTCACCAGTGCCAGTTTCACCAGTGCCAGTTACACCAGTGCCAACACCAGTACCAGTTACACCAGCCCCGGCCCTGGAACCAGCACAGATAAACACACACGAGTCAGAGAGAACTGCGTTGGTCATAGGCCTTACTGGATTAGGAATATTACTTCTTTAACTGTTTCATTAAATATCTGGTGATTAACCCTCCTACTGTCACCAGAAAGACCCACACATGCTCTGCCATAAACCCTACTACCATTCCTGCTGTACTGATCAACCAACTGACAACACTCCCTATTATGCCAGGCAAAGCATCCATTGCTTCCACAGCCAATTTTTTAAGCAAGTCTGATATATGTGACAGTTGTTTCTTTTTACCCACTACTGGCAAGTCTTTTGGGTCTGATAGAGCTGGAGGGGCCGGTGGAGCTGGAGGAGACCGAGTTGAACCTCCACCAGAGACAGCCAACACAACAGTACTGATAATAAATCCAAGAGCAGTAATTAAACTCGCAATTGTGATACCCTGTTCTCTGAAAAGTGTTTTCAATGTCTCAGCCAAAGGTGTGTCTTCATGTAGTATTTTCTGAATAGTTTCTCTAATTCTGTTGACCTGTGTTTTCAGTTTTTCTTTCCCAATTTCAACTACTTCTCACAATGCTGATCTTTCTATCTGCAAATCCTTTAATCTGTTGTATTTTTTCTTTTGTTTCTGTGTCATAATTTTTCTTTGTCTGCTTTATCTTGTTGTTTTTTTGTTGTTTTTTTTTTTTTCCATTCCTGTGTGATTATCAAGCTCACCCAGTTTGGCTACATTATTCACCAGCTCACCTCTGATTGTTTGCAGTGTTTTATCCGAACCCATTATCTCTCGCATGGATAAAGGAGAGTCATCTATTGTTTTCATAGCCTCATTTATATGCCCTTTTGTAAAAGAGGTTTCTTGTATTTCCTTGTCTGCTATTTCTGGCAGGCTTTTTACTTCTGCCATTTCAATTTTTTGTCCCATTGGCAACCTTGTTTGCACATCATAAAGAGCACTAACAAGTTGAGGTGGTACCGGGGTACGGCTTACGTCCCCAATACCAAGTACCTTGCCAACCCGGTATTACCACCAACTTTACCTTTAATTGTACTTAAAGCTATAAACTTAGCAGGATCTTTTTTATGTCAATAGTACTTTTCCTTTGTCTGTATTTACAAACAAGTGTCCATTGCTGTCAAGATCAAACTGATTAGAATCTATGATGTCCGGATGACTGCCGGCGCCATCATAAAGAGTTCACTTTGCTTTCTAAAAGTTCGTGGTGTAAACTAAAAGTATTTCTTGTACCAGTCATATCTGTTGTATTAGTAAACCATACATGACATCCATTTCAATATCATGATCAAATCCTCCCGCTGCCATTGTTTTTATTTATTAATTTTTTTATTTTTGAATAATAAAATGACATCATCCTACGGATTGAAGTTAGACCCGTACAGAAAACTATGTGAACCTCTAGGTGTTGAGGGCATTAGACAATCAATTGTTATCACATAAATCAAAACCAAACTCTTACTGTCAAGTTTCAGAACCTAGGTCCCAGTGATGTCATTGTTCCTGGTACTGCACGCCTTGCTTTTAATATTGAACTTTTATCAGACGCAGACACGAACAGAACACTAGTTGACAACCTAGGCAGAGCAATTATTAAAACTATTAAAGTTAAACTTGAAGGCCAAGAAGTGTTTAGTCTGGATGATGCTGAAGTATTCTACTGCTACAAAGATCTGTGGCTCACTAGGGAAGAATGAGAAGACCGTGTTTACCAAGGCATACAGTCAGATAACGTTGTCAAACTCAGAATCGATGCAAGTGACAAAACAACCACCACAGCAAAAGACATTATATTGGCAGACTGCCTCAGGGAGAACAATGTAATACCCAACAAACATGAACGAGACCTTGTAAAAAGCAAACTGAAATCGACTAAACATGTAAAGCTTATCTTAAAGACAGCTCAGCCCACTGGGTATGGATTAGTAAATTAATTTAAACTTTTGTTTTTTGGCTATAAAAAATGACAGATGGACAAGCCACGCAAGCGGTTGATATCACAGACTGCTTCAGATATGTTGCTGATATTAACCATATATATTCACACTCCCTAAGACCCGACATAAAACTTTTAAAACCGACAACAATATACATGACAGGTAGTGTAATGTTTGATATTGAAGATGAACGATTACTAATTGTACAGAGCATAACTGTTGATGTTAAATCACTTACTTTTGAAATCAATGACAAAAAACTTGTTTGACAATTTTATTATCTTTTATTTCTGACTCTGAATACCATCATGCTCTTGATGCATGGAGTAAACTAGGGCGTCAAACGATTGGTGACTACCATGACCAGTACTTGAAAACTGACGTTTGCTTGCTAGCTGACATATTTGAAAGTTATCATGAAAAGGGTTTGTTGCATTATCGTCTTGACCTGGCTAGCTACATAACTAGTCCTGGCCTGACATGGGATGCATTTTTAAGATAGTAAGATATATATAGACCTGTTGCCTGAGCGCACGATGGTTGACATGGTGGAACACGGATTGAGGGGAGGCATAAGTATAGCCGCAAACAACTATGCCAAAGCCAACAACAAATATCTTGATGGCTATGGTGACCTTACCTTGACCCCTCAAGGTCATAGATTACATACCTTGATGCCAATAATTTGTATGGGTTCGCGATGACTGAATTATTGCCCTTGAAAAACTTTCGTCTGCATGATTTGACACAGTGTGATATAACATACTTAACACACTGCATTATGACTCATGATCGGAATGACGAAAAAGGTTGGATCTTTGAAGTCGACCTGGATAATCCGCACCACCTACACAATTACCATAATGATTATCCATTAGCTGTTGAGAAAATGAGTTTGACAGGGGAAAAAAGAAGACACTAAACTTGTGCCAAATTTAAATGACAAATTCAATTACGTTTGTCACTATCGCTTACTGCAGATTTACATCAGACATGGGTTAGTTAGGTTATTTGGGTTTAACGCCGAGCAGGCGACTAAGGCCATCTCACGGCGGGAAGAAAGTTCACAGAGGCATTGAATTTGATCAGTGTGCTTTTATGAAAGATTACATAATGAAAAACACAACCCTTCGCGCAACGGACGGTAACACTGCATTTGACAAAGACTTCTTTAAGCTTATGAACAATGCCTGTTTTGGTTTTGGTAAGACGATGGAAAATCCTCATCATCGCAAAGATGCGAGACTGGTCACTACTGAATCAGGTGCAATTAAACTGACAGGCAAGCCACAATACACAGGGTATAAAGAGTTTCATCCATCATTGTATGCATTGACACTTAACAACAACAAAAAAGATTGTTAAACTGGACAAGCCAGTATTTATTGGTATGGCAATACTTGAGTTATCAAAACTGTTGATGCTTGAATTCTACTATGATTATTTTAAACCGAAGTATCCTGATTACCGACTGTTATACACTGACACTGACTCTATGATCATAGATGTGCCTAATGAAGACTTGTATGAAGACATGAAATCAGAGCTGCATATGTATGAGACGTCTGATGATCCTAAAGATCACCCACTGTATAGCACACAAAACAAAAAAGTGCCTGGGAAGTTTAAAGACGAACTGAATGGTGTGCCAATAGTTGAGTACATTGGACTGAGGTCAAAAATGTATTCCATACTGCACAAGAATGGCAGTCAGTGTCCAAAGCAAAAAAAAAAAACAGCAATAAAAAATAAAGATATTCGTCATGAACACTACAAGCAAGTTTTAGATGGAGAACTAATGCCTGATTATCCAAACAAGACACTGAGGTCAAATAGACATAATCTTGAATGATCCAAACACATAAAAAATCACTTGCAGTAGGGGACAAAAAATAAGCGTTTCACAGTAAGGAAAAGGCTTATGCACCTGGACATTATAGGCTTAAGTTATCTGAAGACATTTGCGATAAACTGATTGATGAGCTGATAGATGAAATGGCCAAAATGGTTAAAAATGAGTAACAGTGTCTGCTGGAATAATCTGTAATTCTTCTCTGACAAATGCCCTCTGAGGAGCAGTCTCGAATAGATAATAAATTGATGGGTTGTCGCCAGCAATGGGGACTATTTTTTTTTATATATTGTGAACAGGCATAGACCATATTGGATCAGTTGCCCTACGTCTTACATCATTTTCTGCCTCGCCAGGTTGATATAGATATCTCTGAACAATTGCCTGTGATCTTTGCACGCCCGGTATGCTGCGTCTAACCAGCACACCGAGCTTAGCAAATAATTTATTAACAGCACCCTTTGAATTCACTTCCGTCATCGACTTGCACAAGCCTAGGGTATTTCAGAGGACCCTGGGCTATATATCAATGATAACTCTGTTGCTACAGTGGTAGTGTTTTTGTCAGTTATGGGTTCGGCGTCCTTGAACCGGGACGCAATGTCGACAACAGTCAGTGCATACTTGTATCATTTTTTCCTAATTGTGTCATGTGGAAGGAACAGGAGATCCATTTGGTGTGTGTCATTAGGGATGGTGTTTTCTAAATGTGGTCTTATTATTTTTCTTGGTGCTTGTAAATATATTTGCCAAATAGCCTGTTTTTGCAGCCCCAGTTTTACTTGATCAAGTGTAATGTCACTGCCGCCGCCGCCTACAGCAGCATAAAATTTCTCTATTGCAGTTTTTCCTTTCCAGGAGCCAATCATGGAGTAATATATTTTTGATAGTTTAGCCCTGGCGTCAATGTCTGTCATTTTTTTTCTAGCAAGAAAAACTCCCGTAAAATAAACTAATGTCATACCTACTAAAACGAATATTATTTCTCCATTTCTTCGTTCCTGACTGGTTTGGTAGTAATCGCTAAGCTTAGGTTGTGGGGTGGACATGTCTTCACCAGTAACAAGGTAGTATTCTTTGATAGCGTCATCAACATTAGAAAATGTATGCTGTGCATGACCTTCCAGTCTGAGTTTTTCATTGATAAAATCAAGTTTCTCAATTTTCTATTTCTTGTACTGCTGCTCAGCCTGTGCTAATTTTTCAGATGCCTCATTGTGTCGCCTCATTTCTGCAGATTCCTCTCTACTCACTTTTGAAAAGTGAAAATTTGACCCGCTAAATGCCAATGCATTAACAACAGCACTGCAAATGATAACAGCCAATGTTGCCATATTTTTTTTATTTACATAGATACATTTTCTGGAATAATTCCTTGCTCAACAAGAAAGTCTTTTGTCGCAATCGACGCTGTTACAACCACAACCAGTTTAGCGCTGTCCTTAAAATCTAATTTGCCCAGGTCTACAGAACGCATTTTGAGAAGACTCTGCCTTAGCATAGTGTAAGCTACTGCTAGTCCACTTATTACGGCAGAGTGATAGACAAGGTTCATTATGTTTTATGTGTCGCTCATCTATTTTAGGCCACAAAAATGTAAATAATAATTTTATTCACTGCATGTAAAATGGGTCGTAAGGTTTTGGCGCTGCTGGTAATGTGGAGACTTCTTGCTTTGTTTTTGGAATGTCTGGTTTTTTGGACACTGTTCGAGTTTGTGGCCTGTATTTTTTTCATAGCTTGTAACCTACGTAACCAAATCCTACACCAAATCCACCAACTATATATTTTGTTATTTCAGGTTTAGACTCAGTTGTTAGTCTCTCACTTTGTTTTTGAGGGGGTTGTGGTGGGGGTAATGACGCCAGTGCCGGGGCTGTTGACGGCCCTGGCGGTAGGTCAGTTACATGAGCCTTTCTGTTAACGCCTAAATCTGTAATTTTTTTGTCTGTTAAACTCAGCTAATCTTTCTCCCACCTCAACCCTACCTGGGCTTTTAGCCTTGGTCACCATTTGAACCTGCATTGAGTCAGGGCTTGGCTGTGGGGTCATCTGGGTGTCATCCATTTTCTTCTGCTTTAAAATTTATTTTTGAAAAATTCATATGACTCCCGGTAACAAGCAAGATTACCACAGGTGCAAGGTAATTGCCAAACTTGTAAAACATAAGGCTTGCTAGTTTGCCGATTGAACTTGAAACAATAGGGTTGCCTTCGAGATCATGTGATAGACTGTCAATATCGACAGGTAGGAAGTGGCTAACAGGTTTTTTGTATAGGCACACGAGAGATCGACTCAAATCACTAGTCATTAGTTGATTGATTGATTGATTGTACATTGCTTAACGTCCCGACAGCAACAAGGCTTTCTCAGGACGTGCCTGCACTGCTTGTGAAAAAAAAAAAATAAACAGAACATTGAATGTATGTCGCCAGCCGGTCAAATACATTAAATAAACCTAACACATGGGGCCTAAATAAAGCCAAGACCATTTAGCAACACACATCCAATATCAAGAGCTACAGGCAGTGCAGACAGTAGGGAGAGTTTTAAAAAGGCAAATACAGGTGAATGGACAAAGGGTAGACAGAAACACATGCCCCAGAATAGAGAGAAAAACTCACCCTGTGGGGCTGACCAGGGTGACCCTGGGAACTAAAAAGTACCTAACCCCACCCAAGTCCCCCAGGGCAGACCCGGGTGGGGTCTAGTCATTAGTGAACCAATGTGATTTTCATATTTAGCGTGTAGCTTAATTATCTCCTCGGCAGTGAGTGATTCTATATCTTCTGTCATGTATTGTTTTCTGAGATAAGCTTTTGATTTGCTGGAAACAACTACAGAGAGAAGACGCTGTTTTTTTTAATCTAAGTCTTTATTCTCTACAGCGCAGATATCGCTTAGAAGAAGTAATTCATCTTGATTCATTTTATACTGTAATATATTAATTTTTGAAGCTATAATTAATCTCACTGTGACTGTTGGTAGACTAATTAGCCTTGGTTTAGAGGACGATGCCGCATTATTAATTTAGGTGATCTGGAAATCTTTTTTTACTGTGTATTAAAAGGGGTCCGGGATTTTTTTTAAGCTGTGGCCATATGAGCGTTAATTGCCTAAAATGGCTAATTAAGGTCATTAACTTAAGACAATAAAAATGTCCTAGGGTTCTCTATATCTGTATCTCTAAAGCTTTTACTGTTTTATTTTTTCTGAAAATAATTAATTTTTACTGAAGAAGTTGAAAGGGTACAAAGCTTGCTAATGAACTCATCTAATGTCTTTCATCAAACTAGCTATATCCAAAATTTCAAGTAAACAGGACAAATTGTGGATTCTAATGTGGGTCAACCGACTTTCTATAAACTGTCTTTAATGTCTTCAACCAGACATCTAATTACAATATGCTTGGAGGCTCTCTTAGCCACCCCTTGAATAAAGTATTTCGCCAAGTTTCAGGCTTGTGGGTACAGAAATATTAGAGATTCTCATGTTTACATACATACGCGCACACGCACACACACACACACACACACAGTGTTTCGCGCCAAATATATGTTCAGAGCGAGGTTAGCGTAACTTGATATGATGCAATTTTTATCTTGTTACTTCAGTTACCAAAGGTTTAGGCCTGCCCACCTTTGACATCATGGATATGCTATTAAATTTGCTCCACCCCGACCCATCATACAAAGTCCCTTTTATAAATAGAAGGGACTCAAAAAGACGGGAAAAAATGTCTGAATTTTCAGATGTGACATTTAGCAGATTTTAAAACCTTGGCCAAAACATTTACACCCCAAGATGTTGCACATGGTAATGGTGACAGTACTTTAAAGGGGCACACCCAACCTTTTTTAAGACTTCAGTTCGCAAAAAGCTTTTACTGGGACTCAGAACACAGTGACCACCCTAGTGTCCCACCAAATAGATAGATAGATAGATACTGTTTATTACCATTTGCCTTAAGAACATAAAGCATAGGAATGTGTGTTGGTGTCGTTACAATTACAAACATCACAGTCAACAATATAAAAAAAAATTAATACTCTATCACACAAATCCAATGCCCTACACATACTGTAAAACTTTAAAACTAAACAACTAATATCACAAACCAATGCGTACCGTACACACCCATGCTCATCACACACACACACACACACGCCTATTAATCTAGGAAATCTAAATTAATTAAAGGTATATCGTTTAAAATGAAAACAGAATATCATAGAGTAAATGTCACTAATTTAGTGATCACAGTTGGCTGTAAAACTGGTTAAGACTAGGCCAATACTGATATACACTATTCTCTCAACCGTTGGGGGCATGCCCTGCTGGGGGAGGAGACTCATGGAGTCAGCTCGACCAAGCACCACCAACAGCCAATGGGATAGCACAAGGTTTGGGCGAAGTGCTCTGTAGGCCGGCCACATGATTCCATGCACATACGCACTCTCACTCAGTCATTCACGCAAACATCAGTCGGCCTCGGCAATGAAACTCTATGATCGGCCCACAGAGCACATCATCGCACGCTTATAACACTGAAAGGGCTCAGGCAGCACTAGGATAAAAACTGTTACTTAGACGGTTTGTCCGTGCTTTGAGAGCAGAGTAACGGCGACCAGACGGAAGCAGGATAAAGAGACGGTTAGCTGGGTGCGTAGTGTCACGTGCAATAAGCCCTGCACATCTAAGCCACCGCTGTTGGTACACACTGTCAAGACTTGGCATGTCTTTGCCGACTATTTTGGATGCCATCCTGACGACACGGTTCAGTCTGTGTTTTTCCCGTGCAGACGCACTGCCATACCAGACCGCGATCTAGAATGTCAACACACTCTTGATCGTGGCCCGGTAGAAGTGCTTTCTTTCGTCCGTTCAAAGCAAAAAGAGGCCCACCGGAATCTTTTGACGGATGTGTGAAAAGATTGCTTCTGATAGGCATAATTATTCTATACGACTGTTACGTGGTGAAGTCGTAGTCGTAGTATGATAAACACACCAGACGCACGCACGTAAGGTTCTTTTAAATAAACTTCATTCAGCTGCAACCCGTCACACGTGGCTTAAGGATGTAGTCAATACTGGAGTAACAGTTCCAACAAAATTTTAATTCAGCGAAGCGATCTCCACACAATGCATTCCCAAATGCACCAACACTGATACAATGTCTTCTCTTCTGCAAATGTCAACACTGGCGACACAAAGTTCCTCACACAACATACACCACCGTTATGCTGCGTCTCTCACAATGTACACTCTATACGGGCCACGTACCTACGATAAACTGTGTGTCCCTACAACTGACAATGCGTGATAATGTACTCCCGTGCTTCCCAGCACAAAGTTTTTATAGTAAAACAACTTTCCAGAAAAATCTAATGAATTCACACAACGCAAACCAATCAAAACGGAACACGTTACTGAAACTCGTAAACGTTACATGAAAAGACCTTTCTAGAATAACCTAAATTGTCTACAAAAATTCGGCTGCTCATTTCAGCCCCAAATTCAAGTATGTAATGATATCACACAAAAATATGGCAAACCGTTTACGACTTTTCACAACACGCAAAGAACGGCTGCTAATTTCACGCGCACAGTAAACTATGACTAGCAACTTTGCTACTGTGTTACAAAAATCTTACTTACTCTTTTGACGTCACATGTACGAGGTCACTAGACAGCGTGACTCTGTTTCGAACGTTCTGGTTCATTCTCAACTAATCTACGCAAAACAACAATCGACCACTCTTCTTCGTGCAACTTTTCCATAAGCTTCCGGACTAAAATTAACGTATCATAACAAAGCCAAAACCGCTATCATGGACAACGATAAAGAATCTCACTGAAAAGGTAAGTGATACGTAACCATAATAGCTCAAATAAATATCGGATCGTTTCCTACGATTAACACATGTATGCTCTCACAGGACAACACAACCACAATCGTAACAACGACCTTAGGCCATCTGCATAATTATAACCAATCAGAGATAAGATGGCGGATGAACAGGTGAAGAAAAAAAGAAAGTATCATCGACTCACGCTGACAATGACAGACCCAGAATTGAAGAGAAGAAAGAGGAAGAGAGATAAGATACCCCTAAGTAGAATTGACATCGGACAAGGGAATATGGACATGAGGCAACGCCTAAAGCAAGCGCTTGGCTTGACCACCCATCCCGGAATTTGTCACTTTCCTGCTGAATCAGTAATTAACTACGGTCTTTGTCGATCTTCCTATAGTTCCGCGAGCGCCAGTGATTTTCAGAATTCATGATCTTCAGTAGAAATTATCTCTTACTGATTTCGCAAGATTTTAAACATCGCTGGTCGTAACATGTTTTTGTCTGTGCCAGCTCTGATTCACTCGATTCAGAGAGGTAGTGTTTCCGCTGCGATGGTGCATATGTCGTTTCCAATGATGCTTTCAGTCACGTAGACTTCGATGTGTGAGATGTGAAATGGACTGCAATGCAGAAAGTGGGTATAAATACCAATGTTTTGTTTCAATGATGGAAGACGGTGCATGTTTCTGAGGGGTAAAGGATCAAAGGTCAAACTAGGCACCGTGGATTTGCTTTGCACGCATGCCCTCGGTGCACTACTGTACACACAACCGTTACTAGTAAATACAAGCAGGTTGAGCGGAACCCACATTGTGATTTTGACAGCATAGCGAGTATGGAAGGTTTATTCTACTTTCTCTTGAAAAATTACGTCAAAGGGATGCCAGAGAACATCAGTACACAAGTACACCAACACATGTGTACACCACATTGATGACCTCGTGACCTGCAGTACTGCCATACACTGATAGTCGGCCTGGTTCTGCCTTGTGACGTAGGCTCATAAATATGCATATTAATTCAAAACGAGGCCGATGCAAACGATAAATCTGTGACTCGGGTACAAAATCAATACACCCTCCAAATGATGAATTTCAACATTTGGCATTGTACTTACACCATTAAGCTCTAAGATAGTACACAAAGGAGCCATACACACACTGTCAGCAGTATCTGTTGCAGACAGTTTTCTGACTGTGTTGAGATGCTTGATCCTGGGGAATATAACTTTAATGAAAAGAAGAATGACATGAAATGAAGATGAAAATACACACATACTTATACACACATGAAAGCATTACAGACAGTGTAAGCCACAAAGTGTAAACAGCAAGTGAATGCTGCTGCTGAGATGTTTAAAGCTGTTAGACTTCTTTTTAAATATTGGTTGGGCAAGTTAATTTTCATGCAGGAAAACTAGATAGCAAACAGCAGAGAAGACCAAATGTGCTAGAACCATAGAAGCTATTTGGACTACAACCCAAGTTAAATCTTGGAGCCAAAATTGTGTCCAGTAGCCTGAACGATTTTGTGTGTGCATGCATTGTGAAATTTGTATTCGCCATTTGGGCTCCCTGAAACATGACTTTGCCTCACCCGACAAAACAATCTACTCGCATTTAGTAACAGGCAAGTAGATCTGGTCTTCCCTGAAACACTGCTGTCCTTACAGAATTTCTTTTTTTTTAATAATTAATTTCTATACCCTAATATCACCAAACTTCCACGGGTGCAATGATCACTGCAAAACAGACACACAAATAACAATCCAAAATACATAAATATAACTGCACATAAATGTGAAAGCAGAAGGTAAATGTAACACAGCAACAGTACAGTACCATGCATGACAGCCAGATGCAGGGGGGTGGCATTATCACACTGGGGATTGCGACAGTTGACATCAATGTCAGGACAGAGACACAGCACCTGCAAGATGTCCACGTTACTACTATTGGCTGCTGCGTGCAGTGCTGTGTTGCCTGTGTCTGACGCTTGGTTCACATCTAGTGCTGGATGCACCTGCAAACAATTTTTCATTTTGTCACATCACTCAAAGTTCAACCTATATGGGCACAGACTTAAAAACACTACCTTTTCTTAGGTCCATTAATTACCTCTCCAGGTGTGTGCAGTTTCAAAAACTTTTGTTTAGGATATTTTATACACTGATCACCCAACGACAAGAGTGTGCTTTCCATGCTCTAAAAATATTAAATGACAGGGGAAAGAGGGTTGGGTGGGTGGTGGGGGATGGTTGTGTGTGTGTGTGTGTGTGTGTGTGTGGTGGGGGGGGGGGGGGGGGGCAAAATAGTATGCATAGAAGGGTCTTGACAGCTACCTTTCTGCCAAATTTGGTTTAAAAGTTTTGCAAAAGTGCTGATAAAATAAAAATAAAAATCATTTACCGATCTCGTGACCTTTCCAACTCCAAGGGGTCATCCAAATTAGCACACATACAAAGGTGCTACCATAAGGTATCTCTGGACCAAGTTTGGGTTTGAAGTTGTCAGTAGTATTGGAAAAAACTTTTTTTTCAAGAAATAGCCATTTGTGACCTATTTCCTGATCTTGTGACCCTTGACTTTTATGAGGGGTCAACCAAATTGGTATACATAGGAAGGTCTTACCATCAGATATCTCTGTACCAAGTTTGGGTATGAAATTATGAATAGTATTTGAGAAGGAAAAACCAACATATTTTGTGAAGATATGTCTATTTTTTACTTATTTCCTGATCTCTTGTGACCCTTGCACTTACTGAGTGTTCAAACATGACATAAGGGTTAGAATTTATACCCACAAAATCCATGTTTTCTCACAATTTAGGCATTTTTTACTTTTGTCGACCTCCCATGACCCTTGACCTTTTTGAGTACAGGTAGTGAACCAAATTAGTATGCATAGAAAGGGCTTAACATCAGCTACCTTTCTGCCAAATTTGGTTGAGAAGTTTTGCAAAAAGCGTGACAATAACTAAAATTATACCAAAAAATAGACATTTTTCACATCATCTGCTGATCTCTTGTGACCCTTGACCTTTTCAAGAGGTCATCCAAGTTAGCATGCATAGGAAGGTCTTACTATCAGGTATCTCTGTACCTGGTTTGGGATGGAAGTTGTAAATAGTATTTGAGAAAAAACATTTTTTTGTCTGAAAATGGCTATTTGTGACCTATTTCCTGATCTCTTGTGACCCTTGACCTTCCCGAAGGGTCATCCAAATTGGTATGCATAGGAAGGTCTTACTATCAGGTATCTCTGTACGAAGTTTGCGTTTGAAGTTGTGAATAGTATTTGAGAAAAAAAAAATCTTTAACCAAATATGACAATTTTTTTACCTATTTCCTAAGCTCTTGCGAGAAAGGCCTTACCATTACGTATCTTCATACCAAATTTGGGTTTGAAGTTCTGAACAGTATTTGAGAAAAAAATCAATTTTGTCAAAATATGGCAATTTGTGACCTATTTCCTGATCCCCTGTGACCGTGACCTTTAAGGGAGGTATCTCAAATTGGTATTTTTAGAAAGGTCTTGCCACAAAGTATCTTTTAGCCAAGTTTAAAGACTGTGGCTTGAATAGTCTCTGAGAAAATGCCAACATTAAAGTTTATCATGGCGTACAGCCGACGGCCAGACGACCACTGGCCCAAAACATACTCACTTTTGCTTCACACATGAGCCAAAAACTAATTTTGTCAAAGTATGGCTATTTTTTTACCTATTTCCTGATCCCCTGTGACCTTGACCTTTCAGAGAGGTCAATGAAATTGTTAAGTTTAGAAAGATCTTGCCACAAAGTATCCTTGGGCCAAGTTTGAAGGCTAGCTTAACCAGTCTCCATGAAAATGCCAACATTAAGTTTACTACCAATGCCAGACAAAGAAAATGCCAACATTAAGTTTACTACCAATGCCAGACAGACGCCCACTGACCCAGAACATAGACTCACTTTTGCTTCGCATGTGAGCCAAAAATTAGAAGAAGTCTGATTTCATTACATTATGAAGAAGATGCGAAGAAGAAGAAGAAGTCATGAATTCATTCGTCTCGAGGTGCTGGAAGGTGGTAGTGCACCGACAGGGGGTGGGGTGGTGCTTGTCATTATAGGTGTCATCACAATTAGTCCAAAAGCCAGACTGACTGTGCACACACCCCTCCCCTCCCCCCTTACCCCACCCCATCACACGTTCCTTAGTAATGAATTTGACCAGTTTTTAAATGTTCCTTAGTATGTCCTGTGATGTTTAAGCTATATTCCCATAAAATCCTTTGGAACACACCAGAGATATAGCCCATAGCACAAGTGTACCGCCATTCACACTTTTGTGTAGATAATGTTTAACCTATCTATAACAGTAGCCTAGGGGCCTGAGCAAATATGGCCATTATGCACAGTATAGAGAATAAGGGGAACAAACTCTTATCTCTTCTGACAGCTTTTAATATTGGCTTGCATCTGTTTGGCACATGTATACATGTGTGTGTGTGTGTGTGTATGAACAGCGTCTCCTGTACCCATGTTTGTTAAGTTTTAGCACCTTAGTTATGTGATTCAGTGTAGGCATTTTTCTTTTATGATTGTTTTTTAGGATATACATCCATTTCTATCACATAACAACCTGAACATGATAACATACACAACATATGCTTTGACCAGATACTGTCAGAACCACAAAACCAATAAATTACAAACAGCTTGAGTTTTTCAAAGATTGCATTTTTAAAAATCTCAAACCTACTGGCATTCTTCAGTCAGCCTTATCATGAACAGAGAGCAAACAAATTTACCTTGAACAAAAACGGCCTATGCAAAATGTAATCGAGGAGTCAGAGACATAACTAGCCGCAGATGGTCAACAAAAGAGTGCTTCCTAGTTGACTGAGCAGATGCGACTGACATACAAACTCACAGCAGGACCTCAGGTAACAGACAGAGAACACTTTCATGGCTGGCGGAGCTTACACAAGTGGCGCTCATATGCAAAACAGCCGACATACAAATGGTCAAATAGCAGTCAAGAGTGAAAATAGCTGGACGCAAGTGTTAT
Organism: Semisulcospira habei; assembly: GCA_036245525.1. Classification (NCBI taxonomy): domain Eukaryota; kingdom Metazoa; phylum Mollusca; class Gastropoda; family Semisulcospiridae; genus Semisulcospira; species Semisulcospira habei. The sequence continues at coordinate 170,701,419 of BTPG01000008.1, read as the reverse complement.
ATACAGGTGGCCGTTTTAGAAAGGGCAGTAAAAACGAATGGGTGTAAATTGTACTGATCACTATGAGCAGGTGGCCGCTGTATACAGGTATACATGTGTATGTGTATCTCCCCCCCCCCCTCCCCCCCCCCCTTATTTTTTTAGTTACCCTTGAAGACGGTTTCACAACTACCTACTCTCCACTTATACCATTATTCTCTTACTGAATTTGATTATTTGCTTTGTTTTCATGACTTATTACTTGTTGTGTACCGTGCTAAATGCTGGGGTTTTTTCCCCAGGGTCCTCCCGTTTTTCCCCGAGGTAGTCCTCAACTTGAAGGTGATATAAAGTTTGCCTTCGGGTTGGTGTTTAGCAGGCTTTGTGTATTAGACACTCAGCCTACTTCGTGCCCAAGGGTACTCCCCGTTCGTTCTCTCTCTTTCTCTCTCTCTGTCTCGCTCTGGCCTCATCTACACGCCTTTTCTTTCGCTCGCTCCTGCACCTGCTTGCACACACTCTTGTCTCTCGTGTTCAGGTTCTTTCCGCGTCTCTCTCTTACGATTTTTCGTTGACGTCATTTTTACTTTTTCCGCACTTTTGTTCTTCCTTTTCTTTTATTTTACGTCACCTCCTTCAGTTGCCACATTCCTTCTGCCAATGAAGATAAGTAGCGGCTAATCTCTCTGTTTGTTTGTTTGTCTATTTTGACAAAGGGTATTTACCCGAAATATTAATAAATTGTGTTGTACCCATCTTTTCTAAGCATGTTTCTTTCTCCGTTGGGTACTTCTTTGCATATTACACGCTTGGCAGTCACCTTTTTGGTCTGGATTGTATACAGGTGGCCACAAAGGCAGGCTTGACTGTATTAGATAAGAAACCGGGATCTCAGAAACCACAATCATTATCTATGTTTATTACCAGATTATGTACTAATCACTGTGAGCAGATGGCCTCTATATACTGGTGGCCACAAAGGCAGGCTTGACTGTATTAAGATAAATTAACAAACTGGGATCTCAGAAACCACAATCCATTATCTATGTTTATTACCTGATTATCTTCCTTTATCTCGCCAGAACAACTCGTTCATTGTGATGATTGCTGTGGTAATAGTAGGTATCAGCAACCTGACATTCTGCATAGGTCCAACGCGCTGGAGTGCGATTTTTACCTGTTGAAATTTCAACTCGCTCTAAATGCAAATAATTTGAATTTGAAAGAAAACTTTTTACACAGTGATAAAGTTTGTCTTCTCTTCTTTCCAAAGATGTCATTAGTTTTGTTCTTAGTGCACTAAGTCATTAAGACCACTGTGTGGAAGACTGAGTGTCAAGGTGTTTTTCATCGAGTGGCGCACGTTTTGTGGGGCAGATCGCGTGCACGCAGTTTATGTTGAAAACACCAACTTGTTTCTCCACCATTCAACCTACAGATTTGGTTTTTACACCATTTGAATGGTCATATTCTTGGCTAAAAGCAGCTTGCTGCAATTTTTGAAAATTGCAGGGATTCAAAAGTTACGAGGCAGCAAGTACGTTTTTAGTGAATTTTTGTGACCTTTCTCCGAATATCATAAAAGCCGCTTAAAATAACACACATGTTCCAGGACTCAACGTAAACATTATTCAATTTCCAGTACATCTATGTAAGTTGCATGGGTGTAAAGCCAATGGCAGAGACGCCCTCAACAGAAGAAAGCAGTCACTGTGCTGTACGTCTTCTGACTCAATAACATGAAAAGACACGTCAGCCTTTTTTTAAGGTGTGTCTAAAATGTGGTAAGAAAATGAACAAAAGAATAATACAGTTTATTTTGTCTCCTTTTCTTTTTTAACTGTTGTTGTTTTTTGTTTTGTTCGGCGAGCTACAAGTCATCAAAACATGGTGTTAGGCAGCGATTGTACGCGATTTTTTCTTCATGTTGCGATTTTTCCCCCAGGCCGATCGCATACACAATGATAGAATGTTCTTCCCTCTATGGCCTAGGGCATCTCCGCCGGTCAGTCTACAAATCTGGTTTTAGAATCATTGGAAAGATCAGATTCTTGGCTATAAGCTTTGTGTTGCCATAAAAAAAAAAAAAACACACATAGTCATTCAATTCATGGGATATTCTGCAAGATGTGCATTTTTAGAATTTGTTTCTGACTTGTTAATGATCATTCTGGGCCAGGTCGTCTGTGGTAAACTTTAACATTGGCATTTTCTCGGAAACTATTAAAACCACAGTCTTCAAACTTTCCCCAGGATACTTTGTGGCAAGACCTTTTTAAACATACCAAATTTCAGTAACATCTCTCAAAGGCCAAGGTCATAGGGGATCAGGAAATAGGTAAAATAGCCATATTTTGACCCAATTTTTTTTCCCCTCTAATAAAAATTGAAAGACAAATTCATATATTATCATATGTGAGGCTATACTATCTCCAGCAGCAAGGATTTTAATGGTGTTTTTATCATCTTCTTGTTGTAAATCTTGCAGTTTGTAAGTTGTAAATCTTGCAGTTTGTGTCCCCAGATTTGTGTAAGGTAGATGACTGTTAAGGGCATAGCGGAGCTAGTACCCTATGCGTTTTAAAACAGCCCCTTGCTCTGTACATTGCTGATTGAAAAGCAGAAGGGGAAACGTTCAAGGCAGAAGGATGTGATGTTTGGTGTGATAAAACATAATTCTGGACTACAGTTTTCATGAGTGTGAAAGTTTTTCCAACTTAGTGCTTTTGATCAACACCTGCACTAAAATACAACCAGCCTCAAACTAGATACTCTAAGATTATGACATAAGAATAGCATTAACTGTGACCTTGACCCCATCTCAAGGTCACTGATTTGGATGTGTATATAATCTGTTATCGTATATATAGTCACCAACACAGAAAAATAACAAAGTACACTGGAACACTCGAAACTCATGTTTATTTTGACAAAATTGCTAATCTGTGACCTTGGCCTGCACTTGGGGTCAAATCTATCAGTATGCAAAGAAAGCCCCTTTCAAAAACAAAGTATATATCATGTTAAGCTTTATCTGACCATAGAGCCTTTCAGAAATGCAGTCACAAACTATAACTCACTGCTTTTCGCACATTACTTGACCTTTGTGACCTTGAGTTGCCAGATGTCAACCAGATTGGAACATACATAAATGTCTTTCAAGCTCCAAGCTGAATTAATATGCATGTCAGGAGATGCAAATATGTAATCTCAAACTAGGACACACATTGACCACTTTTCAAGCATTGGATGCCCTCCAGTGACCTTGATCATTGTAAAATGTTATCAAAGGTTGCCTTGGAATCATAATGTTGTGTCTCATTATAAAGCATTCATGTTAGAATTCCAAATCAGTGTTAAAATCTTGAGGAAAACATATATTTCATTATATATTTTGACCTTGTGTGACCTTGACCTTAGGATAAGTCACACAAACACTCATGTGCATAGAGCACTTTTTATATACTTTAGTAGGGCCAAATTTGAAGTTAGAGGGTTAAGTAGTCTAGGAGATATTAGCTTTTGAAGATTGAAACCCGACACTAGAGCTAAAAGGACATTGGTAGATTTTCAAAATTTGGCGTTTTTAATGGCCTGCCACAGAATGTGCATTTATAGTACAAGCCCAGAAAAAAAAATAGATACAATTTATGCAGTGTATGTGTGTACCTAGTTTGGAGTCTGTGCGGCTTATAGTCTGAGTCATACAGGAGCCTAAAGTTGCCATTTTCCCCAATTTGACAATTTTTGGTCAAAACATGGACATTTCAAAGGGCACGTTTTACACTACATCTCAAAAACGATTTATCGCATCACCATAATTTTTTTTGTGTGTTTTGCTTCATTCACCGTGAGCTATGTCACGGTGCAAGTCTTGTACCATGTAAATCGATACAACATTTTGGTTGTTGATACCTAGTAATAGTTTTATATGTAATGTTTTCATCCTTATGTATGCTGTAATTATTAGCTGTGTATGATAATATTTTAGTTTTTAGTAACTGACATCAAGACACATTCCAATGTTTTTATTGTATTTTTACATGAAAACATATGGCAATAAACTACCGTAAATTTTGGTCTATTGAGCGCACCTGTATATAAGCCACACCCACTAAATTTTTTAACAAAATTCCTACTTTATTCAGAAATAAGCCGCACTGGTTTATAAGCTGCAAATATAAACAACAAAAATAAAGTTCACAATCTTATGATAATCACATTTATTAAGTGTCATCATCTTCCTGTTCACTGAATCCGCTGAAGTCTTCTTGGCCAGGTCGATCACCTTCAACTTGAAAGCTGCATTGTAGGCATTTCGTCTTGTTTTTGACATGATGAGGGTGTGTGCTTAAGCAAATGATCTGAATACTTCAATTGTATGCGGCTTTGATTTTAAAATGTGAACAGTTAACACTGTAACAACATGAACAGTCAACACTTTGACATGGTGCACATCGAAAAATTAGTGAACAGTAAACATGATATTTTGAGTTACAGAGAAACTAAGAATAGACGAGGATGTGATGCTCCTGGAATCGGAAAAATCCGCAAACAAGTCGCATCGCTGTTTAAGCCACAGGGTTTAAAGCTGGGGAAAAAAGTTGCGGCTTATAAGCCGAAATTTACGGTATCTCATCTTATTACAAGAAAGGCAGAGCCCTTATAGCTCATGTGTGTGACCAATTCACATAATTAGTGTGAGAATTGTGACCTTGTCTTTTCGAACAGGTCACTGAAATAAGCAATTGTTCAAATGTCTTAACATCAGTACAAGGTTGGCTTTTGCACAGCAAAATCCGAGTTTTCTCAAAATGTACTCTTTTTTCACACATTTGTCAACCCTCCGTGACCCTTTACCTTTACATAGGGTCAACTAAATTAGTATACATAGGAAGGTGTTATCATGAGCCACTTTTAATGCAAAACTCGATTGAAACATTTGCAAAACCTTTGAAAAAAACTAAAATTGTAATTTCTATATGTCAACCGTCAATGGTGGACATGGGCTAGCAGGGATAGCAGAACGACTAAAACTATTTCCTCACGGCTAAGAAAACCACTTGGGATGAATCCATGACTGCATAGTAGTAGAAGCACCCCTCAAACCCATACAAAAGTCCGCAGTGTCGTAGTTTTTTCAAAAGTAGTTTAAATGAAAGCATTGAAACTGGGATCTCAGAAACCACAATCCATTAAATAAACTTGAAAAAAGTTATAGGTGAAGACAATTACATCAATGACACCGAAATAGCTGTGTTTGTCAAAGTTCCACTTCATCATCATGCATTATAACAATATCTCCAGTTGAGACTTTATTGAGAATGTGAAGAATGAAAAGTGACAACACACTTTTTCATACACGAAACACAACCAGCAAATTCTCACTAGTACTTAGGTTACTCATGATGTCAAAAAGATTATGTATAAATGTATTGCCAGGAGTATGTTTATTTACTTACTTACTTACTTACGCCCATCACCCCCTCTGGGGCATAGGCCGCCGACAAGGTCCCTCCAGCCGTCTCTGTCCTGGGCGAGTCTCTCCAGCTGTCATGTTTATTTACATGAGAGGTAAATGCACAGGCATCTCTATCAATATTATTTGCATTGTATATGATTCCACTCCAAGATTTAGTGTCAATAGGCACAGCACAGAGTCATTATTGTTGCATTGTTACATCAATGACATAAAGGGGCCAACAGAAGGGATCCACAGAAAATATTATGAGGCACATTTGTACAAACACCTGCAAAATCTTTTTTACATTACTACGGGCATGAACGTACCCGATGAAAGTTTCAAATTGATTGGAATTTAACCCATATCGCAATGAGTCTTCCAATTATTTTAAACTTTATGCTTGCGTCCAGAATAGGATTGCCAGACTATCTCCGCATAATTCAAGTTAAATTATACCAAAAGATTGGCATACCTTGCACATTAGCTGAAGGCTTGTGACCCATGAAGGGGTCATCCAAACTAATAAGCATAAAAGGGTCTTATGTAAGATATCTCTGTACCAAGTTTGAGTTTAAAGTTGAAAATAATATTAGCATTTGAATGAAATTATTTTTCCAAATATGGCTGTATATTTACCTATTTCTTGAGCAGCAGCAAAACCCACGTTTTCTGAAAATGTAAGCATTTTTCACACATCTGTCAACCCCTGTGACCCTTGACCTTTGTGATGCGTCGACTAAATTAGTATGCATAGGAAGGTCTTATCATCAGCTATCTTTGTAACAAATTTGGTTGAAAAATTTGCAAAAATTTGGGAAAACCTACAATTTTATCAAAAATCAGCATTTTACACACATTTGCCAGCCTATTGTGACCCTTGACCATTCCGAGGGGTCATCCAAATTAGTATGCATAGATAGGTCTTACCATCAGGTATCTATGAACTAAGTTTGGGTTTGAAGTTGTGAATAGTATTTAAGAAAATACATCTTTTGTCAAAATATGGCTATTTTTCACCTATTTCCTGAGCTCTTGTGACCCTTGACCTTTCCGAGGGATCAACCAAATTAGCATGTATAGAAAGGTATTACCATCAGGTATCTTTGTACAAAGTTTGGGTTTGAAGTTGTGAATAGTATTTGAGGGAAAAAAAATGTCCAAATATAGCTATTTTTGTCCTATTTCCTGATCCCCTGTGACCTTGACCTTTGTGAGAGGTCACTCAAATTGGTATGTTTACAAAGGTCTTACCACAAAGTATCCTTGGGCCAAGTTTGAGGAATGTGGCTTGAATAGTCTCTGAGAAAATGCCAACGTTAAAGTTGACCACGGACGACGGCAGACGGACAATCACTGGCCCAAAACATAGACTCACTTTTGCTTCGTACGTGAGGCAAAAACTGCATCATCTGCATGTTGTTTTAAAAAATAAATTAACTCATTTCGCTCTCTCCTCTTTAAATTTGTTGTGACAGTGTGTGTGTGTCTTTTCCATGATACTGATTTTTTAACTGTTGAGCCATCGAGCAAAATCCTGTCTCCCTCTCCCTCTCACAGAAAAACACATATATGTATTTATCTGTATGATCATTTGATAATGTATTGTAACAGAGAATATAGCCTTTTCTGCTCAATGCAAATTGACAACCAAAGTCTGACTTGTCTAAACTCTCAGTCTGTGTGTGTGTGTGTGTGTGTGTGTATATGTGTGTGTGTGTGTGTGTGTGTGTGTGTGTGTGTGTGTGTGTGTGTGTGTGTGTGTGTGTGTGTGTGTGTGTGTGTGTGTGAGAGAGAGAGAGAGAGAGAGAGAGAGAGAGAGAGAGAGAGAGACAGAGACAGAGAGAGATTGATTGATTGATTGATTGTACATTGCTTAACGTCCCGACAGCAACAAGGCTTTCTCAGGACGTGCCTGCACTGCTTGTGAAAAAAAATCTAAACAGAATATTGAATGTATGTCACCAGCCGTTCCAATACGTTAAATAAACCTATGACATGGGGCCTAAATAAAGCTAAGACCATTTAGCAACACACATCCAATATCAAGAGCTACAGGCAGCGCAGACAGTAGGGAGAGTTTAAAAAAGGCAAATACAGGTGAATGGACCAAGGGTAGACAGAAACACATGCCCCAGAATCGGAAAGGAAACCCACCCTGTGGGGCTGACCAGGATGACCCTGAGAACTAAAAAGTAGTTAACCCCACCCAAGTCCCCCAGGGCAGACCCGGGTGGGGGGGAGAGAGAGAGAGAGAAAGAGAGTGACAGAGAGAGAGAGAGAGAGAGAGAGAGTGACAGAGAGAGAGAGAGTGACACAGAGAGAGAGAGAGAGAGAATTCATGTACTTAAAAGTTGGTTTCAACCCATTTAACCCGAAAGATGTATTTCTCCAATTTTAGAGCTTTTGCCTAATACCTGTGTATCAGAAGATGGATCGACCACTATGAAAAAAACCTGACAAACTTATTTCTGTTCAAATAAATTTCTGGACTTGCTGTTTGTGTTCGCCTCTATGCACATTGCACATGTCATCTGTGTGCCGCCGTGCTTTAGCCATGGAAATACACACAGCCATGAACTCTGATAACTGTGAATCGCAGCGGCGGTGCCACACACGGCCCAAGGGTATCATTTCTGGTACCGTCGCTTGTCCATGGAGACGGCGGTGTCGAAGTGCAACTTTCTTCTAAGCGTCTGCGATTATCACTGTGACGATCAGACGGTGTCGGGTTAAAGAATCCAAAGCATTCCAGCTTTCTTTGCTTTTTCTCTGCCATTTACAACTTCGTTCAGGATCAAAAGTGAAACGCACGATATGGTATCTCATAATAGTATGAATGGTGATGTCACAGCAAGTAACACGTTCAACATGTAGCGCGCACGTTGTAATAACATGCTGACACCACAGTTTTCCCGTCCAGTTACACTCGCACGGACCCCGGAATCGGGGTGATTTTGAACGCAGCCGCGACCAAACGAGCGGCTAAACGAACCAACTCGTCACTAAAAATAGAATGACTGTCACCTACCTCTGTTAGGTTACGCACTGTGGCGCAAGGATGATGCGTCTCGGACGCAGATGCACTGAATTTTAGTGCATCTGACTACCCCTTAGTTACATTTTCAGTACGTGATTTTGCATTTTAATACGTCATAGACGCACAAAAACGGAAGCCCTGATACTGTCACCTTGATCTTAGACAGAATTCGTTGAACTTGCTATGTTTAGAAAGACCGCGCCACAAAGTATCCTTGGGGCAAGTTTGAAGACTGTGGCCAAAATATAAAATACTAACAACAGAGTTCATGACAGATGAACGATCAGATGAATGATCACTAGCCAAATACACACTCACTTTTGCTATTGTATGTGAGCCAAAAAGTAATAAAACAAAACAATGATTAGACACGTACAGCTCATTTTTCTTGATTTTTTCTTTATGCTTGGCACATAAATATAACACATTAAAGTATTCCTGTTATACAAAATTTATTCATATACACACTTCACCCCCACAGACTCCCTTTTGCTATCACACATGAACCAAACACAACTTCAGGCTAGACTAACCCTAGTGGCCAGGTACTTGACAATCTGGGGCTGGTTGTGCATGATTGCAGAAAACAGGAAGGAGCGCCCATGCATGTCCACCTTTGTGAGGTCCATGCCTCCACTGCTCACAAGGTAGTGCACCACATCATGGAAACCAAGCCTGCAAAGATAACACACACATCAGTGTCAAACAAAATAAAGTTGCATATCTGTCAAGTTTTGAAAATGGGAAATCTGGAGATTTTTTATGGCCTTTTTTTTTTTTTTTTTTTTTTTTTTTGCAGCATCACAAAGTTTTCTTACTACTGACAATAACTATCAGCATAAAAAGTGTGCAAATATTGTATTCAGATTATTACTTTTGTATGTGTGTTTTTACAATGAATTCACACAGCACCATTAAATATTCCATTTTATGTGAAAAAATCCCTAAAAATAATGTGATTTTATTGGAATTAATTCAAATTTCTAAATCTGAAGCTAAAATCTGATGTGCACACAGTAAAACTAGAACATGCAGAAAAATAGCACATCTCCAGAAACACTGGTACTCTTACCAGAAAAATTCAATATTGTGAATAGAAACAATTTTCCTTACATTCATGAAATCTGAATTCTTCTAAAATGTTTGGAAGGGACATGTGTGCAGTTTATATGTCTGCCTACTGCTGTACCTGCATTCGGAATAGGCTCTGTTTTTGGATCATCCCATGACCCTTGAACTTTGTGGTGGGTAATAATAATAATAAGTAATACCATTATTATATAGGCGCTTTATCTCAATTTTTGGGCAATTCGACTCAAAGCGCCGCGAACTGAAACCCAACACATACACTCACGTAACAGACACGGATTTACGCCATTTAATTTTTAAGACAAACACAGTACAAAACAGATGAAGGGCCAGTTCAGCTACTGAAGTTACAGAGATTTTTGATCGCTTGTATTTGAAATTTGTAAAGTGGCCTGAAACCGGTACCAAAGTGTGGGGGGTGGGGGGATGGGTGGGGGGTGGAAGAACCGGAGTGCCCGGAGAAAGAACCCCCAAATTAGTATGCATATGAAGATATTATCATCAGCTACCATTGAGGCAAATTTGATTGAAAACTTTACAAAAATGTTGATACAAACTACAAGTCTATCAAACTTTGGCATTTTACACACAATTGGCTGACCTCTTGTGACCATTTACCTTTCTGATAGGTCATCCAAATTGGCATGCATAGAAAGATCTTACCATCAGATATCTTTGTACCAAGTTTGGGTTTGAATTAAGTTAGGAATAGTATTTGAGAAAAAAACATCTTTTGTCAAAACATAGCTATTTTTCACCTATTTCCTGATCTCTTGTGACCCTTGACCTTTCCAAGGAATCAACCAAATTAGTATGCATAGGAAGGTCTTACCATTAGGTACCTTTGTACCAAGTTTGGGTTGAAAGTTGTGAATAGTATTTGAGAAAAAAATCCATTTTGTCAAAATATGGCTATTTTTTTACCTATTTCCTCATCCCCATGACCTTGACCTTTGAGAGAGGTCACTCAAATCGGTAAGTTGAGAAAGGTCTTGCCACAAAGTATCCTTGGGCCAAGTTTGAAGACTGTAGCTTGAATAGTCTTCGAGAAAATGCCAACATTAAAGTTTACCAAGGACGACGGAGGATGGATGACAGACAACAGACGACCACTGGCCCAGAACACAGGCTCACTTTTGCTTCGCACGTGAGCAAAAATGCCTGGAGTAAGACTTGCTGTTAAGTACTGCACTCCGTCCTGCGTATTTTGTTGAAAAGCCTTTCGCACGTTTTACTTAGTAAAATCAGCTAGTAACTGTTCACGATTTCTTTACTCGCCATTGTCTTTCGCTAGATCCATCCGCATTTTGCCTCTGTCTTTTGAGGAATAGCAAACGATTTTTTTTGCTCGATTAAAACCAGAAGTGACCATAAATAACCAGAGCTCATGTGTGATCTCCCTTCGTTCCAAAAGGGCTTTGAAAAAAAACAAAACTACTGACGAGATAAGCGTTCAAAGTTTTTGATAATGTCAAGTCAGGAGAATTGGTTGGAAAAGTCATGAAAATGGGAGAAAGCGGGAGGTCAGGAGAAAGCAGGAGATGGGTTGCAAAGTCGGGAGTCTCCCGCCAAACTCAGGAGACTTGACAGGTATGAAGTTGGAAGGCACGTCCATTATGCTGTAGGTAGGAAAACCGAAAAGGTTCTAGCCAGGGAGCAAACTACTGCCTTGTCCCGAAGAACTACATGCAGTGCTAACAGTCATATCTTTCCCCTGAATATGACTGACAACATGGTCAAGAGGTGAGCTGTGGCACCCTACCACATTGGATTGTTAACTCTTTGCCACATTGCAGCCCTAAAGTCTAAAATTTTGCCCACCAGCCTTTGGCTAGTGACTTCCAAGTTTTACTAGCCAAACTGAAAATGTTACTAGCCAAAACTGAAAATGTTACTACTTAAAATAGCCCAACTCAACAATATAATGTACCACAAGTGTTTGACGCCCAATGTCAGAGAGTGTTTTCTGCCCAGAGGCATTGAGAACAAATATTTGAACAGACAATCATAACCAAGTTAATGTTTATGTCCTGCCTTCAGGCTTTTGATAGTACCAAGTGGAGAAATAACTGACAAAGTCCCCATGTGAACTGTGGTGGGATTTTTATTTATTTATTTTTTGTAAGTAGAGCGGGGCTTCTGTTTTCACAACAGGTTAAAGGGTCTGTAGACCCCCAGGTATAAATTTCAGAGTGTACACAGACCCCCATCCTAACATTATAGAGGGTCCGCAGATTTATTTAAGAAAAACTGCATCATCTGTATGTTCTTTAAAATAAATTAACTCATTTCGCTCTCTCCTCTTTAAATGTGTTGTGACGGCAGTGTGTGTGTGTCCTTTCCATGATACCGATTGTTTAACTGGTTAGCTATCGCGCAAAAGCCTGTCTCCCTCACTCTCTCACACACAGAAAACATATATCTATTTATTTATTTGTATGATCGTTTGATAATGTATTGTAACGGAGAATATAGCGTTTTCTGCTGTACGCGGCAGATTGACAACCAAAGTGTGACTTGTCTAAACTCTGTGTGTGTGTGTGTGTGTGTACTGATGTACTTAAAAGTTTGTTTCAACCCGTTTAACCACTCAGAAAGACGTGTTTCTCCAATTTTTGCCTAATAACTGTGTACCAGAAGATGGATTGACCACGATTAAAAAAAACTGACAAACTGATTTCTGTTCAAATTTCTGGACTTGCTTTTTGAGTTTGCCTCAGTGCACATTGCGCATGCCATTCGAGTGCCGTCATGCTTTAGCCATGGAAATACACGCAGCACAGCCATGAACTCTGAAAACTGCGTCATAGCGGCGGTGCCACACACGGCACAGGGGTAGCATTTCTGGTATTGTCGATGGAGATGGCGGTGTCGAAGTGCAACTTTATTCTTAGCGATTCATGATCAAGATCAGATGGTGCCGGATTGAAGAATCCGAAGCATTCCAGCTTCCTTTGCTTTTTCTCCGCCATGTACAACTTCGTTCAAGATCGAAAGTGAAACGCACGATGCCGTATCCCATAATAGTATGTATGGTGACGTCACAGCAAGTAACGCGTTCAACATGTAGCGCGCACTTTGTAATAACATGCTGACACCACACATAAACTTTTAATTCAGCGATGCGATCTCCACACAATGCATTCCCAAATGCACCTACACTGATACAATGTCTTCTCTTTTGCAAATGTCAACACTGGCGACACAAAGTTCCTCACACAACATATACCACCGTTACGCTGTGTCTCTCACAATGTACACCCTACACGGGCCATGTACCTATGATAAACTGTGTGTCCCTACAACTGACGATGTGTGACAATGTACATGTGGGCTTCCCAGCACCAATCTTTTATAGTACAACCAATTTCCAGAATAATCCAAGAAAATCATACAACGCAACCAATCAAAACGAAACACGAAACTGAAACTCATAAATATTAATAAAGAAAGAATTTTCTAGAATAACTACAATAGGCTACAAAAATTCGGCTGCTCATTTCAGCCCCAAATCCCAATGTAAAATGACATCTCACAAAAGTATGGTAGGCTGTTCAGGACCTAGTCAGAATTTTCCAGAACTTTCACGATCTTTCACAACACACAAAAAAACGGCTGCCAACTTCACGCACACAGTAAACAACTATGACTATTTGAATGTCTATAATACAATGTAGCGAAATGTTTCTTACTCTACTGATGACACACATACGCGGACACAAGACAGCGCGACCTGCTCAAAGGTTCTAATCTATACTCCGCAAATCTACGCAAAACAAAGATCGACCGCTATTCTCCGTGCGACCCTTCTAGAAGCTTCCGGTTAAACCTAGTGTATGATAACAAAGCGAATTCCGCTCTACTCGCGAACGAAAGAAAAATCTTACTAAAAAGGTACGTGAATCGCTACCATGATAGCTCAAATAAATATCGGATCGCCTCCTACGATTAACACATGTATGCTCTCACAGGACAACACAACCACAATCGTAACATTACCCCGCTCTTTAGAATGAAATTTCACAAAAATTTCTTCTCAAATCTCAAAATACGGTTGTGGCTGTATTAACCTGAGAGAGAAGCTGGAAGATACCCTCAGGATGGCTCGAGAAGAACTAGGGAAGGCGCAGAACAAGGGGAAGCATTACTATGATCGTAAGGCAAAACCTCGACGATTCCAGCCAGGTGACCAGGTGTTGGTTCTTCTTCCTACCCACAACAACAAACTCCTGATGCAATGGAAGGGACCGCATGTTGTTGACACCGTGGTTGGCATCAACGACTACAGAGTCAAGGTCAACAACAAGGTGAAGACTTATCATGCTAATCTGCTGAAAAGGTATATTGAGACAGATCGTCAAGACAAAACACAACTGGCGGCATCGGTGCGTCTTGCTGATGATGAAAGACTAGATGACGAAAACCTGTTTGACCTTAACAAACTTCACCACAAGGAGGATGTAGAAGACATCCAGTTCAGTCAGAATCTGACCCAGACTCAACGAGAAGAACTGCGCGTCCTGACTCAAGAGTTCAAGCATCGGTTTACACCTGACCCAGGAACAACGGACACCGTCCAGCACAAGGTTGGTCTGACATAGAGCGAGCTGGATTGCGACGAGTCATGTCGTCTGCTTCACAACACGAAAGAAAAATCTTACTAAAAAGGTACGTGAATTGCTACCATGATAGCTGAAATAAATATCGGATCGCCTCCTACGATTAACACATGTATGCTCTCACAGGACAACAACCACAATCGTAACAGGCACCATTGGCCCTTCACTATGATAGGCCCTTCAATGTGGCTGTCCCTTTACCTAGCCCAACACCCCCCCCCCCCCCACCCCCTCTACCTTACCCTCCCCACACCCTCCCGATAAAGGGCCTGCAGCAGTAAGGGGCCTGCTGCACAACTGTCAGGGTGTGAATAAGTGAATAACTGTAGCCAGGCCTGCCACACTAAACGGCCTGGGCCGCTAGTGGTGGTGGTACACAGACACACTAGAACATAGACATACTTCCCTCCCTGCCACTAAGTAACTTTTGAAGTTGTTTGGAAAATGTGAATATCTTATTTTAGGAATTCGTTTTAAAAATCAAATGGAAAGAAAACAACTTGATTTTTGGTGGAGTTTTGTAATATTGTATGCTTAATAATAAGAAAATAACATTGACAATGTCAATGCATTGTACATTTGCATACTTTGTTGTCAGTGAGTTCGTTTGTTTGTTCCCATGTTGCTGTGCACATTCTCTGTCAAAAGGAAAACACTGAGTTGACTGAGGCCAATCTCGTAAGAGGCTGTTGATTGATTGATTGATTGTACATTGCTTAACGTCCCGACAGCAACAAGGCTTTCTCAGGACGTGCCTGCACTGATTGTGAAAAAAAACTAAACAGAAAATTGAATGTATGTCGCCAGCCGGTCAAATACATTAAATAAACCTACAACATGGGGCATAAATAAAGCTAAGACCATTTAGCAACACACATCCAATATCAAGAGCTACAGGCAGTGCAGACAGTAGGGAGAGTTTTAAAAAGGCAAATACAGGTGAATGGACAAAGGGTAGACAGAAACACATGCCCCAGAATAGAGAGAAAAACCCACCCTGTGGGGCTGACCAGGGTGACCCTGGGAACTAAAAAATACCTAACCCCACCCAAGTCCCCCAGGGCAGACCCGGGTGGGGGAAGAGGCTGTTGACCATCAATGGATCAATGTTAATCATTTTGGTACAGTACAAATTAAAAATCTCATTAGAGGTTGTAAAGCAACCAAAGATAAAAGAAAGCCCATTCATATTTACATGCATGTCCTGTTACCACTTTCCGTTACCGTAAAAGCATTAGCAAGATGGGATGAACGTAACACACAAAATCCCTTCTATATGAGAGTGGTCCTCATTGTCAAGGGTCTCTGCCTGTTGTCTTTGGTATTAAAATATCCTCTGTTGAAACAGCCTCACAGATTTGCCAATGCGGCGAATGCCTCAGTGAGCTCTGTAAGGGGCACAGTACAATTGCGTCACTAGTTCAAAAACATCATTTGTCATTATATACTTTCAGTTTATACATCTTTTTCACTTCTATATTTGAGACCCTGTGTTGATAAATCTAGAATTTCACAGTACAATCATCAGGTTGACTTTACCTCTACATCTACATCATACACTACATGCACAGCTCTTCTGTTAGTGTGTGTGTGCGTTTGTGAGAGAGGGAATTACATTGTGTCTAGAATAGTATTTTCAATGTCTGCACGGTGACAAAGTTGCTACTTTTACGTCACCGTCACTGTCTAAATTTCTTCACAAGTCGAGTTTTTAAACTTTTTTATGCAAAGAATTAATTGAAAAAGGTACAAACATGGCTACCAAACTCATTCAATGTCTTTCTCCAAATCAATTGATTGATTGATTGTACATTGCTTAACGTCCCGATAGCAACAAGACTTTTTCAGGACGTGCCTGCACTGCTAGTGAAAAAAAAAATAAACAGAACATTGAATGTACAGTGGAGTCCAGTTAACACGAACTCGCTTAACACGAATTTCCGGTTAACACAAACCGCTTTTGCATTCCCAGCTGACGGCCTTCTTATTATGTATTAAATTTCACTGATAACACGAAATGCTTAACACGAAATTTCGCTTAACACGAAGCTGTTTTCGGTTCCCGACCAGAGCAATTTCACTATTATTCACCTGTTTAACACGAACACACATTCCAGTCTCAAACACCGAAAACCGATTCATGAAAGGGGCACTGCACGTGTCGCTCTCGTGCTGTAGTACACACGACACATGAACGAACTCTAGTCTGTGATTGGCTGAATAGCCTTCAGTCGTTGTAATCTGTCTTCTCATTGGCTAGTGTTTCTGAACTGAATTCATGCATCATTCGTGTACCAACACTCCCTCAATTCAGTTAACTACCGATCACGGCTACCCCCAAGGTAAAACAGAAGTCAACTACGCTTGAAGTGAAAAAACAAGATTAATGAGATCCACGATTGTCTCTCTAAATGGGCTGTCAATAACGCAAGACCGACTTCGATCATGCCCCGTTTTTTAAATGACTTTGACTGTGTTGCTTTTACCGATGCCAAATGCCTGTGTTGCTTTTACTTTACTATGGATTTTACCTGATGAATTTTACATTAACTACGTGAGCTGTACACATATCCTTGTGTTTTCCTAGCGAGCTGAACGTAATGTAAGCATATATAGTACAATAATGTGCACTTTTAACCTCGTACTCATTCATGCACGCATCTCTTACACACTTTTTCCTTGCCGGGAGGGCCGTGATAAATTTTGAGGCCATATTGGTTAACACGAAATACGGTTAACACGAAGTGATTTTCCGTGTCCCCAGAAATTCGTGTTAAGCGGACTCCACTGTATGTTGCCAGCCGGTCCAATATGTTAAATAAACCTACGACTTGGGGCCTAAATAAAGCCAAGACCATTTAGCAACACACATCCAATATCAAGAGATACAGGCAGCGCAGACAGTAGGGAGAGTTTAAAAAATTAAAATACGGGTGAATGGACCAAGGGTAGACAGAAACACATGCCCCAGAATAAAGGGGAAAACCCACCCTGTGGGGCTGACCAGGGTGACCCTGGGAACTAAAAAGTAGTTAACCCCACACAAGTCCCCCAGGGCAGACCCGGGTGGGGGTTTTCTCCAAATCAAGTGAATATAACAACAAGAAAGGCAAAGCCCTTATGGCTCACGTGTATCACTGATCCACACGTCTGACAATAACTTGAATAAGTAAAGGGATTGCTTCTGCACTAACAAAATCCATGTTTTCTCAAAATTTAATCAGTTTTCACACATCTGTGAACCCCTGTGACCCTTGACCTTTGCGATGAGTCAACTAAATTAGGATACATAGGAAGGTTTTATCATCAGCTACCTTTGTGCCAAATTTGATTGAAAAGTTTGCAAAAATGTTGATAATAACTACAATTATTGGCATTTTATACACATTTGTCGACCGCTTGTGACCCTTGACCTTTTTCCGAGGGGTCATCCAAATTAGTATGCATAGATAGGTCTTACCATCAGGTATCTCTGTAGCAAGTTTGGGTTTGAAGTTGTGAATAATATTTGAGAAAAAACATCTTTTGTCAAAGTATGGCGATTTTGGACCTATTTCTTGAGCTCTTGTGACCCTTGACCTTTCCGAGGGATCAATCAAATTAGTATGCATAGAACTGTCTTACCATCAGGTATCTTTGTACCAAGTTTGAGTTTAAAATTGTGAATAGTATTTGAGAAAAAACATCTTTTGTCAAAATATGACGATTTTGGACCTATTTCCTGAGTTCTTGTGACCCTTGACCTTTCCAAGGGATCAACCAAATTAGTGTGTGTATTAGTCTGAGGTCTTACCATCAGGTATCTTTGTACCTAGTTTGGGTTTGAAGTTGTGAATACTATTTGACAACAACAAAAATTTGTCCAAAAATAGCCATTTTTTTTATATATTTCCTGATCCCCTGTGACCTTGACCTTTGAGAGGGGTCACTGAAATTGATATGTTTAGAAAGGTCTTGCCACAAAGTATCCTTGGGTCAAATTTGAAGACTGTAGTATCCTTGGGCCAAGTTTGAAGACTGTAGCTTGAATAGTCGCTGAGAAAATGCCATTAAAGTTTACCACAGACAATTGGTGACCACTGCAGAACATACTCACTTTTGCTTCGCACGTGAGCCAAAAACTACAATTCTTTCAAAGACTGCCATATTTCACACAACTGCTAACCGTGTGTGACCCTTGACCTATCCAAGGGGTCATGCAAATTAGTATGCATAGAAAGGCCTTATCATCAGGTATCTCCATACCAAGTTTGGGTTTGAAGTTGAAAATAGTATTTGAGAAAAAAAACAGTTTTTGTCCAAATATGACTTTTTTTTTACTTCTCTCTCGACCCATGACCTTGGTGTGGGGACCAGTAAATTAGTATGCATAGATAGGTCTTATCATCAGCTACCTTTGTGCCAAAACTGACTGAAAAGTTGGCCAAAACTTTGATAAAAACTACAAATCTGTCAAAAACTTTTTCATACATTTTCCGACCTCCTGTGACCCTTGAACTTTCCAAGGGGTCATCCAAATTAGTATGCATAGAAAGTTCTTACCATCAGGCATCTCTGTACCAAGTTTGGGTTTGAAATTGAAAATAGTATTTGAGGAGAAACAATGTGTGTCAAAATATAGCTATTTTTGCCCCCTTTCTGGACCCCCTCTATGACCCTGACAAGATATTTATTGTCCATTGAAAGGATATTTGTCTTTGCCTGCTGATTGATTGATTGATTGATTGTACATTGCTTAACGTCCCGACAGCAACAAGGCTTTCTCAGGACGTGCCTGCACTGCTTGTGAAAAAATAAAAAAGAAACAGAACATTGAATGTATGTCGCCAGCCGGTCAAATACGTTAAATAAACCTAACACATGGGCCTAAATAAAGCTAAGACCATTTAGCAACACACATCCAATATCAAGAGCTACAGGCAGTGCAGACAGTAGGGAGAGTTTTAAAAAGGCAAATACAGGTGAATGGACAAAGGGTAGACAGAAACACATGCCCCAGAATAGAGAGAAAAACCCACCCTGTGGAGCTGACCAGGGTGACCCTGGGAACTAAAAAATACCTAACCCCACCCAAGTCCCCCAGGGCAGACCCGGGTGGGGACTTTGCCTGCTGAGCGTAGGTCAAAGTTAGAAACATAAAGTCTCAAAACATTATCACAAATGTTATGGAAAATGTGGACAATTACAAAATCACACAAATAAGATGGGATGAACCATAACCCACAAAGTCCCTTCTATATGAGAGCTGTCTTCGCTGTCAAGGGTCTCTACCTTTTGTCTTTAACTTGATTCTCATGTTCAAATATCTCCTCTTGAAAAAGCCCCACAGTTGTGCCAATGCGTCATAGTGAACTCTATAAGGGGCGCGCGCAGTGCATACGCGTCATTGGTTTGTCAAACGTCATGACGTATATTTTTGTTTTTACGTAATTTTATATTTAGCGTGATATGAGATTCGCTTTCGCTTCAAGACTTGGGAAAATGGTGACAAAACTAGAATTTCATGGTATAATTTCAGCCTTGCTATAATTTGTGAGATATGAGGTTGACTTTACCTAGCTACATGCTATACTAAGTACACCTGCAAGCTCTTCTGAAAGCGCGTCGATGCAGTGTGTGTATGCGTGTGCATGCGTTCCAAACATCCTCAAGAGGCATAGATGTTCATGCACCCTCCGGGCACTTGAGGATCTATGCCTCTTGGAGATGCACGCATATGTGTCATTGGTTTGTCAAACGTCATTTGTCATGAAGTATTTTTTTGTTTTTACGTAATTTTATATTTAACCTGATATGAGTTTCACTTTTGCTTCAAGTCTTGGGAAAATGGTAACAAAACTAGAATTTCATGGTACAATTTCAGTCTTGCTATAATTTGTGTGAAATCAGGTTGACTTTACCTAGCTACATGCTATACTAAGTACACATGCATGCTCTTCTGAAAGCGCATTGATGTGTGTGTATGCATGTGCGTGAGTGCAGGCGCACTCTGCAAACATTCTCAGGAGGCATAGATGTTCATACGCCCTCCAGGCACATGAGGATCTATGCCTCTTGATGATGCCCGCATATGTGTGAGGAAGAGCGAGCGAGAGAGAGAGAATTACGTCATATTTAGTGTATGCGTGGTGACGGAGTTGCTTCTTTTAAGGTGTATGCGTGGTGACGGAGTTGCTTCTTTTAAGTCACCGGCACTGTCTGACTTTCTCTAGAAGTAGAAGTGACGGGTTTTTTTTTTTACTGTTTTAATTATTTTCTGAAAAGAATTAATTTTTACTAAAGAAGTTGAAAGGATACAAAGCTGGCTAACGAACTCATCCAATGTCTTTCTCCAAACTAGCTATATGCAAAAGTTCAAGTAAATATGATAAAAATTACGGACTCTAATCTGGGTCAACCGACTTCCTATAAACGGTTATTAATGTCTTCAATGAGACATTCAATTACAATGTGCTCGGAGGCTCTCTTCGACACCCACTTAAGAAAGTATTTGCCAAGTTTCAAGCTTGTGTGTACTGAAATATCGGAGATTCTCTTGTTTACCTAATTACTCACATATGTATACATACATACATACGCACACACGGCGCTCCGTGCCAAATGTATGTTCAGCAGCGAGGTTAGCGTAACTAGACATGATGTACTTTTTATCTTGTTACTTCATTTGTTAGAGGCTTATCCTGCCCGTCTTTGGCATCAGGGATATATGCTATTAAATTCGACCCACCGTGACCTGTCCTAAAAAATCCCTTCTATAAATAGAAGGATCTTAAAAACGAACTACTAGATTAGCACGACAGTTGAGGGAGGTCACTGAAATTGGCATGTTTAGAAAGGTTTTACCACAAAGTACCCTTGGGCCAAGTTCGAAGTCCGAGGCTTGAATAGTCTTCGAGAAAATGCCAACATTAAATTTTACCATGGACGATAGACGCCAGATGACGGACACCGGGCAGACGACAGATGGTCCATTACATAGACTAACTTTTGCTATTGCACGTGAGCCAAAAATTACAGACTCAAATATGGGTCAACCAACTTTCTAACAAGAAATGCAAAGCCCTTATGGCTCACGTGTGTGACCAATCCACATAATAAGTGTCACCATTGTATGTTCATGTGTCTAAACATAAGTGTAGGGTTGGCCTTTGTACCAGTGAAATCCAAGTTTTCTCAAATTTAAATGTATGCATTTTTCACACATTTGTTGACCCTCCATGACCCTTGACCTTTGTGAGGGGGCGACTAATCTAGCATGCACAGAAAGGTGTTATCATCAACTACCTTTATGCCAAGTTTGATTAAAAAGTTTGCAAACAATTTTGTTAACAAGAAAGGCAAAGCCATTATGTGTGACCTTTGTGACAATAGACCTCACCGGTGCGCGCATTTTCAGCCGATCTGAAAATGTAAAAAAAATTGCCACAGCGCGGTACTGTTGCTGGGTCCCACAAGCTTTCCCATAACTACGCAAGGAAATGGCAAAGTGTGATACTGTTTGTGCGTATAAATTTCACTGAAATGATCAGGCATTGCCATTGGGGTACCTGCAGTCGGGATGGAAGGTACCCTGAAACCATCAAGGAAAAGCTTCTGGCTTTTTTTCCTCCCAAAACCAACGCGATGGGCTGAATAAAAACTTGCTATAGACCGCACACTGATCTCAACATCGGGATACTACCCCTAGCGGACAAGAGCAAACGCAGAGCAGTTTGTATGCGGCAAGTGTCATTTTTCTAGTTTGTTCTGAAAATGGTGACAATTCACTTGCGGTACTCAAGTCAGCGATCGAGTTACCACGGCCAGAGCGTACTGTACTGCCTAATACTGTGCAAGCACTCACTATCAGGCAGTACCGCTACACTGATCTGCACACTTGGGATGAATGTGTGTGTGTGTGTGTGTGTTTTTAAAATATGGAATTAACTTTCCAGAAGCACCATAACCAAAGGTTTATGCCCTTACGTTTCTTCAGTCTGCACTCTCTCACTCATTCACATTGTAACAAAATATGACAAGCACAAATAGACACATCAATCCTACAGTAACACATTTCATAAGATCTCTTTATGATGAGTATATATTCATGCAACGTTTTTCTTCTCAGCATTTCTGGGATGGCGAACCCAGTGAGTTACACCCCTGATTCCAGCAGACGAGTCACCTATCTACAAATCCTGACTGCTCACAACAGGAGGCAGTACAGATTCTGTAAAATCTTCGCAGGAAGATCAAGTCTTGTAACATACACCTGACACTGTAGCTGGCAAGTGTGGGGCAACAAAACAATCAAATAAGTGTGTTTGTTTTCCTCCCCACGTCACACGACCAGTCACTTTAGCGCAAACCGAACCATGTGACCGTGATATAAAAACCCCTGTAGCGAAAAATGGCGGACGTTTTGTAGCCCTCTCGATGACGCATCTTGGATGCCAGTTTTGTTCTATAAAAGATCGCCAAACGTTCTAAAGTACAAAGTTACTTAGTGTTGTTCGAAACAACAAGCACACTCAGTACTGGAGACGGCAACGTCATGACATATTTTAAATTACGTCATAAGTCTATTATGAATGTATATTCCTTTGACGTCAGTCATGTCTGGCGTGATCCAGGTCGCAAGATGTCTTCTTGATTTCTTTTACGAAAGTAGTGGAGGAATGAAAACAAATATGTTGTTGGTCAGAGGGGTTCACTGCACGGACCCTTGTAGGCCTTTGGGAGGTCAAAGGAATCATTGTACCCCGAAGGCCTGAGGGGTACAATGATTCCGTTGACCTCCCGAAGGCCTACAAAGGTCTGTGTAGCGAACCCCTCCGACCAATAACTTATAATGTATGCTGACAATAAAGCAGAGGTGCATACCTAATATTTCACACACTCTGTGATGACATTTCACTTTCAAAGTAAGGCTTTCACTGTTCTCTGTAGAAAGCAGACAGAGTATGAAACAGTGATGCCATGAATGGAATATCTGGTGTGCTTTGCGATACATTTACATCCCTTTGAGCAAAAACAATAACCTGTGACATTTAGCTGGCCTTGCACCTCTGTGTAGCAGGAATGTGATTTCTTCTGTCCCACGCTGGTGTGGTCAGCATATTTCACACAAAATCCTGGGAACTAATGTGCCTCAAGTATGGTGGAATTTCTGGATGCAGATGGGCATTGACTTTAATTATGCCTGTCTGGCCACTGTCGCACACTTTGAGTTGCTCCTAGAAATAGAAACTGTGGATTAAGCACAATGCTGTGATTGTGCAGGTGTCTGTCAGGAATTACTTCTAAATATTTACTCTTGGCAGTGTCCTCATGTCGTTTACATAAAATGTGGCTGCAGCTGAGAACCCCCCCCCCCCCCCCCCCCCCCCCCCCCAGCGACCCTTGTGATGAATCAACTAAATCAGTATGCATAGGAAGGTCTTATCATCAGTTAACTTTGAGCCAAATCTGATTGAAAATTTTGCAAGAATGTTGATAATAGTTCTACAATTCTATCAAAAATTGGCATTTTACACACATTTGCCGGCCTCTTGTGACCCTTGACCTTTCTGAGGGGTCATCCAAATTAGTATGCATAGATAGGTCTTACCATCAGGTATCTTTGTACCAAGTTTGGGTTTGAAGTTATGAACTGTATAAGAAAAAAAAACATCTTTTGCCAAATATGGATATTTTGGACATATTTCCTGATCTCTTGTGACCCTTGATCTTTCCAAGGGGTCAGCCAAATTAGTATGCATAGAAAGGTCTTCCCACCAGGTATCTTTGTACCAAGTTTGGGTTTGAAGTTGTGAATAGCATTTGAGAAAAAAATCAATTTCATCAAAATATGACTATTTTTTGCCTACTTCCTGATCCCCTGTGACCTTTGTGAGAGGTCACTCAAATTGGTATGTTTAGAAAGTCTTGCCACAAAGTATCCTTGGGCCAAGTTTGAAGACTGTGGCTTGAATAGTCTCCGAGAAAATACCAACGTTAAAGTTTACCACGCACGACAGTGGACGACAACTGGCCAGAAGATACTCACTTTTGCTTCGCACGTGAGCCAAAAACTACAATTCTATCAAAAACTGACATTTTTCACACACTTGCCGACTTCCTGTGACCCATGACCTTTCCAAGGGGTCATGCAATAGGAAGGCCTTATCAACAGGTATATGTATACCACGTTTGGGCTTAAAGTTGTAATATTATTTGAGAAAAAACACTTTTTGTCAAAATATGGCTATTTTTTTACCCCTTTCTGGATCCCCCATGACCCTTGACCTTTTCAAGGGGACCACTAAATTAGTATGCATTGTAAGGTCTTATCATCAGTTACCTTTGTGCCAAATCTGAGTGAAAAGTTGGCCAAAACTTTGATAAAAACTACAATTCTATCAAAAACTGGCATTTTTCACACATTTGCTGACCTCCTGTGATCCTTGAACTTTCCGAGGGGTCTTCCAAATTAGTATGCATAGAAAGGTCTTACCATCAGGCATGTCTGTACCAAGTTTGGGTTTGAAGTTGAAAATAGTATTTGAGGAGAAACAATTATGTCAAAATATGGCTATTTTTTACCCCATTTCTGGACCCCCTGTTATCTTGACCTTTAAGAGAGGTCACTGAAATTGATATGTTTAGAAACGTTTTTACCACAAAGTACCCTTGGGCCAAGTTTGAAGTCTGAGGCTGAATAGTCTCTGAGAAAATGCCAATGTAAAGTTTACCACAGACGCCAGACAGACGACAAAAGGCACATGACATAGACTCACTGTTGCTATCGCACGCAAGCTCAAAATGGTCATTTACCTCTTCAAAGAGACATCCAATTTTAATATGCTGGGAGGTTATCTTAAAGGAAGCACTTCCTCAATTTGAAAGATTGCATGTACACAAACATACACACACACAGCACTTTGTGCCAAAAGTATATCAGCAGCAAGGTCAGACATGACCTAATTTTTATTTTGTAACTTCTGCTGTCATAAGTTGTGGCCTGCCCACTTATGACATCATGGGCATGCTATTGAATTCACTCCACTGCAAAGTCCCATCCATAAATAGAAGGAATTTTAAAATAGCTATGCACTTGTACTGTATTGAAGGTCTACGCCCCAACATAGTGTGACAAAGAAGAGCGCTGACGGCGGGCTCTGACACGAATAGTAGGCAAACAGATACAAGAATGGAACGGGAAACCAATGGACTATAAGAGTACTAAGACGGCTTAATACAGTTATTTGTTCTATATATTTTTATAGATGCTATAATGACACATCCCCAAGAAGGCCACGGGCCAAAATTCTGTGGTGTTGTTTTTTTTCTCACCTGTTTCTGTATGCATCAAAAGATTCCCGTAAAATCTGAAATATTTCATCTAATAAATGTGGCAGTTAGTGTTCCAAAATGGAGAAAAGAAAATGATAAGTTCTGTTGGCAATCATGAAAAATTGAAAAATAATATGCACATCATAACCCAAGTTATGCTTGGAGTTTGAATATATAATCATAAAACAAAGGAAACAATAATAATATAAAACACACATGGTGCAAATAAGCAACATATACATAAATTCACTAGCGCCATTTCAAGTTTAGAAATTTACCTGATGGACTGCCGAAGCCTTCGCCGAGTGATGTCATCACCCGCAGACCCATGTGTGGGGATGGGCAAGCCAGGGGGGACACCATGGCGCCCCAGCAAGTTACGGTAAAAGTTGACCACAGCCGACCACATGCTAACCAGAGCGAAGGAACGAGTGGCTAGCAGCCACTGTGCATACTGACGGTTACGAGTTGAGCAGCGCACGTCTGATAGCAGTTTTTTGTATCCTTCTGAACGCACCGAGGTGATAACATCCAAGTAGTCCAGAAAGAGATGTGGTCCTATGGAGCTGTACAGTTTGGATGGGTATTCTCTAAACAAAGCAGCCACAAGGTCAAGAACGTCCCTCTTCATCACTTTCCTAGATTCTTTTCCCACAGCAAATGCTAGAGTCACTTCCTCCACTAAAATATCATGTTCCATTTCATAAATTTCTTGTTTTTGTACATCATGAAAATCAGTCAGCCAAAAGTGAGCAAACTGCACATAGTTATCACCAGTAGAGCAGAATGTACACAGGTCCTCTAGGGAAGTGTTTGCCCTTGTCAGCCAGTCCGCGACTATTGTGGCATCCATGTATGTCAAAATGGCATCAAAGTTCCCTCTGCCTGACTCAGTGGACATAGCTCTTGAAGCATCAAGCCCTCGTGAACTTCCAGGATAATCAGACTGAAAAGATGCAAGTGACTGCCTCTGCACAGGCGGCAGCACCTTTGGTTTTGGCAGCTCATGCTGTGGAGGAAGGGTCCCTAAAGCCTTCTTCTTGCGCCTTTTCTTGCTGGGCCTAGTTTTTGACTGTGCACCTGAACTTCCCGATTTCTCATCTGCAGACAGCTTTGCAGGCGATGGAGACTGCTTTGTGACAAGCTGGCCTTTGTCTACAGGAGATCCATTTGTGACAAACCCTGAGTCTGGAGACAAAATGCGCTGACCAGGGTCCACACCTGCAGAACTTGATCGGCTGGTGGAGGAGCTGCTGTCCTCATTCAAGTCCAGAGTCTCAATCCCTTGACCGACACCTGGTGCCCCCTCCCCTTCACTCCAGACCTCTTTTTCCTCATCACTGTCTCGGTATGTGAGTCGTGATACACATATCAGCTCACGTAAATCTCTCACTCCTCGACTCATTTTCAAAACTTTTGTAAACCACAAGTCAGCAATGCCTAACTAACACGCAAAAAGTCTACATCTTGCTTTGATGTACATTTAACACAAATTTGATTCATTTTAGTCACAGGTACCTGCCACTCCATGAGTGAAATTTTGAGGGTTGATCATCCCAAATACACAAAATATGTCCATAGAGTCAGTGCCAGTTCTGTATTTCTATCTCCACACGTACTCTGACATCAAAAGCCATGAAGACAACTGTCAGCAGTGTAGGGAGTCGCATCTTCACCTTCCAGGCAAACTGGAAAAAGAACATCAGCACTTTACTCAGATGTCTGGACAAATCATTGTAGATGACTGGCACCAACCAATCCTCTGACATTTGTGACATGAGCGAGCTGCACTTGCATCAGCAGCAAAACAGATTTAATCTGTGAGTGATGAACTGAACAGACAGGAGAGGAATATGACCGTGTGGAAGATACAGTACGGTTCTAAAATATCAGTGCATCTCCAGGCCAACTGGAAGAAGAAAAGTAGTGTATCTAGAAGCATAGCTTTTTAAGCCCGCTCTCTCTGTTTTTCGTTTGATGATTTTATTCTCAGCTGAAGCAAGTCTGCTGCACCTAATAAAAAAAAAGAAAAGAATGTAAATAAATTGATGTAAGCTAAGAAGTGTGGTCACACAGTTGATTAAAATGAAGATCTTTGTTCACTCAAAGCCTCAGAATGCATACGACTCGTGTGTGTGTGTGTGTGTGTGTGTGTGTGTGTGTGTGTGTGTGTGTGTGTGTGTGTGTGTGTGTGTGTGTGTGTGTGTGTGTGTTCCTCATTGGGAACCTACAGTGCTTGAAAATTTAAGCGGTCGTGTTACAAAAATGATATACATGCGCCAATATTTGAGCGGTCATGAATGATAGGCTAACTAGACAATGTATAAATGTATGTTCCAGCCAAAGGCAACAGCACTCCACGCAAAATTATCTAATTCTGCAGTTACAAACAAAAACACATGATGGACTTACGTTAGTGTTTTCAGCCGTCGCCATGACGGGTTTCGTTGGCCGGAAAAGATCAAAAGATGAACTGGAAACAAGTGCAGAATATGACAAAATGAAGAGAACAATAAATATTGTATTGTGCTCTGCCTATTACTATGGAAACTATTATCTATAATTTTCTGATTTAGAAAAAAAAATTTAGGCGCTGCGCGCATTGCTGATCAAACCGAACATTAAGGATTATTTTTAATTCCGAAAGTACAGTAATTTTCTACCCTTTGTACAAAAGAGTTTTCTGTCTTAACTGCTGGAAAGCTGTCTGCTCGAACTACAGAATGGAAATCCAGTTCGCAGGGAAAAGAGCGTTAGTGACAGGAGCAGGGAAAGGTATCCAACGTTTTTCTGTATATAGGCCTTTAAAGAAAAGTTGCAAAGTAGTGTAGCATTACGCAAGAGTCGTTGGAATGTGATTTGTTTTCTGCTTCTCACTGCTACAAAGCCTATTTTGTATGTTGTTATTTCACAATGATTAGTAGCATGAAGGTGTGAAACTTAACCCGTTTGACATTACGTGTGTCCCTGATGGTAGACTTCCATCGAACATCAAGTTGTCAGTGCACATAATCAGATCTGCGTACAGTCAACGCTCATTTTAATTATTTTATCCTTTAGTGCATAGTAGGTATTACATTGCTGGCCCCAAACATTTGACCTCATTTCTTATCTATAGTACGTGAACTACACAGTGTAGAAGTGTCACTGTGCGTGCAGACCTTTTTGTGGTATACATCCTTACATCATGAGCCCTACTTTATAATACACAGATATAGATCCCTTCAATGCCAGGGACTAGATATTTTTTTGTCTGAAACAATGTCAGTTTGAAATCTTTTAACTGAACATCTGTGCCTATTGCATATGTGTGTGTCTCGTATTTCAGCAGTGAAGCAGTCAGTTTACACCATGGCTATACACACTGTGTGTGCACACCATGATCTGAATCACCGTAATATGTTCTGTATCCTCAAATCCAGGTATTGGCAGAGCCATTGCCAAAGCACTGCACAAATATGGAGCAGAAACTGTGGCCATAAGTCGCTCTCAACCTGACCTGGACTCATTGAAGGCAGAGGTTGTGAAATGTTAAATACATACATTTTATAGTAAACTTCATAAGAACCAGTAAATTAATGCTTATACTCTGGTGGTGCGGCACTTTCATCAGCGTTGTCTTCTTGAAGAAAATGCTGCAGATCACACACACACACACACACACACACACACACACGCACGCACGCACGCACGCACGCACGCACGCACACACACACACACACACACACACACACCACACACACACACACACACACACACACAGAGAGACAAGCACGCTTACACATCCAACATAATAAGCACTATATGCATCGTGCTAGTCATTATATAGTCAGTTTAATCTCTGATCTGTCCGTATTGATGAAACAATCATAGCCATTGCATGGCACAAAAGCAATAGTAAAAGTGAGACAGTGTTTTTTCAAATTTTCACACATGTAATATTTGTAACCCTTTGGCTGTTGGTAGCGGTTTTTGCTGCAATGATTCCTGCAGGAATCAATGTAACAAAAGCTGTTACTGACAGACGAAGGGTTAACTTTCAAGTGAACTTAGTACAGAGATATACCTAAAGTTAAGGACCTTATTCCTAGATACCTATTAATCTGGGTAACCACCTCTCAAAGAACTTTCACATCAGGTCTCAAAGGTCTAAGACATCTAAGATGTGTCTTTCGTTGGTTTCAGTGTGCTTAGCTGGCTAACTGTTAGAACTTTATTGCTAGGGCTGATAAACAGCAGCAAACTACATGTAGTACATGATTTTGCTAACAGAGAAAAATATATGCATGCAAACTCTGTAATTATGCCTATTCAAGACACAGAATTTCCTCGGCTGAGTGACCTTTTGGAAACAGTAAGATCACAGAGGGTTAGAGAAATTATACAGTTTGGACACACATGTGATCTGCAAGGGCTTTGCTGTTCCTGTTCTCTAAAAATTCCCATCTGCATTTTTGGTTCACGTGTGAAGCAAAAGTGAGTATGTTCTGGACCAGCGGTCATCCGTCCGTCGTCTGTCACCCGTCCGC
Source organism: Semisulcospira habei (assembly GCA_036245525.1). Lineage (NCBI taxonomy): Eukaryota > Metazoa > Mollusca > Gastropoda > Semisulcospiridae > Semisulcospira > Semisulcospira habei. Next base: position 170,671,389 of record BTPG01000008.1, on the reverse strand, counting down.
CATCGTCCGTGGAAAACTTTAACGTTGGCATTTTCTCGGAGACTATTCAAGCTACAGTCTTCAAACTTGGCCCAATGATACTTTGTGGCAAAACCCTTATAAACATTTCAGTGACCTCTCACAAAGGTCAAGGTCACATGGGATCAGGAAATATATCAAAAATAGCTATTTTTGGACATAATTTATTTTTTGTCAGATACTATTCACAGCTTCAAACCCAAACTTAATAAAAGATACCTGATGGTAAGACCTTTCAGTGCTAATTTGGTTGATCCTCGAAAAGGTCAAGGGTCACAAGAGCTCAGGAATAAGTCCAAAATCGCCATATTTTGACAAAAGATGTTTTTTCTCAAATACTATTCACAACTTCAAACCCAAACTTGCTACAGAGATACCTGATGGTAAGACCTATCTATGCATAATAATTTGGATGACCCCGCCTTGGAAAGGTCAAGGGTCACAAGAGCTCAGGAAATAGATTTAAAAAAATAGCCATACATTGACAAGAAATGTTTTTTCTCAATTACTATTCACAACCTCAAACCCAAACTTGCTACAGAGATACCTGATGGTAAGACCTATCTATGCATACTAATTTGGATGACCCCTCGGAAAAGGTCAAGGGTCACAAGAGGTCGATAAATGTGTATAAAATGCCAATAATTGTAGTTATTATCAACATTCTTGCAAACTTTTCAATCAAATTTGGCACAAAGGTAACTATGATAAGACCTTCCTATGTATCCTAATTTAGTCGTCATCGCAAAGGTCAAGGGTCATGGGGGTTTCACAGATTTGTGAAAACTGATTAAATTTTGAGAAAACATGGATTCTGTTAGTGCAGAAGCCATCCCTTTACTTATTGTCAGACGTGTGGATCGGTCATACACATGAGCCATAAGGGCTTTGCCTTTCTTGTCTTGTATATGTTTTAATAATCTCCCATGTATAGTGTCCAGGAATACAGACATTGACCCAGGACCTGAGTGACTGGGAGGGAACAAAAACATCTATAGAAAGCCTTGGGCACTTTGACCTTCTTGTCAACAATGCTGGTGTCTCCAGGCTGGCACCATTCCTCGACTTCAAGGAGGAAGATCTTGATTTGTAAGCAATGTCTTTAATGTAGCTTAGCTTTAACCCATTTAGCCCTGAGTCCCTACAGCAGGAGATGGATTGACCATGATAATTCAAGGGTAGTGCCAGATTAGCTTGGCACCTTCAGGTGCCAAGCTAATCTGCCACTACCCTTGAATTATCATGGTCAATCCATCTCCTGCAACTGGTACATAGTCATTAGGCAACACCTCCAAAATTGGAGAAATGGGACTTTGGGGCTAAAAGGGTTAAAAAGAAAATGTTTTGATGTTATTTCATGTTCATTTTTTGCCTACAGTATTGAAAATACCGTAGACTTTGAAATGGGGCTCGTTGGAGCATGTTCCGTAGCATGCACTTGATGTGCTGGGCGGGTGGACCCCGTTTGTTAAAATCTTTTAATTAGGGTACTCGTTGACAAGAAAATGGCCATTTCACAAAACCAGTTGATCTGCGTTTGAGTCCATAATTTTTGTTATTCTTACTAGATACTTTGCATACAGCTAGATTAAAGGGAGATATTTTGAATGAGTTCGTAATGCAGCGTTGTACCTCTTCAACTTTTTTAATAAGTTTTGGAGCCATGTTATACTCCCATCAAACAGTCAGCCCTGGAAGAGGCTGTGTTGAAGAAAACAGTCAGCCCTGGAAGAGGCTGTGTGGAAGACACCCTTGTGTTTCTTTTTGATGAGTGACATAAAACATCAAATTCATTACTGTGTACACAGCGTCATGGGACTAGCGATGCCATGACATGTAGCTTATAATGACGTCATTTTGCTGCTCGTGCTATTCTTCTTCTTTCGAATTCCTGTCACTACACCAGCCCACAGAGCGTGTGTGTTGATCAGAGGTTGGGTTAGAGAGGAGGGAAATTAATCAGAAGGATAAGCTTAAAATATAACAAACTCTGAATGTTCCTGAAAGAAAAACACATGTGAGCTCCAAACAATATGGTAGACTTTGGGATGAAATCCTCATCTTGTTTAACTTCATAGTTAATTTAATTCCTATTGTGGTTTTGATTGACTCTTTTTGAAGCTTTTCAGACTGTGCATTTAGCGAGCGGAGCCATGTCCACTGACACAAAATGTATTACATGTATTTCATCACTTGTATCTAAATTTAGTCTAAGTTAGGCTTTATGAACCTTGCATGTTTCAGGATATGTATAAGTAAAGTTAAAACTACTACTGCTTGATTATGAGAGACTGTAAACATTATATATTGAGTGAGATTACTACTTAGTTCCCTTAGAACCTTTCTTTTTTTTCATTTTCAGAACTGTGGTTGTGATATTCAGATATAGTGCCTGTGTAAAGTGCTCAGTATCTTGGGGCAAAGTTAATGTCAACAAATATATGTTTAATGCCATCAATAAACTGTATTTACTTAGTTTGATTAGCCTTAGTGGACTGCATGTGAGCTGCAGGTAATAGGGGAATACTTCCAGTTATTCTGAAAGGTCCTTTGGCTGACATTGGCTGCATTTGGCCCCTGCATGGCTGCATGTGCCTGGGCCATCTGCAGCTGAGGTCACCATGAGGCCTTTTGCTCAATGTACTCAACATATAACCATTAAACTGAATACACTAGCACAGCACAGTTGAACAAAATCACAGTAGTATAATATAATGTCTTTGACAAAATGAAGCACAATTGAAGGGAAACAACCCCTTCATCACACACTTTATGCAGTGAAAGAGCAGAGCTGTCCAAATGACAATGGATCTCTTATGTGTATTTTTTTCCAGTGTATTTGGCACCAACTTCAAAACTTCATTCAACGTCTCGCAGGTTGGTGCTGGTGTAAATATGTGCATGTTCATGGGTATGTTTTGCATGGTTGTTTCTAGATGTCTGCATGTAGACATGTGTAGGAGATGCTTCTACATATATGTTAGCTTGTGTTTGTTAGTTTTGTTTATTAGTTTAAATTGTTTCTTGGCAGGGTAATGAAAGACAGGTCCCACACATGTATGCATCCTGTCGTTTTGCTCCCGACGCCTATTAACATCCGAGCATGAAGTCCAAAATATGTGAAGCACTCGGGGGTGTTTCAATCGGCATTCGTAGTTAGTAACTACAGGCTGCGATTTACTCATCAGGGAACTGGCCTACAATTCTCAGTCCATTCCTTGGTGTATTCTTCTGTGTCACATTTTATTCCTTACACCTGGACATAGTAATTGTTGTTAGTGTGGTCTAGGCATGTATCTGTGGCTCCTGACGCGGCATAATTGATGTAAGGTATGATTGCTTTCAAATCCTTGCAAGATCCAGTTAGTTCAATTACGCTCATGTTGGGATACGATTGTATCAACGCGTCTTCTTTTCCCACGGCACTTGTGCCTGTCAAGTCATCGGTCATTTCCTGCTCAGCGGAGCTTAGCCACGATAAGACCCCAGAAAATGTTGGAGTCTGCGTGCATGGATGTCTATTGTCGAGTGACAGTCTTTGTTTATTAATTTATTCATTTTGACGGATAATCTCAGATTTAATGTTCTTGTTGTTTCTGTATTCGTGTTTGTAGATGTTGCTGGCTGGGATAGTATATTGCCGTTTGTGCAGCTGTGTTGCTGCATTTGCAACAGACTGGTATTTGTATCACCGTCTGTGTAGATGATAACAACCGCAGTGTTGCTGTCGTGCATATCTAACAGTTGATGCTTTAAAGCAGCTTAGTGCTGTCATTGCTGCTACTGTTTTGGTGTGGTTGTCGTTTTGTTGATCGCTGTTGTTGCCGTTGGCTTAAGTGTCAACTTGTTAATATGGATTTTGTTTTCTCATGTATACCGACTTAGTGGCAGATGACGGGTTTTGTCGGTGTAAATAGGCCTTCATTTATTCGAGTGCTTCACACAATAGTTGGCCTCGCTTGTTGCGAGTGTTTTAATCCTCCTTTCAAATTTTGTGCGCTTTCAAACCAATTCTTTGTAAGCAGTGTTGCCTGGTGTTGTGGATTAAAATTGGTGCGTTGTCTTGTGGCGGATGTGAAATAGGCAGTGTCCATTTCTAACTGCTGTGCCTTTATTCTTAGACTGTGTTGCACATGATTTGCCTTCCTTGTTGACAGGAGGTAAGTCCTTAAGCAAACAGTATGACGTCATAGCGTGTAGCGATTTGTGGCAGATGCCACTCTGTTGAGAGCTTTGCCGTGGAGGACTGTTGGACCGATTGCTGGCCTTGGTTGAGTATTTGGCTCCCACATGTCTTGTCTTAACAGCAGAATATAGGATCGCAATATAGTTACCGGGGTTCTAGCTTGTCAGTCGTGTGGTGCTTTATTTTTCCGCTGAATTCTCGACCCGAAGTCTTTAGTGTGTTCCTCATGTTCCTTTGTTTGGCGTCAATGTCTGATACTCAGGGTTGGAAGATTTAACGATTTAGCAAATTAAATCTTTGGTTAAAGAAAATTTAACGCGTTAATGTTTTTAAAAAGTTAAAGAAAATTCAACGAATTCAAAAATAAAAGTGACGATTATCGATTTCTCTCATTAAAAATTTTGTTACTTCAGTTCGTTTTTCCGCCACGAACAACAGGTGCCTATGCGCAAAGCCGGTTTGACCCAGTTGCAGCTGGTTTGAGGCAGTTTGGATTACTGCTAGCCTACCCTGCATCAGTTCAAATTTGAGATCGTGAAAAGAAGATGGCTTCCACTTCCAGCAGTGAATCAAGTGATGAAATTTTGCCAAAATTCTTTGACGCGTTTATCGAATACTACGAGTATGTTGGAGGAAAGTCAGCCAATACGCTCAAGGAGGATGCCGATGAAGGAGACTTCCTTACTTTTGATGTGGTGGAAAACATCAACGTCTCCACCTACCTCCTTTGCCCCCCTGGGTCCCTGGCAACTCTGGATGGATTTCCGAAGGTCAAGAAGATTTTTGTACGGACAAATACCATCCTACCCAGCAGTGCATCAGTTGAAAGACTCTTTTCGTGTGCTGGGCTTGTCTTCACACCCATCAGAAGCAAAGTGTCAGACGAACACTTAGAGATGAAAGTTCTCCTCAAGTTCAATAAGGCTTTGTAGGTGTGTGTGTGTGTTTCCTACTTTCCAACAGTAATGACTGTTTATGCTTGTGCTGAAATTCTTTTTTTCATGTATTTAATGCAAATTTATTTCATTAAAAAGAAAAATTAAAGAAAATTTATTTCTTTAACTTTCAAAAAAAAAAGTAAAGAAAATTTATTTCTTTAACCTTTTACCAGAATTAAAGAAAAGTTATTTCATTAAAGAAAAAAAGTAATGACTATCAACCCTGCTGATACTCTGGGTAGCTCACCCTTATCGGGTACGTATATATAGATGACTCATCCTGTATCAGGTGTGGGTTTTGTGGTGACCCACCCTATTTCAGGTGTAGGTGTCTGGGAGGGCTGCCAAAGCTATTCAAGGTGTGGGTGTCGAGAGCGCTGCCCACCCCATTTCGGGTGTGGGTGTAGAGAGCTCTGCCCACCCCATTTTGGGTGTGGTTGTAGAGAGCTCTGCCCACCCCATTTCAGGTGTGGGTGTAGAAGGCGCTGCCCACCCCATTTCGGGTGTGGGTGTAGAGAGCTCTGCCCACCCCATTTCGGGTGTGGGTGTAGAAAAAGCACTGCCCACCCCATTTCAAGTGTGAGGGCCGGAGATCTTTCTATTTCTTGTAGCCTTGGTTGCAGGTGGAGTCTTTCTTCTGAGACGGTCGGTCCATTCCTGTAGTATGCTCTGTCTCTGTCAGGCGTATAAATGTGAAGATGAGAGGTTGTTGTCTGTCGATGGTAGTTCAACTGGATGCTGACGGTAGACATCGCTCATGACAGGTCCGTCTTCCGTAACTGTTTGCTGGAAAAATGCACTGCCTCATCTGTTCTTTCCCTGGCATATGAGCTATCTCCTCTTGTTTAAGAGGCACTTTTTGATTCGCCGAATCAGAGCTCCAATCCCCCCTGGACAGAGAGAGGTTGGGGGGGGGGGGGGAGATTTGTTCACTGAGGCGTGGCCAATACTAACGGTGCCCACGTGGGGCTGTTAGCGGTGGCATCATCCTGATTGCATCATCACTCTGGCATGGTGGAAATAAGTGATGCCGGACCACTGTAATAAGCTTAATCCCTTCGTGTGTTTATCAATTCAATCTTGATCATCAGTAGATAATGAGAAAGTGATTCTTTTCCCAGTTCGCACATTCGTGAAAGGAGAACAAGTGGGCATATCAATATACATATGCAAAGATTTGAAAGCGAGGANATAAGTGAAACTAAAGGGACTGGTTTTGCACATTGCTGAAGAAAGCAGTTCGTTAATAAAAGACAGGTCTCACCCAGGTATGCATCCTGTCGTTCTGGTCCCGACGCCTATTAACATCCTTAGGGACAAGAACGACAGGATGCATACCTTATTATGAAGTCACCAACAAAGAGCTGTGTGCTTGATGCCTTGCCCACGTCCCTCATAAAACAGTGTACCAATGATCTCCTCCCACTGATTACCACCATAGTTAATGCCTCTCTCTCTACAGGTGCAGTGCCTACTCAGTTTAAACATGCTGTGGTGACACCACTCTTGAAAAAGCCTGTACTGGACCCAAACGACTTGAAGCATTTTAGACCTGTCTATAACCTTCCATTTATTTCAAAGATTTTGGAGAAGGTTGTTTTGAAGCAGCCACAAAGCCATTTGTCTGGAAACGGTCTTTTCGAAATGCATCAGTTGGCATACAGAAAAGATCACAGCTTGGAGACTGCTGTGCTGAGCGCCCTGGATGGTCTGCTAGTGAAGGCAGATGAGAGACTTGTCTCTCTCATTGCTCTGCTGGACCTCAGCGCATTTTGACCTTTGGCATCCGTGGTACCGCCCTGGCCTGGTTCACTTCATACGTTAAGGATCATTCTCAGGCTGTTATTCTTAATGGCCAGCTATCTGCTTCTAGTCTTTTGTTGTGTGGAGTCCCTCAGGGCTCCGTATTAGGGCCTGTACTGTTCACTCTGTATTCACAACCTCTGTCTGATGTAATTGCCACCCATGGGTGTGATTTTCACAAGTATGCTGACGATACTAAATTGTCAAGAAGTAGCGCGCCTAGCCATTTCAGCTCCGCTAAGATGAGCATACAGTGTTGTATAGACGACGTCCTGTCCTGGATGACTAACAACAAACTTAAGCTTAACACTGACAAAACCGAAGTCATGCCTGCTTGCTCTCAATCTCAGCTTAGTCTGATTGACAGCGAGTTTGCAAACATTGGTGGCAGCAGCGTTCCCTTCCAGAACTGTGTCAGATATCTGAATGTGAAGATTGATTCGACGCTCACCATGCATGATCATATCAGTGGCGTCTGCCGAGCTGGTTTCCTTGAGCTGCGCAAAATTTCTTCCCTCAGACCATATCTCACAGAAAGTGCGGCGTCAAGACTTGTAAATGCATTCATTATGTCCAAGCTCGATTATTGCAATTCTGTACTGGCAGGTTTGCCAGCAGATCAGATTTCACGCTTGCAGATGATTCAAAACAATGTGGCGCGTCTAATCTTGAAGAAACGAAAGAGAGACCACTTTACACCTCTACTGAAGCAGCTGCTCTGGCTGCCCGTAAAATTCCACAGCCAGTACAAAATTGCAAATTTCGCTTATCAGCATTTTGACGGATCTCTTCCGCCGTACCTTTCTGCCAAGCTGTCTGTTTATCAGCCATCACGCACCCTCCCTTCCTCCAGTGAAAAACGTTTTAAAATCCTGAAGCTTAACATGAAAACTGTCGGTGAGCGTTCTTTCACCTTTTTAGGACAAGTGTGTGGAAATGAAATGCGGAATCTGCCCACATTGTCACAGTTCAAAGCTGTCAACTGAAAGCAGTTCAAAGCTGCCAACTGAAATGCGGAATCTGCCCACATTGTCACAGTTCAAAGCTAATTTAAAGACTTTTCTTTTCTGTCGGGCATTTAACATTTAGCTCATCTTTAGCTAACTGTTGATTGACTGCCTTTTATTCTGGTCCTAGAGGACGTGAATGTAAGGTGTTGGAAAGGGATGGGGTGGTTTAAAGTAGTGTATAATTGTGCGTATGTCTGAGAGAGAGGGTGTGCTTTTGTGCATGCGCAGTGAGTCCAGTGTTTTCCTGGAGAACAGCGCTATACAAGAACTATGTATTATTATTATTATTATTATTATACCTGGGTGGGACCTGTCTTTTAATACCCTACTGCATGGTTTGTAGGTTGCAGAGAGGGTTAATCTGCACTATACTGAGAGGCACACATTTCGTGAATACTTTAATGATACAAAAGATTTGTAGTCTGTTGAACATACAGACGTCTAGGCGTGGTGGTAGCTTTGTTTTCTAGTGCAAAATTGATGTAAAATGAGAGTTTTGACACGCGCTATATCCCCCCACCCCCTCCACACACACACACACACACACACACACACACACACACACACACACACACACACACACACACCCCTCCTCCATTGTTTGCTATTTCAGCGAGTGGTGAGAGTCTTGACATATGCGCCTAATAATAATAATAATAATAAAGAGCATTTATATATATCTCACTAAATCCCTAGGAGCAGTGGGCTCTAAGTGCGTTACAAAAAATGTATGTATGCAGAATCTCACTACCTTTAAGCAAATTTAAGACAACCATCCCCAAGTTAAAGGCATTTTGATTGTGCTGGTGCGCCACCACGATGGTGCTACATGGTCAACAAAGGGAAGACCTGAGATCAAGGCCACCACAATGGTGCTAAACGTCAGCAAAAGGAGGGCCTAAGATCAAAGCCACCATGATGGTGCTACATGGTCAACAGAAGAAAGACCTAAGATCAATGCCACCACAATGGCGCTACACAGTCAAAAAATGGAAGACCGGTGATCATCTGGTGCTACAAGGTCAATAATCTAAGGATCAAAGATCAAAGCCACCAAGATGGTGCTACGCGGTCAACAAAAGAAAGACTGAAGTAATCAATGCCACCATGATAGTGCTAAGTGAGGCATCATAAGCCACAGAAATATGTATGCAGATGCAGACCAGACCATTATCACACACACACACACACGCACACACACACACACACACAATCTGTGGATTAATGGTACGCAAGCTGAAAGAAGTAGGTTTGAAGTTGGGTCTTACAGACGTCAATGTTTTCAGCATTCCTTAGGTGTTGGGGAAGGGAGTTCTAGACAACAAGGGCTTGATACTGAAATGTCCGGCAGCCAAACCGCTTGGAGGAGAAGCTGGGGACATGGAGACGCTTTCCAGAGCAGGAACGAACTCAACGGGAGGGCTGATAGATGTTGAGAAGGGATGAGAGGTATGGCGGCAGGGATCTATCAAAGCAGCGTAAAGCCAGAATAGCAATCTTGTATTCGACTCTAAAGTTAATGGGTAGCCAGTGCAATTCCTGAAGTAGGGGGTTACATGATCCATTTTAGATTTGCCAAAAGCAAGTCTGGCAGCATTGTTGAGGACTGTCTGCAGATGGGAGAGTTCTTTCTGAGGGACACCTACCAGAAGGGAGTTACAATAGTCTAAGCGGCTAAGGACAAGGGAACAAATAAGTTGAACTGTAGTAGACCGGGTGATGAATGGCCTAATGGAGCTGATTCTTTGCAGCTGGAAGTTTGCCATCCTGCACACATTAGTAATATGATGGTGCATGGATATACTGGAGTCAAACTGAACTCCCAGATTAGGTACAGACTGGCTAAAAGTTAATACACTTTCGCCAACCATGAGGGAGGCCCCTGGTGGGACCTGACTAAGGGAGTGGTCAGAACCAGTGCAAAGTGATTCAGTCTTGCCGTCGTTCAGCTTTAGATTGTGGCACAGCATCCATATTTTGACAGAGGAAATACAAAGTTCAACTTCTTTCACAAGAGCTGGAAAATTAGATGGAGCTGGGTGTCATCGGCATACTTGTGAAATTCACAGGCATATCGGGTGATGACGTCAGAGAGGGTTTGGGTGTACAGGCCCCTCCCCCCCCCCTCCCACCCCCACGCCATTGTTTGATTTTTTATCTACTGGAAGTAAGGTCTAGCAGCGGGGGGCCGGACCAAAAAAAAAAGTTGGAACCCCCCCCCCCCTACACACACACACACATACACACACACACACAAAGTAATTGATCCGCCCCTGGAGGTTATAACCCATAACAATGCATTTAGAACATTACAATTCTACTGGTTGGCTGGTGTGACAGCCATTAATTAAGTTGAGTTGGTATACCTCACCATGTACCTAGGTCAAACGCACCAGTGGCGCCATTACTGCGATTTTCAGATCTGTCCAGTCGCTCGGACTGGTCCTGTGCACCACAACTGCATGTGCAGGTAGGCTTCTGCATTTGTGGTATGGTCTCCTACATTCCCGCAGAAGATTGTGATCGCAGCCAAAAAACAGTTTGTTTCCGATTTTAGCATATCTCCCCTTGGGTGCCAGTTTTGTGTAGAGATGGAGGAGACAAGATATGTGCCGCAGAGTATCTTGTATTTTGAGAAAATTTATGCTGTGAAAGCAGCAAACTTGCTTCGAAAGGGAAGGGGTGTGTGGAGAAAGGACCTCATCAAGGTGACCCCGGGTCACTGCAAAGCGACGCAAATGTCGTAAAATCACCACCATTGAGGAAAGAAGCTATTTTTCAAATCTGCCAAATCGTGTAATGTTTCGTGGTGCTAGCATAAGGATGCATTAAGTCTATTGCCTCGCCGTATTGCATATGGGAAAGGGTTTATTTATATTATTTTGCAGCAATCAAACGTCACATGATTCTTTCTCCGAGATTGCTCATTACAAGTGCAGAGAGCACACGCTCTAAACTGATCTGGTGCACAGGACTGGTCCGAGCGACCGGTCAGGTGCGAAAATAGCAGCAATGGCGCCGCTCATGCATGTCACCTAGGCACAGGGTGAGGTATACCAACTCAGCATTAATTAGATTAAAATTGATTACCTATTGTAAAATGGTCTTCCCAGAATCTTCATCTCTGTCTGCTATGTTGAAACAACAAACTATTAACGTCACACTCCTGGTTTATGCAGAGTTTTTGCATCTGAGAAAGTCAAGAGTAATCTCTATTAAACTTTAACACATCCAAACTGTGCATGTCATACTTGAAATAATTTGTGAAATGTAGGTCATCAATATGATATCCTTTAATCATCAATTTTTCATGTGTTGATGATTTGCATATTTATAGCTTTAAGGCCTTTAGAAAGTCTAGTCTCAAGACACAATGGAAACAGATTATAAGCAAACATAGAAAAGTCAGTAACTCTGTTTCCACTGAGCAGTGAAATTGTAGGATATGAATTATCTTAAACACTGAATATTTTAGGTGCTGGCGTTTTATGTTGCATGGATATAAATCTTTTCATATGAGTTAATAAATTGATGGAAGTTTAAATGCAGCATGGAAGTTAACCTGTTTAACCCCAAGGCCACATTTCGAAGTTTTGGAGGTGTCACATAATGACTGTTTTCCAGTTGCAGGAGATGGGTTGACCATGATAATTCAAGGGTAGTGGCACTACCCTTGAATCCATGACCTGCTGTAGTGTGTCAGGGCTAAATGGGTTAAATCAGTTTTGAGTACCGGGTACAGGTTGCTGTTTTTTATTTGAATTGTTGTGTATGAAGACAGATGAAGTATGTCATTTGTTGGTAAAATATGTACAGTTCACAATGATGAAATGTAAGGTTTGGGTGTGTGTCTTTAAAGGGATCTGCTCCAATAAGGCAATAAAGGGTTAACAGTTTTCAATATTGTCTTTGTAAAATCTCTAACAGTTTCCAATATTGTCTAGAGAGAGGGAAAAGTACAATACAAAACCACTTATTACAATGATGGAGTTCACGGTTAAAACAAAGCCTTTTTGAACATCACCACTCATAGTCCACATGAAACCAAATTAATTCTACCCCATGCGCTACATATCAGACTCGACCTGCACCTTTATTACAATGGCCGAGTCTACGATTAAAATAAATAAAAATCGCCACACGATCCACACAAACCAAAATAATAACCGCTCCATGCACTACATATCAGCAGAGCTGATTTCTGAGAAACACTATTTTCTCACACAGGATTTCCCGGGAACTTCATAGCTAACACTGAACAGCTTACTGAGCTTGTCAGCTTAACAAAAAATACACGCTAGGCAGACAGTCAGCTAGTTAAGTAATCCTACCACGATAAATAACACAACATCAACAACTCTTTAAGTTAAGTAAATTACAAGTACTTAACTCTAGACTTCCCATACAGTTTTCTCTATATCAGCTCTGTATTCCCAGAAGATTTCTTACATTTTAGGTAGTTTTTGGGTAAGTTTGTGAAAACAGACCTTGTGACTTAACTATTGATGTGACTGAGACTAAACTTGGCAGTTATCAAGAGAAAACTTAAGGTACACACTGAACTTACTTTGAATCAGATTTACCTGCCCGAAGATGAAATTTGATTAATTTAATTGAACACAGTGTCACTCCACTCATCGTCTGAAAGAAGTTCATCACTTTCACTCGAAGTCAAATGAAAACGCTCTTGATCCGACAGGTCACTCGTGTGCACACTGCTAACACGTGACACTTCAACATCACTTCGATCTTCACCAAGTCCTACATCTCTGTCATGGATAAGTTTATCAAATAATTCACCAAACTCCTCATCGCTATCGGAGTGCACGGTCATCATGATGCTTCAAAAACTTGTACCAAAAAGTCACATAAAAATCAACAAAAACATTCACAATTCAACCCACGAGTCAAGTTTCGCGGTAGAAAACAACCCTAGACCTTTCCGGAAGTGACTTTATATGCTCTCTATGCACAGGAGAGCTCTCGCTTCCTGTGAGATCACTTTCTATTTTGGTCACAAAACCAAGCGGTCTCAAGCGGTACGGGAATACACGACACAAGCGGAATAGCGTGGTTTGGGACGTTAAGAGTTAATCATCATCATCATCATCATCAGTCCCTTGCCCGAACTGGGCGTTGGGGGGACTGAAAGGCAGCAGCAACAGACAGTGCTCTCCACTGAGTTCTATTTTGGGCGGTGGCAAGCAAGTCTGACATCTCGAGTTCGGTCCATTCTTTTATGTTTGCGACCCAACTCTTTCTCTGACGACCTCGCCGACGACTTCCTTCGAGAGTGCCTTGGAGGATAGTCTTGGACAAGGTGTTGTGTCGGGTCACGTGGCCAAACCAAGCAAGCTTGCGCCGTTTCACGGTTGCCAGAAGGGGTTCATGTGGGCCCACCAGGGAAGTGACGATGCTCCGTACATATTCGTTGGTCTTGTGCTCGCGGTACGAGATGCGGAGCAACTTCCTCAGGCACTTGTTCTCAAAGGCCTGGATTTTCTTTTCTGAGTCTGCAAGCAGTGTCCAAGAGTTAATAGGTAACCTATAAGTTACCTACAACTGACAAGTAACTTTGTAAGTTCTTATAAGTTAGTTGACATAAGTACTTATAAGTTAGTTGACATAAGTACTTGTAAGTGAGTTAAATAAGTACTTTTAAGTAACTGAACCTTAAGTTCTTATAAGTTCTTGACTCAAGTCATCAGGTTACTTGGACAAATTTACCAAGTTACATGGACAACAAAATAACTTTTTTTCCTTAATAATAGCCTGGAGGGGAGCCGATGGTGTTAAATAGCTAGGCGTGTCATCTCTCTGTGAATTGTATAACAAAAATAAAGAAAAACTTATCTTTACTTGCTTAGAAGACCTTGTACTTTTTCAATGGTCTGTTTTATACCTATCTTTTTTTCCTTCTTCTAAAAAAGATGCCTTTAGTTCTTCAACATTCATGGGCTGACTGCGCATCTTATTTTGAATTTCAGACTTCTGTTGTTTGTAATTGGCCAAATCATCCTGCACCCTCTTGAACTCATCATCATTGATTTTATTGTCCTCTAAAGCTTTGCTGATAATAAGTTTCATACTGCTCAGCTTTTCTCCAGCAAGAGTATTTAATGCCTCATGCTTTTGCAGCTTCTTATGAAATCTTTTGTTAAGGGCTTCCAAACCAAAGCATGTCAGGCATGTGAAAACACTGACACCCTCAAGTGCAATACCAATGACACTCCCCACTCCCATGGCAAACAGAGCAACACCGCCGACAGCAACCGGCGGAAACAGCACCGACAGTCACAGTCGCGTTTTGTACAGAATACCGTCTTTTACACCTTGATTATTTTGCCTCTTCACCTTCCAAATACTTCAACGCATCTGTAATATTTATTAAACGAAATGAGTCTGCCTGTAATCTTTCATCAACTATTTGCAGATACAAGGGAGTCATTTTTTATGGCAAATAGTTTTTATATTTAATCAGTGATTACATTTTGCAACTCTTCAGTGGTATATAATTTGCTAGCGTAATAAAATGAAACAAGATCTGTGTGTGTCAGATCTATGTAGTTTAAAGATAGTAGACTTGCTTTATTGATTACTATTTTAACAGCTACATCTATTTGTATTGTTACATTGTTGTGTATTGTCTTGTGCATCTACTGTGGGAAATCAGGGTATTTACCCGACCACATTTAATAGTGCCCCTTCTTGTTTGTGTATGTGTGTTTCTCCTGCCTACTTTTTAAGTTCCAGAAAAAGACATGGGTTATAGGCTAGACCTGATGCATTCATTTAGGGATGTAGATGATCGTCTTGTTCTATACAGTGGAGTCCGCTTAACACAAATTTCTGGGGACACGGAAAATCACTTCGTGTTAAACGTATTTCGTGTTAACCAATATGGCCTCAAAATTGATCATGGCCCTCAAGGAGAAAGTGTGTAAGAGATGTGTGCGTGAATGAGTACGAGGTTAAAAGTGCACATTATTGTACTTTATATGCATACCTTCAGCTCGCTAGGAAAACACAAGGAAACTTTACAGCTCGTGTATTTAATGTAAAATCCATCAGGTAAAATCGATATTAAGTTACAATCCATCAGGTAAAAGCAACACAGGCTGAAGTACAATCCCGCATCGGTAAAAGGTTTGTGTTGGTACACGAATGATGCAACATGAATACAGTTCAGAAATGCTAGCGAATGAGAAGACAGATTACAACAGTCGATCCCCCACCCGGGTCTGCCCTGGGGGACTTGGGTGGGGTTAGGTACTTTTTAGTTCCCAGGGTCACCCTGGTCAGCCCCACAGGGTGGGTTTCCTTTCTATTCTGGGGCATGTGTTTCTGTCTACCTTTGGTCCATTCACCTGTATTTGTCTATTTAAAACTCTCCCAACTGTCTGCACTGCCTGTAGCTCTTGATATTGGATGTGTGTTGCTAAATGGTCTTAGCTTTATTTAGGCCCCATGTTGTAGGTTTATTTAACGTATTTGACCGGCTGGCGACATACATTCAATTTTCTGTATAGTTTTTTTTTTCACAAGCAGTGCAGGCACGTCCTGAGAAAGCCTTGTTGCTGTCGGGACGTTAAGCAATGTACAATCAATCAATCAATCAATACAACAGTCGAAGGCTATTCAGCCAATCACAGACAAGAGCCTATCTGTCATGTGTACTACAGCGTGAGAGCGACACGTGAATTGGTTTTCAGTGAATAGAATCTGTGTTCGTGTTAAACAGGTGAATAATAGTGAAATTGCCCTGGTTGGGAACCGAAACCAGCTTCGTGTAAAGCGAAATTTCATGTTAAGCATTTCGTGTTATCAGTGAAATTTTAATATAGAATAAGAAGGCCATCAGCCGGTATTGCAAAAACGGTTCGTGTTAACCGGAAATTCGTGTAAAGCGAGTTTGTGTTAACAGGACTCCACTGTATCTGTGTATTTTTCTGTGGGCTGGCAATTGGGTGCCTGATAGGAGGGGGGAGGGGATCTAACTGTTTGTCTGTCCAGCACTGAGTAATTCCCCTTGGTATGTGTACAATTCTACCAGCGCTAGCCTCACCTATCTGGTTTGTGAGTATTATATAACTCGAGGCAAAACTTGTATCGTTATATTGTTGTGTATTGTCTTGTGCATCTACTGTGGGAAATAAAGGTATTTACCCGACCACATTTAGTAGTTCACCTTCTTGTTTGTGTATGTGTGTTTCTCCTGCCTACTTCCTAAGTTCCAGAAAAAGACATGGGTTATAGGCTAGACCTGATGCATCCTTTTAGGGGTGTAGATGATCATCTTGTTCTATACCTGAGTATTTTTCTGTGGGCTGGCAATTGGGTGCCTGATAGGCGGGGGGGAGGGGATCTAACTGTTTGTCTGTCCAGTGCTGAGTAATTCCCCTTTGTGTGTGTACAATTCTACCAGTGCTAGCCTCACCTATCTGGTTTGTGAGTATTCTATAACTTGAGGCAAAACTTGTATTGTTACATTGTCTTGTGCATCTACTGTGGGAAATCAGGGTATTTACCTGACCACATTTAGTAGTGCACCTTCTTGTTTGTGTATGTGTGTGGTCCTGCCTACTTCCTAAGTTCCAGAAAAAGACATGGGTTATAGGCTAGACCTGATGCATCCTTGTAGGGATGTAGATGATCGTCTTGTTCTATACCTGTGTATTTTTCTGTGGGCTGGCCATTGGGTGCCTGATAGGAGAGGGCAGGGGATCTAACTGTTTATCGGTCCAGTGCTGAGTAATTCCCCTTGGTATTTGTACAGTTGTACCAGCGCTAGCCTCACCTATCTGGTTTGTGAGTACTTTAACAGCGGTGTTACTGCTTAATACTTCTACCTGTGCTCCTTTTCTAATAGCAATGAATACTTTTGCTGACTCTGTCACTGGGCTATCCCATGTAAGTTTTATCCCCTCTGCATTTTTTGCTTCTTTAACACCCTCCAAAGCTCCCATGATGATTTCAAAAACTATTGTGGCTTCTCTAGCTATGATAAAGTTTGCTGGTGTAAACACAACAGTAGGATCTGGTCTACCCTTTTTACCTGTAAGAAGATACCTTCATTTCTCATCCTCTTGTAGTTTTAGTTTATCTCTGCTATTATTGTCTGCAGAATAGCTCAGAACAAAACTCATAAGCAATGGTCCAGAGTTAAAAGCTTTTCTAAAAGTTAAGTTTACTTCTTCAGTATATACATAAGAACGAATGAATTCAAACTTTATGTCCCAGTCTATTGTGGGAGCAGCTACAGGAAACCCTACCCACTTATTACCCACATGTTTTAAGAGGTAGAGCACACTATTTACAGGGCTAGGTACAGTAGCATCGTGAAGCTGATTAAGTTAGGATACCTTCTTTCTGTGTCATCTTTCATGTCATCAATTACTTTTCGATTGTAGATTCCAGTGGAATCAAGTTCAAAACCATACACTTCTCCCACTTCTCCTTCTGTATCAAAACCATGTACATCAGCTAAATCTTTTAACTCTATTACTGGACAGGCAATTGGTGTAATTCTCAGCTTCGGACCACCACTCATTTTATTCAACAAAAATAAAATTTATTTAACTTCCAACACAACACAAAAATCATGCGTCAGAACTGTTTTACAATTCTGATTAGTTACAGATACACACAGTGATTCAAAGAAACTGGCACCTAATTTTTTAAACTGTAAATTAGGAAATCCAACAACTACACTTTCACAATATGCAGCACTTCCAGCTGGTAAACATCTTAACAAAGTTGAAGGCACACCATTGTGCACATTTTCAGTCATGTTCAGTTCTTTCAAATGAGCATTGTGTACTGACAAATTAACAGGATATTTTCCAGTTATTTTATCTTATTTGGATTCAACGTCACTGTCAACCCCCCTGTATAAACACTACCCAATATCATGTCCAATCCTCATGCTTAGTACTCACAAAATTGCCTATTAAACCAGGTAAAGATGCAAGTTTATTTGAAATTGTAAGCATAGGTTTCAGAAATTCTAATGTAACAATTAAGTTAGCTAGATTTAAAGTTGCTTTAATTTTTAATTCGCTTTCAAACCAGTTAGCTAAAGTACAAAAGTCAAAATACCCAGATGGTATAAAGTGCGTATCAGAGATTGGACCACCAGCGACCCTGTAACTTACATGTTAACTAGTATCATCTTTTATATTAAACCATTTTACAGTGTATAACATTTCATGGATAGCTACAACCTTGTTACCATCACAATTATCAATTCCATTTGTTAGCATCACTGGTTTACTTGTATCAAGGTTTGTTAAGGTAATAAACATTTTTATTATCACATAAAAAGCACAATGAAATTTAAATCACCAACAAGTGTTAGTGCAAAACCATTTCAATTCAACGTGGATGCCAAGTACAATGTCACACCTACTTATAACCAGAAATTAATTCAGCTAAATCATCTCAACATAGCTGTGTCGGAAAGGAGATTCCTTTCAAGTAAAAGTTCCAAATCCTTTTGATCATTACATAAACAAGGAGTCTACCCTTATGAGTACATTAATCGCTGGGTTGTGTTTGAGGAAACATCTCTGCCTCCAAAAGAGGCATTTTATTCTACACTAAATGGTAAAGGAATTTCTTATTCTGAACACCAACATGCTCTTGATGCTTGGGGTAAATTAGGGTGTCAAACGATTGGTGACTACCATGACCAGTACTTGAAAGCTGATGTTTGCTTGCTAGCAGACATATTTGAGAGTTAATGTGGAAAGGGTTTGTTGCACTACAGTATTAACCCGGCTAGCTACATAACAAGTCCTGGCATGACATGGGATGCATTTTTAAAATACAGTAAGATACAGATAGACCTGCTGTCTGATTCAGTGATGGTTGACATTGTAGAACATGGTTTAAGAGGAGGCATAAGCATAGCCGCAAATAATTATGCCAAAGCTAACAACAAATATCTTGACAACTTTGACCCTTCAAGGTCAAGATCATACATTAGTACCTTGATGCTAATAACCTATGGCTGGGCGATGACTGAGTTATTGCCCTTGAAAAACATTCGTCTGCATGATTTGTCACAGTGTGATTTAACATACTTAACAAATTGTATTATGACCCATGATCGAAATCATAAAAAAGGTTGGATCTTTGAAGTTAACCTGGAGTACCCACACCATCTACACCATTACCACAATGTTTATCCATTAGCAGTTGAGAAAATGTCTTTGACAGGAAAAAAAGAAGACACAGAACTTGTGCCAAATTTCAATAATAAATTCAATTACGTTTGTCACTATCACCTACTGTAGTTTTACATCAGGCATGGGTTAATACTTCACAGTTCACAGAGGCATTCAATTTGATCAGTGTGCTTTTATGAAGGATTACATAATGAAGAACACAACCCTTCGTGCAAGGGAAGGTAACACTGCATTTGACAGAGACTTCTTTAAGCTTATATGAACAATGCCTGTTTCGGCAAGACAATGGAAAATCCACATCACCGTAAAGATGTGAGATTAGTCACAAATGAATCAGGTGCAATTAAACTTACAGGTAAGCCACAACACACAGGGTATAAAGAGTTTCATCAGTCATATGCGGTGACACACACACAAAAAAGAATGTTGATCTCAACAAGTCAGTATTCATTTATATGGCAATCCTTGAAATGTCAAAGCTATTGATGCTCAAATTCTACTATGATTACTTTAAACTGAAGTATCCTGACTGCTGGCTGTTATACACTGATACTGACTCTATGATCATAGACGTGCCTACTGAAGACTTTTATGAAGACATGAAACAGAGTTGCATATATATGACACGTCTGATTATCCTAAGGATCAAGAAAGTGCCTGGAAGTTTAAAGATGAACTGAATGGAGTGCCAATAGTTGATTATGGTGGACTGAGGTAAAAAATGTATTCCATACTGCACCAGAAAGGCAGTTAATCTAAAGCAAAGGTATTTTTAAAAAACAGCGATAAAGAAAGAAGATATTTGTCATGAACACTATAAGCAAGTTTTAGATGGAGAACTAATGCCCGATTATCCAAACAAGACACTGAGGTCAAACAAACATAATCTTAAAATGATCACTACACTTTAGAAGTCACTTGCTGTTGGTGACACAAAATGAGTGTTTTTTAGTAAGGAAAAGGCTTATGCACCTGGGCACTACCAGCTTAAGTTATCTGATGAAATAGTTGATGAATTAGTTAAAAATGAGTAATAGTGTGCAGTGGAATAATCTGTAATTCTTCTCTGATAAATGCCCTCTGAGGGGCAGGCTCATAAATAGATGGGTTGCCAGAAACTTTTTTTTTTAAATTGTGAACAGACGTAGACCATATTGAATCAGTTGCGCTACACTTCATATCATTTTCTGCCTCACCGTTTTGATACAGATATCTTATCTGATTCGTAAACAAACTTGTGTCGGGTGTAAGTGATGTTTTTAGCCCTGGTGCTGGTGGCATTGTTTTTAATTTAATAGCATCAGCAGGTTTTAGGTGACCCTCATTATTCATTGCTTTTACCACACATGGTAATCTCTTAACCCACTCGGTGTTTCGTGTGTCATGCATGAGTTCCTTAGAATACTGATAACTGAAAAGTCTCTCCGATAATTGTTAAAGTTCTCAACAATTGCCTGTGACCTGTGGACACCTGGTATTCTTCCTCATACAAGTATGCCATGTTTTGCAAATAATTGATAACTGCACCTTTGAATTCACTTCCATCATCAACTTGTACAAACCTAGGGTATTTTAAAGGACCACAGCTATAAATCAGTGATAATGCTGTGGCTACAGTACTAGCGTTTTTGTCATTTAGAGGTTAGCGTCCTTGAATCTCGAAGCAACGTCAACAACAGCCAGTGCATACTTATATCGCTTTTTTCTAATTGTATCGTGTGGAAGAAACAAGAGATCTATTTGGTGTGTGTCATTAGGGGTGGTGTTTTCAAAGTGTGGTCTTATTATTTTTCTTGGAGCGGGTAAATATATCTGCCAAATAGCTTGCCCCTGTAGCCACTGTTTTGCTTGCTCGAGTGTAACATCATTTACAGCAGCAGACAATAATATTTTCTATTGCAGTTTTTCCAAACCAGTAGCCAATTGGGGAGTAATATATTTTTGATAGTTTAGCTTCAATGCTTGCCATTTCTTCTAGCAAGAAAAACTCTGTAAAATCAACAAATGTCGTGCCTACTAAAATGAACATTATTTCTCCATTTCTTTGTTGTTGACTGAGTTGGTAGTAATCACTAAGTTTCGGTTGAGGTATGGTCATGTATTCACCAGTAACAAAGTAGTATTTTTTTTATAGCGTCATCAACATTTGAAAATGTATGCTGGGCGTGACCTTCCAGTCGAAGTTTTTCATTGATGAAATCAAGTCTTTCTATTCTTTTTTTTTTCTTGTATTCCTGTTCTGCCTGTGCTAGTTTCTCTGCAGCTTCATTGTGATGTCTCATTTCTTCTGCACTTTCTTCTTTACTAACTTTTGAAAAGAGGTAATTTGATCCACTAAAGCTAGTGCATTGACCACAGCACCGCCAACGATAACAGCCAATGTTGTCATATTTTTATTTACATAGATACATTTTCTGGAGTAATTCCTTGCTTAACAAGAAAGTTTTGTGTCGCAATCGACGCTGTAACAATGGCAACTAGCTTAGCACTGTCCTCAAAATCTGCTTTGCCAAGGTCTGCAGAACGCATTTTGAGAAGACTCCGCCCTGGTATAGTATAAGGGATCACAGCAGAGTGATAGACAATGTTCATTATGTTCTTTGCGTCAATCATTTTCTTATACAACAAAAATTAAAATAATAAATTTATTCACTGCATGAAAAATGGATCAAAAGCTTTTGGTGCTGCTGATAATGTGGAGACTTCTTGCTTTGCTTTTTGAGTTTCTGTTTTTTTGGACACTGTTCAAGTTTGTTGCTTGTATTTTTTTCCATAACTTGTAACCTACGTAACCAAATCCTACAACAAATCTGCCAATTACATATTTTGTTATTTCAGGTTTAGACTGTTGGGTGACAGGCTCAGCTGTTAGTCTCTCAGTTTGTTGTGGTGGTGGTGGTGGTAGTGGCAGTGGTGATGCTGTTGATTGTGGTGGTGGGTCAAGTTACATGAGACTTTTTCGTTAACACCTGTAGCTGTAATTTTTTTCTGTCTGTTCCACTCAGCTAATTTTTTTCCAGCTTCAATTCTCCTGGAACTCTTAGGTCTGGTTACCGTTTGAATTTGAGTCAAGCTCAATTGTGTGGTCATCTTGTTGTCCTCGATTTTCTTCTGCTTAAAAATTTATTTAAGAAAAATCAACATGACTCCCAGTAATGAGTAAGGTGACCACGGGTGCTAAATGATTTCCAAACTTGTAAAACATAAGGCAAGCTAATTTACCAATTGTACTTGAAACAATAGGGTTGCTTTCAAGATCATGTGATAGACTCTCAGTGTCCATGGGCAGGAAATAACTAACTGCTTTTGTATACAGACACATGACAGATTGACTTAAGTCACAGGTCATTAGTGAACCAACGTGATTTTCATATTTAGCATGTAGCTTAATTACCTCCTCAGCGGTGATTGATTCTATTTCTTCTGTTGTATTCTGTTTCCGAAGATAAACTTTCTATTTCTCAAAAACAACTACAGAGAGAAGACGGTTCTTTTTTCGAGTCTAAGTCCTTATTCTCTACAGAACAGATATCACTCAGAAGTAGTAGTTCATCTTGATTCATTTTATAACGTAATATATTGATTTTTGAAGCTATAATTAATCTCTCAAAATACACTCGGTGTAAGTTGAGGCGGGGATTTGTTAGAGCTGTGGGTGTTGTTTAAAATAGCTTTGTTTTAGGCATGGACTCTGTGAAAAATTTTGAGGCTGGTTTTAACATCTAACTTTCTCTGTCTTACAACATGGGAGAGAATCTACCTGTTTGTAAAATAATCCAATTTCTCCAAGTAGATTACTTCCCTTGTTTACAGTTTTAATTACCAATCTTAGCATTATATCATTTTATCTTATTTTGAATTACGTGTTACACAAAAATTTAGATATTACTATCTGAATGAAGATGATTATAAATCTATGTAAAATTGCCTAATACCTTTTGAAAACAGTCAGTTGTATGGTAATAATAAATCAAACTGTGTTGAGTGTAATCTCTCAAATGGAAGGGTTTATATATGATATCCTTGTTTTACTATTGTCTACAGTCCCAAGAGTCCGAAATAGCTCAGGCGGTTAAACATCGGAGCAGGAGAGCAAAGGGAATCGCCGGGTCATGGGTTCGAATCCCGTCCCGGCCCCTGTAGCTGGACTCACAATCCAGGGGAACAAAACGGATTTGTTCAATAGCATGTCCGTTGAAAGGTCCTGGTAAATCAAAGTGGCACAGTTGGAGTGCGCCTGAGTTGATCAGTGTTCAGTTCGTACTCCATAGGCAATAGATTTCCCTGTCCCCCAAAAACCCGCCCATCAGGGCCGTCCATGATCACCTCGGTGCTGTGGATGTTAAACCCGAATGAACGAACGAACTATTGTTCTTGCACAGACCAACTGTAAAATCTCTGCTTCAATAATAAACAAAAACGAAAAGTCCTAGCCTGTTTTTTCGATGTCAAGAGTGCTTTAGATGTCGTATGGCAAAAAAATTGCTGTCAAAATTGAAGAACATTGGACCTTTTTATACAAAAAAATTCTTTCCCGCTCTCTGCAAGCTAGAGTCAACAATTCTTACTCTAAAACCTATACTACAGATTGCGGCGTCCCTCAAGGCACCTGCCTGGTGCCCACATTGTTCAACATAATGCTATCCGACCTCCTCTCTTTACTTAGGAAATCCCAGCTAATCGACCGTCCTATTTCGCTCTCGCAATACACTGATGATATTGCCGGAAGGTTACAAAGTAAAGTAGGTTATAGCACTGTCAGGGGAGAGAAATGTGCATGATCGACCAGTGATCATAGATCCACTGTGGCCAAAGCACAAAAAAAAGAAGAGATAGGAAAGAGAGGGGCGCTAAGAAAGTGACTGAAAGCAATGCATATGGAAGCCCACCCCTGGACTCTCCACCCTGTTAAAGTTATTACAGAAATTCCAAATGTAAGTAAAAGAAGACCTACCATCTCTAGAGATAGATAATATGACACTCCCAGGACAATACATTCAATAGAGCCGCATCCGTCGCTAATTTACGCTATTTTTAATAACAAAATTCAGTTATCCCATTACACTCTCGTTATTTCCGAATCAACCCTTTAATTTTTAAAAAAATGATGAGCATGACGGATGCGACTCTATTGAATTTATTATCCTGGGAGTGTCATATTATCTATCTCTTATCCCAATCAAGTGATGTCAATCGAAACTTAATACTTATTAACAAGTTACAACTAACTTCTAGGAACCTGCATAGGTAACCTTTAAGAACTTATTAATTACTTACCCTAAGTTCTTACAACAACTTGACTCAAGTCACTGAGACAGATTTATCAAGATACAAGGACAATAAAAAAACTTTTTTTTTAATACTCAGCTGATGGGGTTAAATAATCAGGCATGACATTTTTCTGCGAAGTGTATGACATTAATAAACAATTACCAAATCTGATTTTTATTTGTTTAAAAGATTGTGTAGTTTTTCTGTGGTTTCCTGTACCCCTATCCTTTTTCCCTCTGCTAAAAAACTGGCCTTAAGTTCTTCAACATTTACGGGAGATTGACTACGCATCTTATTCTGTATTTCAGATTTTTGTTGTTTATAGTTATTTAAGTCATCCTGGACTCTCTTAAATTCTTCATCATCAATTTCATTATCATTTAATAAGACGTTTTATTATAATCATTAAATAATTAATGTTTTTTATTATATTAAATTATAAAATGAACCAAGACGAACTCCTTCTTCTAAACGATATCAATGCTGTGGAAAATAAAGACTTAGAATATAAGAAACAACAACTTTTGTCTGTAGTTGTTTCAGGTAAATCAAAAACTTATTTAGGAAGACAATACATGATAGAAGACATAGAGTCTTTAACTTCTGAGGAACTAATCAATCTTCATTCTAAATATGAAAATCATATTGCCTCACTAATGACACGCGATTTAAGCAGGTCTCTTATTTACCTATACACAAAAGCTGTTAATCACTTTATACCGATAGACACTGACAACCTTTCTAATGATCTAGAAAGTAACCCCATAGTTTCTAGTTCAATTGGTAAATTATCATGCCTTATGTTTTACAAGTTTGGGAATTACCTTGCTCCTGCTGTAACCTTACTTGTTACTAGTAGTTATATTGATTTCTCCAAAATAAATTTTCTAGAAAAAGAAAAGGATGGATCAAATGGACGAGACGACTCCACAACAGAGTCATGTATTGACACAGGTACAAACGGTGACTAAGACTAAAAGCCCTGGTAGAGTTGATGCAGGAAAAAGATTAGTCGAATGGAACAGACAAAAAAAATTACAGATTCAAAAAGAACAGACTAATGTAACTGATCCACCATCAACAGCACCATTTTCAATACCATCAGGGTCGTCACTCCCTCATCAAAGTGAGAGACAAACAACTAAGTCTAACCCTCAAACAACTAAGTCTAACCCTCAAACAACAAAATATATAGTTGCTGGATTTGTTGTCGGATTTGGTTACGTAGGTTACCAATTATATAAAAAATACAAACCAAACACTCAAACAGTGTCCAAAAAATCAAACACTCCAAAAACAAAAGAAGTAGTCGCCACATTACCAGCAGTTCCAAAACCTTTGGACCCATTTTACATGCAGTAAATAAATTTATTATTTTAATTTTTGTAGCATAAGAAAATGAGCGACACAAAGAACTTAATGAACCTTGTCTATCACTCCGCTGTAATAAGTGGACTAGCAGTAGCATATTCTATGCTGGGAAAAAGTCTTCTCAAAATGAAATCAGCAGACCTTAGTAAATTAGATTTCGAAGACAGTGCTAAACTAGTAGTTGTTATAACAGCATCGATTGCAACAAAAGATTTTCTAGTCAAGCAAGGAATTATTCCAGAAAATATTTCTATGTAAATAAAAATATGGCAACTATAGCTGTCATGATTGGTGGTGCAGTTATTAACGCATTAGCTTTTAGTGGATCAAACTATTTCTTTTCAAAAGTGAGTAAAGAAGAATCAGCAGAAGAAATGAAGCGTCACAATGAGGCATCTGAAAAACTAGCTCAAGCTCAACAAGATTATGAAAAGCAAAGAATTGAGAAACTTGATTTTATTAATGAAAAACTAAAACTTGAGGGTCATGCACAGCATACATTTTCAAATGTTGATGACGCGATCAAAGAATACTATCTTGTAACTGGTGAAGACATATCTATTCCTCAACCAAAACTTAGCGACTATTACCAACCAAGCTCAGAACAAAGAAATGGAGAAATAATATTTGTTCTAGTAGGAATGACATTAGTATATTTTACAGGAGTTTATATTGCTAGAAAAAATGGCAGACGCTAAACTATCAAAAATATATTACTCCCCAATTGGCTACTGGAAAGGGAATACTGCAATAAAAAAATTACATGCTGCTGTGGGTGGAGATGTTAACCAAATAAAACAGTGGCTTAAAAAACAGGCAATTTGGCAAATATATCTTCCTGCTCCAAGAAAAATAACAAGGCCTCATTTTGAAAACACATCACCTAATGACACACACCAAATGGACCTCCTGTTTCTTCAGCATGACACAATAAGAAAGAAACGATACAAGTATGCATTAACTGTTGTTGACATAGCTTCAAGGTATAAGGATGCAGAACCCATAACTGACAAAAAAGCTGTAACAGTGGCCACTGCATTATCAAAAATATATAGTCGAGGTCCTTTAAAATACCCTAGGCTTGTGCAGGTTGATGATGGGAGTGAATTTAAAGGGGCTGTTAATCAATTATTTGCAAAGCATGGCGTACTGGTTAGACGCGGTATTCCAGGCTTGCATAGATCACAGGCAATTGTTGAAAACTTTAACAAGCAATTATCGGAGAGACTTTTTAGCTATCAGTATTCTAAGGAACTCATGCATGACGCACGTAACACTGAGTGGGTTAAAAGATTACCTTCTGTGATAAAAGCAATGAATAATGATGGTCACCCTAAACCTGTTGATTCTATTAAATTGAAAACAATACCGTCAGAAATAAAAGCAATAACACCTCCAGACACTAGCTTGTTTACAAAACAGGTGAGATATTTGTATCAACCAGGTGAAGCTGAGAATGACGTTAGACGTAGGGCAACTGATCCAATATGGTCTACATCTGTTCATAATATAAAAAAAATAGTTCCTTCAGCTAATGCAACAATATATTATCTATATGAGCCTGCACCAAAGAGGGCATTTGTTAGAGAAGAATTACAGATTATTCCCACAGACACTGTTACTCATTTTTAACAATTTCAATTCATCAATTAGTTTATCAAGCAGATTATCAGCTATTTCTTCAGATAACTTGAGCCTGTAATGACCTGGTGCATAAGCTTTTTCCTTAGTGTGAAACACTCTTTTTGTATCCCCAACTGCTAGAGACTTTTTATATGTTTGAATCATTTCAATATTATGTTTGTTTGATCTTAGTGTCTTGTTTGGATAATCAGGCATTAATGCACCATCTAACACTTGCTTGTAATGTTCATGTCGAATGTCTTTATTTTTTATTGCTGTTTTCTTGATACCTTTGGCTTTTGACTGACTACCTTTCTGATGCAGTATAGAATACATTTTGGATCTCAGACCAACGTACTCAACTATTGGCACACCATTCAGTTCATCTTTAAACTTACCAGGCACTTTCTTGTTTTGTGTGCTAAACAGTGGAGGGTCTTTAGGGTAGTCAGACGTGTCATACATGTGTAGTTCTGTTTTCATGTCTTCATAAAAGTCTTCAGTACACACATCAATGATCATAGAGTCAGTGTCAGTGTATAACAATCGACACTCAGGATACTTCGGTTTGAAGTAATCATAATAAAATTCAAGCATTAGTAATTTTGACAATTCAAGAATTGCCATACCAATGAATACTGGCTTGTCCAGTTTAACAATCTTTTTTTTGAGTGACACTGCATACAATGATGAATGAAACTCTTTGTACCCTGTGTACTGTGGCTTACCTGTAAGTTTAATTGCACCCGATTCAGTTGTGACCAGTCTCACATCTTTTCTGTGATGAGGATTTTCCATAGTCTTGCCAAAACAGGCATTGTTCATAAGCTTAAAGAAGTCTTTGTCAAATGCAGTGTTGCCGTCTCTGGCACGAAGGGTTGTGTTCTTCATTATGTAATCTTTCATGAAAGCACTCTGATCAAATTGAATTCATCTGTGAACTTTCTTTAGTACTAACCCGTGTCTGATGTAAAACTGTAACAAACGATAGTGGCAAACGTAATTAAATTTGTCATTCAGATTGGGTACAAGTTTGGTGTCTTCTTTTTTCCCCGTTAAACTCAGTTTCTCAACTGCTAATGGATAATCATTATGGTAATCATGTAGGCGGTGTGGGTACTCCAGGTCTACTTCAAAGATCCAACCCTTTTCATCATTTTGACCTTGATCCATAATATATTTTGTTAATTTTTTTATGCCATACTGTGACAAATCATACAAACAAAAGTTTTTTAATGGCAACAATTCACACATTGCAAATCCATACAAATTATTAGCATCCAAGTATGTAATAAATGACATTGGCTTTGAGGGGTCAAAGTCGTCAAGATATTTGTTGTTGGCCTTGCCATAATTGTTTGCTGCTAGACTAATACCACCTCTCAATCCACGTTCCACCATTTCACCCATCGTACGATCAGACAACAGGTCAATAAATATCTTACTGGATTTCAAAAATGCATCCCATGTCATGCCAGGACTAGTGATGTAACAAGCAGGGTCAAGACTGTAGTGTAACAAACCCTTTTCACGATAACTTTCAAATACGTCTGCTAGCAAACAGACATCAGCCTTTAAGTACTGATCGTGGTAATCACCAATCGTTTGACACCCTAACTTATCCCATGCATCAAGTGCGTGCTGGTATTCAGAGTCAGAAATACCTTTGCCAGTTAGTGTAGAATAAAATTTCTCTTTTGGAGGCAGTCTTGTTTCTTCAAACACAACCCAGTGATCAATGTATTCATACGGATAGACTCCTTTCTTAATCAAGTCTGGTTCAAAATATTTACTCGTTATTGGATACTCAGTCAGTCCTTCTGCCAGACTAGCAAGACCTAAAGACAAATGTTGCATGGAGTCATAAAATGCTAATTTGTCCAATCTAAAAGTCAAGTACTTCTCAGTTGTCTGGGCAATGCAACTAATTTTTCTGTACGACTCATCCACAGCCTGCATGATAATGTGTGAATCATATCCTTTGAGATTGTGGAAAAAGATTGGTAACTTGTATGTCTTAGGATCTATTTTTAATAACAAGTTACAATTGTTATGTGCAGCACCTCTGTAACATCCAGTTATGTGATCATGGTCACAAACTTTATCACCCCTCAGAGGCTGTTCACAAATCCAACACGTCTCAGCTGTATCAAATTTTAGTTTGTCTTCTTCTGTCATCACCAAAGGCATCTGACATGTTGTGAGATATTGTACTACCTGAATATACAGATGTCTCATTTCTGTTAAAAACTCAGCTGCTGCATTTTCACCCCTATAGATAACAGGCTCGGTATGCTGACCATCAGACCTAACAAGAATGTATCCAAAAGAACACACCACTTGGTCACTTAGTTTTATAGTCTTTGGTAATGACTCTGGAACAGGACCTTTATATGGAACAACCAGTGATTCAAAATCAGCATATACTACAAACGGCAGCTTTTGCTGATTCCCATAGTTCTTAAAATACACTTGACTACCAGGATCTGGATACTTAAGTACAGTTTGTATGTCATCAGCTGACCTGCAGTGTAGGACATGTTTGTCTGCTAATTTTATGGAGGAGAATCTTTGTAAACATTTTTTACAAACTTCCTGTTTGCCCATGTGTTTTGTTGTATGATCATGAATTAGACGTGACATATTCCTGATAATTGTGTAGTGAAACTTATTGTTATCACCAATTAGCAACATGTCAACATGTTTATCTTCTGACTGCCCATAGGTTGGGGCAATTGGAGATACTCTAATTGGCTGTAACTTGTTCTCAGACTCATTATCCCATATATACACATTCACAGATATACCAGGATTTAGTTTTTCAAACAAGTCTATGTCCTCTATTTTAACAGGGAACTCAATGCCACTGAAGTTGAGTTCGTTTACAAATTTTGTGTAGTTAGATACGCGATCAGGTTTTACTCTTACAAAATGAAGTTTAGCAAGCACACACCACATAAAACATAAATTATCATTGTTTTGAATATTTACTACAGCCTTTTTGTTTGCAACCTCTATTGGTAGTGGTATCCAAGATCTACCTAAAATAGGATGATATCTTGACTGCTTCAGTTGTAGTTCAAGTACAAGGCCTTCATGCCAGCCAGACCCTTGCATTTCTGCTCTGTCAATTGCTTCATGGAAGTCTGGTAACAATCTTTCTCTAAACACTTTCTCTAGTTCTCTTCTCGAATTAACTGTGTGCTGCCTTGTCGAGATATACGTTACAATAACTTCACCAACATCTCTGACAAATTCTATTTTTGCAACAATCTGAATCTTTACACTATCAGAAAGAAGGTTATTTTGTATGACTAAAAAAGATCTTTCTATTGATTCATAGACATTGTAAATATTAGATATAGGTAAGTCAGTTGTGTGAAACACGTTTCTTAATCTTTGACGGTTGTCCATCTTTTTTATTTGTCCGACAAAAAAATAAATAGAAAATTATATAGTGTAAAATGGCACTTTATTGACTGTAATCCCAACAAATCATCCACTTTCCTGGTATGTGTCTTAAGGTCTTGTGCTCATGCTGCAGGTGTAATATCACTTTATTGACAGTAACAAATTCAATATAATCATGTTGTTTACTTATTTGGTAAAATATGTGTAAACACATAATCTCAAACCAGTCACAGTTAGCATCATAAACTATAAAATCTTGTGTCTTAAGATCAACAGTCTTGTAATTATAACGTGGTGGTCTATTAGAATATATAAAAGTTACATTATATATCATGTATATTTTCGTTGGTGTTGAGAGTTTTATCAAAGGGTGTTTAACTTGTTTTTTTAAGTCATTAAAACGCACAACACCTCTGAAGCTCTGTGTGATATCAAATGCTTGCCCGCTTTGTCTGTCCATCATTTTTATGGACAAAACAAAAGGTTAAATTAACCCATACCCAGTGGGCTGATCTGTCTTTAAGATAAGCTTTAGATGCTTAGTTGATTTCAGTTTGTTTTTCACAATGACTCGTTCGTGTTTGTTGGGGATGACATCGTTTTCTCTGAGACAGTCTTCGAAGCTGTCACGATCCTTACAGTAAAACAAACAGATAAACTTTAACTGTTCACGAAAATCTTTTAGTACAGCATTATATTTCTGAGTGAGAATCCAAACACTGATGTTTGCGTGTCTACCACTGAAGGCAAGTTCTGCTAAAGTATTTCTCTTTTTGACAATGTCTTTCTCTGCAGAGCAATCATCGACAATAAATAAAGTTGACTGTCCTTCAAATTTCTTGTAAAAATATTGTAGGTATTCATTCAGTTTCTTTTCAGGATCAATTAAGTAAATGTTATGATCAGTCCAAATAAAAAAACGGTTGTGATAAGCTTTGTTGTGTTTTATTGTTGGACAAAATATTACAATGTTTTCAAAGTGGTGTATGTATCTTGTTTGTAAGAGGTTAAGTACAAATTCAGTTTTACCACACCCTGTCGCACCACAAAATAAGCCACAGTGTGGGTCAAGGGTCATTAGGTTCATTTTAATACACAATATAATTTTAATAGATGTGTCCACTCAGTCTGCTTTCTGCAATATTGAGTTGTGCGTCATAAATTAGATACAAATATATGTTTATGGCTGCAGCAGTTTCAACCTTCTTTTGTATCTGAATTGTTATTCCATCACTACCATTCTCAACAGTTCGTCCTGACCCATGAAGGTAGTCATCATCTGTACTGCGAAGGTCTAACCACAGTGCATATTTGTTTGTCAGGTATTGTCCGATCCTAACATCATACAGATGTAGATCTTTACACGCAATGTTTGCTGGTTTATCTCTAATCCTTCCACCCGCAAAATACTTTGTGATCTCGTCGTAGTGTTGATAAGGTAACATTCCAGACGCGTACACTTGATTAGGACGGCCTTCGATTGTGCAGGACAAATGTGTAATCTTAGGATTGTAGAATTTTTCTGAATCTCTTTTGTATGGACTCACCGGTTCAACAAACAACATAAGAATACCTTTCAGTGACCTGGCAGGCGTGTTCAAGTTTATGTTCCACATTGGGTCACTTTTGTCTTTGGGTATTAAACTATGTCTAATCACACGGTCATAATAAATTGGAAGTCTTGACTGGTATAGATTTTGAATGAGTCTGGCTAGTTCAGTATGTGTAACAATTTCATATTCCAAGGAAATGTTAGAGATCTTATATGTTGCATCTGTGGCAGATGATTTTATAACTTTGGAGTAGTCATTGAAAGTTAGTTCAAAGCTCAGACGGTCATTCAGTGCTCCTTGATAATAAGGTAGATGAGCTGTTAGGATTTCAAACTCAAGTGGAATGTAGAATCTGGATCCATATGTTTCAGCCATTATAACATCCATGGCTGTATTAGTTACTTTATCTCCGGCGTCGATTCGAAGTTTCCCAACATTATCTGGCTGTATGCCTTGGTAAATACGATCCTCTCGTTCTTCTCTTGTAAGCCACAGATCTTTGTAACAGTAGAATACATCGGAGTCATCAAGACTAAACACTTCCTGTCCTTCAAGTTTTACTTTAATAGTTCTAACAATTGCTCTGCCAAGATTGTTAACTAGTGTTCTGTTCACGTCTGCGTCTGATGATAGTTCAATATTAAATGCTAGGCGTGCAGTGCCAGGAACAATAACGTCACTGGGTCCTAGGTTTGGAAACTTGACTGTAAGTGTTTGGTTCTGGTCTATGGTACTTGGATTGTTTGTGATGACTATTGTTTGACGAACGCCTTTAACACCCAGGGGCTCACGTAGTTTTCTGTATGGGTCTAACTTTGATCCGTAAGACTGTGTCATTTTTATTATGCACAATAAAAAATAATAAATTAATGAAACAATGGCAGCGGGAGGATTTAATCATGAAGAGTTTAAAATGGATGACATGGATGCCTCAGATACCAGTATCACAGATATGACTGGAATGGTAACTACTTCTCCTTTGTATCACGAACTGTTAAAATATAAAGTAAACTCATTTTATGACAGTGTTGGAGTGCGCCCAGATGTAATAGATCCTAATCAATTTGAATATGATAAAGGGCACTTATTTGTAAATACAGACAGAGGGAAAATATATCTAACACATAAAAATAATCCTTCTAAGTTTAGGACTTTAAGTACAATTAAAGGTGAAGTCGGTGGTAACTCTGGGTTGGCAAGATACCTTGGTATTGGAGGGTCTCCTGTCACGCCAAGACTGGTTAGTGTTCTTCACGACACGCAAACAAAGTTACCAACAGGGCAACAAATTGAAATGGCACCTGTAACAAGCCTACCAGAAATAGCAAACACAGTGATACAAGAAACCTCATTTACTGAAGGACAAATAAATGACGCTTTGAAAACAAAAAATGATCCACCTTTGTCAATGCGAGAGATTATTAGCTTGGATAAATCACTGCAGACAATAAGAGGTGAGATGGTTAATAATATTGCCAAACTGGGTGAACTTGATAAACACATAGAACGTGAAAAAGAGAAACTGGCTACAGCAGACAATGGAAATCTTGACACAGAAATGAAAGAAAGAATACAACACAGATTAAATGATTTGTATATAGAAAGATCAGCGAGGTTAGAAGCGATTAGTATTGGAAGACAAAAACTAAAATCACAGGTCAACAGGATTAGAGAAACTATTCAGAAAATACTTCACGAAGACACTACTCTGGCTGAGAGACTAAAAACACTTTTCAGAGAACAGGGTATCACAATTGCCAGTTTAATTACAGCTCTGGGGTTTATTATCAGTACAGTTGTGTTGGCTGTCTCCGGGGGTGGTTCTCCACCTCCAGCACCACCAACCCCAGTTCCCACAGATCCAAAAGACTTACAGTCGTGGGTAAAGAAACAACTGTCTCACATATCAGACTTGCTTAAGAAATTGGCTGTGAAAGCAATGGACGCTTTGCCTGGCATTATAGGCACTGTTGTCAGTTGGCTGATTAGTACAGCGGCAAAGGCAGTAGGGTTTATGGCAGAACATGTGTGGGTCTTTTTGGTGACAGTAGGAGGGTTAATAGTGGGTTATTTAATGAAACAGATAAAGAAGTAAAACCCCTAATCCTGTTAGACCTATTACCAATGCAGTTCTTTCCGACTCATGGGTGTCAGGGGTTGGGGTTGGTGTTGGGACCGGGGTTGTTACTGTCTGTACGGGTGATGACGTTACTGGTGCTGGTGTCATTAATGGTTTTAATGTCTGTACATGTGTGGTTGTGACCCCCAAGTTTACAGATTGATTGAGTCCTAATTTCTGACCAACACCTGCAACAATGATTTCATTATTATAATTTGTTATTGTACCCATTTGGAGTTGAAGGTTAGATGGTAACATGTATAACCCGATGCCAACTACAAAGTCAACTTTTGATCTGGCATATCTTGAAACGTCTTGGTAACGCTCTATGCTTGATGGGAGATCAACTGTTGAGTTGATTGAATCTTCAAGATTTGCAAGAAACTGTTTTTGTGCTTCAAATTTACCACTTCCATTCAAAATGTTTGATTTTGTTAGTGATTGTGCACCTAGTATACACCAGACATATGTTCTGATAGACTCATTTACGCGCTCGACTCCCGCTTGAGTAAATCCGTCAGATTTATCTAAAATAAATGTGGTCCACGCATTAGTCTGTTTCTGCTCTATTGAGCCTATCCAGACTTCTGATTTTGATGAGAATGAAGTGTAACCAGGGTAATAATCTTGAGGGTATTGTCTGTGACTCAAAGCGTAATACAATGTACCCATACCATTGTGATCATCAAGTTTTTGTGTGAAGTCATACTTTGTACTGATGTTAAACTCATTACAAATCCGTTCAAATGCTTTCAAATCCATGGGATTGTTAAACTGATTAAAACTGGATTCAGTGGGCAGAGGGGTATGCAGTTCTGACAGTATACGTCTAAGCTGGTAGTACATGTGGAAACGATAGACAGACCTAATCAGTTTGTTTGGGTGATTCAAATGGTCTGTAAAAGAAACACCACAGCCTGTAGTTGAGCATAGTATAGCAAAGTTAAGTTGGTTTTGAAACATCTGTAGTGGACTTGAAGACCACTTTCTTGCAGTTGAGTCATCTGTTATTGGAGGGTTTAGGTAATGATCAAACGGATTCGGTACTTTGACTTGAAATAAATCTTGTTCGCTTACAGCAATATCAAGCTGATTTAGTTGAATTATTTTCTGGTCATAAGTTGGTGCGACATTATATTTGGCATCTACATTAAATTGAAATGCGTTTACAATGGCAATTGTTGGTGATTTAAATTCCATTGTGCTTTTTTTATGTGATAATAAAAATGTTTATAACCTTAACAAATCTTGACACGAGCAAACCAGTGTGGCTAACTAATGGAATCGATAATCGAGATGGTAACAAGGCTGTGGCTATCCATGAAATGTTTTATACAGTAAAGTGGTTTAATGTAACGGATAATACAAGTTTTTATATGAGTTATGTTAATGCTGGTAATAGTGGCTTGGACACTAATACACACTTTATACCATCTGGGTATTATGACTTTTGTACTTTAGCTACCTGGTTTCAAAATAATTTAAAAATTAAAGCAACTTTAAATCAGGCTAACTTGTTTGTTGAATTAGAAATTCCTACAGGCACTATACCTTTATTTTCAACTGAACTTGCATATTTACTTGGTTTAATAGACAGAAATACAATGCCTGTAAATTGGGTAATGGGTTTTTCAGATAATGGTACTAGTGGATGGTATTATACACCAGTTGTAACTAAAATAACTGGAACATATCCTGTTCATTTGTCAGTACACACATTTCTAAATGTTTATTTAAAAGAACTAAACACGACTGAAAATGTACACAATGGAAAACCATCAACTTTGTTGAGATGCTTACCAACTGGAACTGCACCCTATTGTGAAAGTGTGGTTGTTAGATTTCCTAATTTGCAGTTTAAGAAATTAGGTTCTAGTTTCTTTGAGTCACTGAGTATATCTGTAACTAATCAGGATGGTAAACCAGTTGTTATGCATGATTTTAGTGTAGTGTTAGAAGTTAAATAATTTTATTTTTGTTTATAAAAAATGAGTGGTCTTGGTCCAAAGCCTAGAATCATACCAGTTGCATGTCCAGTAACAGAGTTAAAAGATTTGGCAGACGTGCAGGATTTTGAGAAGGAAGGGGAAATTGGAGAAATATATGGTTTTGAACTTGATTCAAATGGCATGTACAAGAGGAAAGTAATTGTTGACATGAAAGATGGTGAAAAACAGATTCCTAAACTTGGTCAGCTTCGTGATGTTACTGTACCTACTCCACCTGTAAATAATGCGCCTTACAACTTAATACATGTGGGAAATAAGTGGGTGGTTTCACCTGTACCTGTTCCACCACCCACAATTGACTGGGACATAAAGATTGAATTTATTAGTCCTTATGTATACACTGATGACGAAGGTGCCTTAGTGTTTAGGAAGGTTGTTAATTCTGGGCCGCTTATTGTAAGCCTTGTTCCAAGTTTTGCCCTAGACAACAATAGCAGAGAAAAACTGAAAGTTGAAAATTATGAGAGACGGAGATATCTTCTTACAACTAGAAAGGGTAGATCAGATACTTCTGTTGTGTTTATGCCAGCAAGCTTAGTCGTGGCTAGAGAAGCGACAATAGTATTTGAAATTATCATGAAATCTGTTGCTACTGCTAAAGAGGCTCAAATTGCACAAGGAATTAAACTTACATGGAATGAAACAGTAACAGAATCATCAAAGGTCTTTATTGCCATTACAAAAAATGTTGATGTTATTAATGTTTCAAGCAGTATTCCCACTGTCAAGGTGGTGGTTGACAAAACAACTTTTGTTCGTCTAACTTACATAAACCTTGAACACATTGATCTTGTTGCATTTTATTATGCCAGCAAATTGTATACTTTTGAAGAGTTGCAAAATGTAATTGCTGATTAAAAAAAAATATTTGTCATAAAAAATGGTGAACTTGTATCCACAAATACCGCCTGAGCCTATTGAGCGTGATAAAACATTACAGGCAGACTCATTTCGTTTAATTAATATTACAGAAGCATTAAAATATTTGGAAGAAGAACAAGCAAAATACTCTCGATGTAAACGACGATATAAGTCAGTATTTAATTCTGTTCAAAACACTTCTATGGCTATTGGTGCAGTTTCAGCTGGATGTTCTGTAGGAGGTATAGCTCTGTTCGCCACAGGAATTGGGAGTTTGGCTGGAATAGCAATTGAGGCTATCAGCGTTGCTACATGCCTAACATGCTTTGGTTTGGAGGCCTTGAACAAGAGGTTTCACACAAAATTAGAAAAACATGAAGCATTGAGTACTTTGGCGGGTGCAAAGCTGAGCAGTCTTAAACTTATTATCAGTAAAGCATTGAATGATAATGAAATTGATGATGAAGAATTTAAGAGAGTCCAGGATGACTTAAATAACTATAAACAACAAAAATCTGAAATACAGAATAAGATGCGTAGTCAATCTCCCGTAAATGTTGAAGAACTTAAGGCCAGTTTTTTAGCAGAGGGAAAAAGGATAGGGGTACAGGAAACCACAGAAAAACTAAACAATCTTTTAAACAAATAAAAATCAGATTTGGTAATCGTTTATTAATGTCATACACTTCGCAGAAAAATGTCATGCCTGATTATTTAACCCCATCAGCACCACCACCTGAGTATTAAAAAAAAAAAGTTTTTTTATTGTCCTTGTATCTTGATAAATCTGTCTCAGTGACTTGAGTCAAGTTGTTGTAAGAACTTAGGGTAAGTAATTAATAAGTTCTTAAAGGTTACCTATGCAGGTTCCTAGAAGTTAGTTGTAACTTGTTAATAAGTATTAAGTTTCGATTGACATCACTTGATTGGGATAAGAGATAGATAATATGACACTCCCAGGATAATAAATTCAATAGAGTCGCATCCGTCATGCTCATCATTTTTTTAAAAATTAAAGGGTTGATTCGGAAATAACGAGAGTGTAATGGGATAACTGAATTTTGTTATTAAAAATAGCGTAAATTAGCGACGGATGCGGCTCTATTGAATGTATTGTCCTGGGAGTGTCATATTATCTATCTCTTCTCTACAGAAGTCATGCACTATGGAATACCTTAGTCTTAAGTACCCAAGTGCTATCAAAGTCTTTAACAACGGTTCTAAACTAAAAGAGAACCAGGTTGGAGGAGTGTATGTTATTCCTACTTTAAACAAAACTGCTCACTTCACACTCAGCTCTGACTGTTGCATTTGCACAGCAGAGCTAGTGGCCATCTCTCTGGCCCTTCAACACTTGCTGGCTCTTCCTCTCCAGGTTTACCAAATTCTTATCTGCTCTGATTCCCAAGCGGCCCTACGTCCCATCATTTCTAGTCACACTATATCGCGCCCAGAAATAACCATCAAAATTAAATACACCATTTATCAACTCCTTGCCTGCAGGATCGATACCGTTCTACAGTGGATCCCTTCCCACGTGGATATCCCGGGTAACGATCTCGCGGACAAGGCGACTAAACTTGGCACTTCTGGAGCCCCTGGTTCCATCTTAATACCTTCAGCCCTCGCCACTTCAGAACTCAAAGCTAAAATTAAAACAACCATTAAAACGATCCTTTCCACTAGACTTAGTCTTCTGGCCGACAAATTCCCAGCTATCCCAGTCTTCTCTGCTAAAAAATGTCCATCCCACAGTATTTCCCCCTTCACAAACTCGGTCATACATAGACTCTTCACCAATAGCTTGCGCGTAAAGTTCTCCCACCCCCCTTGCATATGCGGCGAGGATTTCGACCCACAGCACGCTGTCCACATATGTCCATATTTCACCGAAGACTGTACTG
The DNA here is from genome assembly GCA_036245525.1 of Semisulcospira habei. Classification (NCBI taxonomy): domain Eukaryota; kingdom Metazoa; phylum Mollusca; class Gastropoda; family Semisulcospiridae; genus Semisulcospira; species Semisulcospira habei. Next base: position 170,632,123 of record BTPG01000008.1, on the reverse strand, counting down.
ACCTTAGAAGAAAATTTCTTGATGCTAATTCTCTACCGACTTTATTATTACATTCTGATCCTCAAACGATTAGCCTAATTATCTCTGCCACGAGGAGTCCACCGCTGGCGCCCCTGATCTAGGCTAGTCGTCTCCTGATATGTTTTTTTTTTGTTGTTGTTTGTTGTTTTTTTGTGGGGTTTTTTTTAGCCCGCAAGCATGCTTACAAATCCCCCAGTCTCACTCCTCACATAGGCCTCATGTAATCCCTCTAAGAGACGGGGGTTGTGGGTGTTTTTGGACAATTTATATCTATCCCAAAATTCCAGGATTTTTGGACCGCATACTCCCACGCCTTGACGCCGCCCATTTTTCTTGGTTTTTCCTTATTTTTTTCGGTAAAATAAAGGTTTCCAAAATCGATGACATTAAAATTAATATTTTTTATTATAAAATGAATCAAGACGAATTACTTCTTCTAAATGATATTAATGCTGTAGAAAACAAAGACTTAGACTCGAAAAAACAGCGCCTTCTTTCTGTAGTTGTGTCAGGCAAATCAAAGACTTATCTCGGAAAACAATACATGACAGAGGATATTGAATCTCTTACGGCTGACGAGCTAATCAAGCTTCATTCTAAATATGAAAACCACATTGCTTCACTAATGACTCGTGATTTAAGCCGGTCTCTTGTATGCCTATACACAAAAGCAGTGAGTCACTTTCTACCTGTGGATAGTGACAGTCTTTCACACGACCTTGAAAGCAATCCTATTGTTTCAAGTTCAATTGGCAAATTAGCATGTGTCATGTTTTACAAGTTTGGAAATTACCTTGCACCTGTTGTAACATTGCTTGTTACCGGGAGTCATATAGATTTTTCAAAATTAAATTTTACTGCAGAATAAAATGGACGAAACCCAGACGACTCCACAACTGAACCCCGACCCATTTTTGACACAGGTTCAAACTGTGACTAAGGCTAAAAGTCCAGGCCGCGTTGATGCAGGAAAAAGATTAGCCGAATGGAACAGGCAAAAAAAATTACAGCTTCAAACACAAACAGAAAAGGCTCATGTGACTGACCAGGCGTCAACACCTTCAGGACCGTCAGGACCACTGTCAATACCGTCAGGACTGACACACCCTCATCAAAGTGAGAGACAAACAACTAAGTCTGACCCTGACCCCGACCCTCAAACAACAAAATATATAGTTGCCGGATTTGTTGTCGGATTTGGTTACGCAGGTTATCAATTATACAAAAAATACAAACCACAGACTCGTACAGTGACCAAAAAATCAGACACTCCAAAAACAAAATCAGAAGTCGCCACATTACCAGTAACACCCAAAGCCGTTGACCCATTTTTTATGCAGTAAATAAAAATATTATTTTAATTTTTCTTGCCTAAGAAATGAATGACACAAAGAACTTGATGAACCTTGTCTATCACTCTGCCGTAATCAGTGGATTAGCAGTAGCTTATTCTATGCTAGGAAAAAATCTACTCAAAATGAAATCAGCAGACTTGAGTAGACTCGATTTCGAAGACAGCGCTAAGCTAATTGTAGTTGTTACAGTGTCGATTGCGACAAAAGATTTTCTTGTCAAGCAGGGAATTATTCCCGAAAATGTTTCTATGTAAATAAAAATAATATGGCGACGATAGCTATTATGATTGGTGGGGCAGTTGTTAACGCCCTCGCATTCAGTGGCTCTAATTATCTCTTTTCAAAAATGGGTAGAGAGGAATCTGCAGAAGAATTGAAGCGTCATAATGAAGCGTCAGAAAAATTAGCACAGGCAGAACAGGAATATGAAAAGAATAGAATTGAGAAACTTGATTTCATCAATGAAAAACTGAGGCTAGAAGGTCACGCACAGCATACGTTTTCAAATACAGACGAAGCAATCAGGGAATATTTTCTTGTCACGGGTGAAGACATGTCTATCCCAAAACCAAAACTAAGTGACTATTACAAACCAAGCACACAACAAAGAAACGGGGAGATAATCTTTGTTCTAGTGGGAATGACATTTGTTTATTTTACAGGAGTTTTCATTGCTAGAAAAAATGGCAGCCGAAAATAAACTATCAAAAATATATTACTCCCCATCAGGCTATTGGAAAGGACAAACAGCTATTGAAAAATTACATGCCGCTGTGGGCGGAGATATAACACTCAATCAAGTCAAACAATGGTTACAGAGACAAGCAATTTGGCAGATATATCTCCCTGCTCCAAGAAAGATATCTAGACCTCATTTTGAGAACACTACCCCAAATGACACACACCAAATGGACCTCCTGTTCCTACCACATGACACAATAAGAAAGAAACGATACAAGTATGCATTAACTGTTGTAGACATTGCTTCAAGATATAAAGACGCTGAACCCATATCTGACAAAACTGCTACCACAGTTGCTACTGCATTAACAAAAATATATAGTTGAGGCCCTTTAAGATACCCCAGACTTGTTCAAGTTGATGATGGATCTGAATTCAAAGGTGCTGTCAATCAGTTATTTGCGAAGCATGGCGTACTGGTCAGACGAGGCATTCCAGGTGTGCACAGATCACAGGCAATTGTTGAAAACTTTAACAAACAGTTATCAGAAAGACTTTTCAGTTACCAGTATTCTAAGGAACTCATGCATGACATCCGTAACACTGAATGGGTTAAGAGATTACCACATGTGATAAAAGCAATGAACAATGAAGGCCATCCTAAGACTGCTGATGCTATTAAATTGAAAACAATTACAGAGCCAAAAACAGGACCAACCCCAACCCCAACCCCGGCACCAGACACAAGTTTATTTACCAAACAGGTAAGATATCTATATCAACCAGGTGAAGCTGAAAATGACATAAAGCGCAGGGCGACAGACCCTATCTGGTCAACATCCGTTCATAATATTAAAAAAATAGTCCCTGGCGCTGATGCAACAATATATTATCTGTATGACCCTGCACCCCAGAGGGCATTTGTCAGAGAAGAATTACAGATTATTCCCCCAGACACCGTTACTCATTTCAGTAACTAAGTCGTCAATTAATTCATCAACCAGTTCATCAACTATTTCTTCAGATAACTTGAGCCTGTAATAACCTGGTGCATAAGCTTTTTCTTTAGTGTGAAACACTCGTTTTGTATCCCCTATTGCAAGTGACTTTTTATGTGTTTGGATCATTTCAAGATTATGTTTGTTTGATCTCAGTGACTTGTTTGGATAATCAGGCATTAATGCACCATCTAACACTTGCTTGTAATGTTCATGACGTATGTCTTTATTTTTTATTGCTGTTTTTTTTAATTCCTTTGGCTTTCGACTGACTACCTTTCTGGTGCAGTATAGAATACATTTTTGATCTCAGTCCAACATACTCAACTATTGGCACACCATTTAGTTCATCCTTAAACTTCCCAGGCACTTTCTTGTTTTGTGTGCTGTACAGTGGATGGTCTTTAGGATAGTCAGACGTGTCATACATGTGTAACTCTGCTTTCATGTCTTCATAAAAGTCTTCAGTACACACATCAATGATCATAGAGTCAGTGTCAGTGTATAGCAGACGACACTCAGGATACTTTGGTTTGAAGTAATCATAATAAAATTCAAGCATCAACAGTTTTGATAACTCAAGAATTGCCATACCAATGAATACTGGCTTGTCCAGTTTAACAATCTTTTTTTTGAGTGACACAGCATACAATGATGAATGAAATTCTTTATACCCTGTGTACTGTGGCTTACCTGTGAGTTTAATTGCACCAGATTCAGTTGTGACCAGTCTCACATCTTTGCGGTGATGAGGATTTTCCATTGTCTTGCCAAAACAGGCATTGTTCATAAGCTTAAAGAAGTCTTTGTCAAATGCAGTGTTGCCGTCTCTGGCACGCAATGTTGTGTTCTTCATTATGTAATCTTTCATGAAAGCACTCTGATCAAATTGAATTCCTCTGTGAACTTTCTTTAGTACTAACCCGTGTCTGATGTAAAACTGCAGCAATCGATAGTGACAAACGTAATTGAATTTGTCATTTAAATTCTGCACAAGTTTAGTGTCTTCTTTTTTCCCTGTCATACTCATTTTCTCAACTGCTAATGGATAATCATTATGGTAGTCGTGTAGGTGGTGTGGGTACTCTAGGTCGACTTCAAAGATCCAACCCTTCGCGTCGTTTCGGTCAAGATTCATAATATTGTTTGTTAACCCTGTTACATCATACTGTGACAAATCATGCAGACAAAAGTTTTTCAAGGGCAATAACTCACACATTGCCCAGCCATACAAATTGTTAGCGTCTACATAGGTAATGAATGACCTTGACCTTGAGGGGTCAAACCCAAGGTCACCATGACCGTCAAGATATTTGTTGTTGGCCTTGGCGTAATTATTTGCTGCAATACTAATCCCACCCCTCAATCCACGTTCCACCATTTCACCCATCGTACGATCCGACAACAGGTCTATAGATATCTTACTGGATTTCAAAAATGCATCCCATGTCATGCCAGGACTAGTTATGTAACAGGCAGGGTCAAGACTGTAGTGTAACAAACCCTTCTCACGGTAACTTTCAAATACGTCTGCTAGCAAACAAACGTCAGCTTTCAAGTACTGGTCATGATAGTCACCAATTGTCTGACATCCTAACTTATCCCACGCATCAAGAGCGTGTTGGTATTCAGAGTCAGAAATACCTTTACCAGTTAGTGTGGAATAAAATTTCTCTTTTGGTGGCAGTCTTGTTTCTTCAAACACAACCCAGTGATCAATGTACTCAAATGGATACACACCTTTCTTAATCAAGTCTGGTTCAAAATATTTACTCGTTATTGGATACTCAGTCAGTCCTTCTGCCAGACTAGCAAGACCTAAAGACAAATGTTGCATAGAGTCATAAAATGCTAATTTGTCTAACCTAAAAGTCAAGTACTTTTCAGTTGTCTGGGCAATACAATTTATGTTTTTGTACGACTCATCTACAGCCTGCATGATAATGTGTGAATCATATACTTTGAGATTGTGGAAAAAGATTGGCAGTTTGTATGTCTTGGGATCTGTTTTTAATAATAAGTTACAATTGTTATGTGCAGCGCCTCTGTAACGTCCAGTTATGTGATCGTGGTCACGAACTTTATCACCCTGGAGGGGTTGTTCACAAATCCAACACGTCTCAGCTGTATCAAATTTTAGTTTGTCTTCTTCTGTCATCACCAAAGGCATCTGGCATGTTGTGAGATACTGTACTACCTGACTATACAGATGTCTCATTTCTGTTAAAAACAAACATGCTGCATTTTCACCTCTGTAGATAACAGGCTCTGAATGCAAACCATCTGACCTAACAAGAATGTATCCAAAAGAACACACCACTTGGTCACTCAACTTTATAGTCTTTGGTAATGACTCTGGAACAGGACCCTCATATGGTACAACCAATGATTCAAAATCTTTTCGTTTTGGCATCCTGTCTCGGAAGACAATAGAGTATGCGCTTGCTGGGTCAGTCACTGGAGTGACCTCTCCAGGGCGCAAGCCTGGGCGAAGTGTATGGAGATCCTGGGGTGCCCAGTCGTCAAGATCCCCCTCTCGGCCTCGCTGATGTATCCAAAGGAATGCAAAGCAGTACGTTTGGCACCAGTTTGGCTGCAGGAGCTGCCAGAACAGTGCGTGAATACAGGCAGCTGTCTGCCTTCGGGGCTCCACTCCTGATTTGAAGGGTTTACTCCCCCACATTTGGCCGTTGGATCCAACCTGATCTCCTCCGTCCTCTAGCCGTTGGCTGTCAGAAACAGCTCATCCGCCTAGTGGTGCAATGTGAACACCACCCCCTCACGTGGTTTAGCCCACCAGCTGAGGTGGTTTGCCAGGGTGTGGCGCTTGGAGCCAGCACGTGAGAGATTAAGGAGATGGATGAGGACCAGTGATGCCCGTCCGTCCTATGTAGGACGCAGCTGCCGAACAGCAAAGGTGCTACCTCTATCCAGAGCCCCCTACACCCCTTCAAAATCTGTTCAAAATCTGCATACACTACAAACGGCAACTTTTGCTGATTCCCATAGTTCTTAAAATAAACCTTGCTGCCAGGATCTGGATACTTAAGTACAGTTTGTATGTCATCAGCTGATCTGCAGTGTAGGACGTGTTTGTGCGCTACTGAAATAGAGGAGAATCTTTGTAAACATCTTTTACAAACTTCTTGTTTACCATTGTGTTTTGTTGTATGTCCATGAATTAGACGTGACATATTTCTGATAATTGTGTAGTGAAAGTTATCACCAGAGCTTATTAGTAACATGTCGACATGCTTATCTTCTGACTGTCCATAGGTTGGGGCAATTGGTGATACTCTAATTGGTTGTAACTTGTTCTCAGATTCATTATCCCACACAAACACATTCACAGATATACCAGGATTTAGTTTTTCAAACAAGTCTATGTCCTCTATTTTAACAGGGAACTCAATGCCACTAAAATCGAGTTCATTTACAAATTTGGTGTAGTTAGATACACGTTCAGGTTTTGATTTTATAAAGTGTAATTTAGCAAGCACACACCACATGAAACAATAGTTGTCATTGTTCTGAATATTAACAACAGCCTTTTTGTTTGCAACCTCTGTTGGCAGTGACCCCACCCGGGTCTGCCCTGGGGGACTTGGGTGGGGTTAGGTATTTTTTAGTTCCCAGGGTCACCCTGGTCAGCCCCACAGGGTGGGTTTTTTTCTCTATTCTGGGGCATGTGTTTCTGTCTACCCGAGGTCCATTCACCTGTATTTGCCTTTTTAAAACTCTCCCTACTGTCAGCACTGCCTGTAGCTCTTGATATTGGATGTGTGTTGCTAAATGGTCTTAGCTTTATTTAGCCCCATGTGTTAGGTTTATTTAACGTATTTGACCGGCTGGCGACATACATTCAATGTTCTGTTTATTTTTTTTTTTTTTTTTTTTTTTTTTTTTTTTTTTTTTTTTTTCACAAGCAGTGCAGGCACGTCCTGAGAAAGCCTTGTTGCTGTCGGGACGTTAAGCAATGTACAATCAATCTGTTGGCAGTGGCAACCATGATTTACCTAATATAGGATGATACCTTGACTGCTTTAGTTTTAGTTCATGTACATGTCCTTCGTGCCAACCAGACCCCTTCATTTTTGCACTGTCAATTGCTTGGAGGAAGTCAGGTAATAGTCTGTCTCTAAACACGTTCTCCAATTCTCTTTGTGTGTTAACAGTGTGTTGTCTTGTTGATATGTACGATACAATCACTTCACCGTCTACTCTAGTAAATTCTATTTTAGCAACAATCTGAATCTTCACACTGCCTGTAAGAAGATTTTATTGTATGACAGAAAAAGAGTTTTCTATTGATTCATAGACATTGTTACTATTAGATATAGGCAAGTTTGTTGTGTGAAACACGTTTCTTAAACCAGATGAGCCAGGGTTTGATGGGCCAGGGCTTTGTGAATTGTCCGTCATTTTTATTTGACCGACAAAATAATAAAATAAAAAATATTACCGCTGACTCTGCTTGCTCACCTTGTGTAATACCACTTTATTAACTGTAACACTGTCAATATAAACATTTAGTTTGCGCAGTTGTTTAAATATGCTATAACAAACTTCTCCTAACCAACCATAGTTGGTATCATTAACTTTAAAAGTAGGTGTCTTTAAATCAACTGTCATGCACTCCACATCTGGATGCTCATCGATATAATCCAAAGTCACACTATATGTAGCATATATTTCTGATGGTGCTGAAAGGCTTATGTAAGTCTGTTTGGGTGATATTAAGTCAGTAAAGTGCATAACATCTTTGAAAAGGTGTGTGAGATCAAGCAACTGTATGATTTGTCCGTCTGTCATTTTTATTGGACAAACAAATGTATAAATTAATTTACATCAATTTACTAACCCATACCCTGTGGGCTGATCTGTCTTTAAAATGAGCTTTAGATGTTTAGTGATTTCAGTTATTTTTTACATCATCCCGTTCATGCATATTTGGGATGACGTCATTCTCTCTGAGACAGTCTTCAAAGCTGTCACGATCTTTACAGTAAAACAAACAGATAAACTTTAACTGTTCACGAAAATCTTTCAGAACAGCATTATATTTTTGAGTGAGAATCCATACACTGACGTTTGCGTGTCTGCCACTGAAGGCAAGTTCTGCTAATGTGTTTCTCTTCTTGACAATGTCTTTCTCTGCTGACCCCCACCCGGGTCTGCCCTGGGGGACTTGGGTGGGGTTAACTACTTTTTAGTTCCCAGGGTCACCCTGGTCAGCCCCACAGGGTGGGTTTTCTCATCTATTCTGGGGCATGTTTCTGTCTACCCTTGGTCCATTCACCTGTATTTGCCTTTTTAAAACTCTCCCTACTGTCTGCGCTGCCTGTAGCTCTTGATATTGGATGTGTGTTACTAAATGGTCTTAGCTTTATTTAGGCCCCATGTCTTAGGTTTATTTAACGTATTGGACCAGCTGGCGACATACATTCAATATTCTGTTTAGTTTTTTTTCACAAGCAGTGCAGGCACGTCCTGAGAAAGCCTTGTTACTGTCGGGACGTTAAGCAATGTACAATCAATCAATCTTTCTCTGCTGAACAGTCATCGACTATGAACAATGTTGGCTGTCCTTCAAATTGCTTGTAAAAATATTGTAGGTAGTCATTCAGTTTTTTCTCAGGGTCAACTAAGTATATGTTGTTGTCAGTCCAAATAAATAAACGGTTGTGATAAGCTTTGTTGTGTTTGATTGTAGGACAAAATATGACAATGTTTTCAAAGTGGTGGATGTATCTTGTTTGTAAGAGGTTAAGTACAAATTCAGTTTTCCCACACCCAGTGGCACCACAAAACAATCCACAGTGTGGGTCAAGGGTCATTACCACAAAACAATCCACAGTGTGGGTCAAGGGTCATTAAGCTCCGGTTCATTTTAATACACAATATAATTTTAATATATGTGTCCACTTAGTCTGCTTTCTGCAATATTGATTGTAATATTGAGTTGTGCATCATATATCAGGTACAAATATATGTTTATGGCTGCAGCAGTTTCAACCTTCTTTTGTATCTGAATTGTTATTCCATCACTGCCATTCTCAACAGTTCGACCTGACCCATGAAGGTAGTCATCATCTGTACTACGAAGGTCTAGCCACAGTGCATACTTGTTTGTAAGGTATTGTCCGATCCTAACATCATACAGATGTAGATCTTTGCACGCAATGTTTGCAGGTTTATCTCTAATCCTTCCACCCGCAAAATACTTTGTGATCTCATCGTAGTGTTGATAAGGTAACATTCCAGACGCGTACACTTGATTAGGACGGCCTTCGATTGTGCAGGACAAATGTGTAATCTTAGGATTGTAGAATTTTTCTGAATCCCGTTTATATGGATCTGCTGGTTCAACAAACAACATAAGAATATCTTTCAGTGACCTAGCTGGTGTGTTCAAGTTTATGTTCCACATCGGGTCACTCTTGTCTTTGGGTATTAAACTATGTCTAATCACCCTGTCATAATAAATTGGCAGTCTTGACTGATACTGATTTTGAATAAGTCTGGCTAGATCAGTGTGTGTGACAATTTCATATTCCAAGGAAATGTTAGAGATCTTGTATGTTGCATCTGTGGCAGATGATTTAATAACTTTGGAGTAGTCATTGAAAGTTAGTTCAAAGCTCAGACGGTCATTCAGTGCCCCTTGATAATAAGGCAAATGAGCTGTGAGGATTTCAAACTCAAGTGGAATGTAAAATCTGGTTCCATATGTTTCTGCTAATATAACGTCCTGGGCTGCTGACGTTGATTTATCTCCAGCATTGATTCGAAGTTTACAAACATTATCTGGCTGTATGCCTTGATAAATACGGTCCTCTCGTTCTTCTCTTGTGAGCCAAAGGTCTTTGTAACAGTAGAACACATCTGAGTCGTCAAGACTAAACACTTCCTGTCCTTCAAGTTTTACTTTAATAGTTCTAACAATTGCTCTGCCAAGATTGTCAACTAGTGTTCTGTTTACATCTGCGTCTGATGATAGTTCAATATTAAATGCTAGGCATGCAGTGCCAGGAACAATAACGTCACTGGGACCTAGGTTTGGAAACTTGACTGTAAGTGTTTGGTTCTGGTCTATGGTACTTGGATTGTTTGTGATGACGATTGATTGTCTTATGCCCTTAACACCCAGAGGCTCACGTAGTTTTCTGTATGGGTCTAACTTTGATCCGTAAGACTGTGTCATTTTTATTATGCACAATAAAAAATAATAAATAAATAAAACAATGGCAGCGGGAGGATTTAATCATGAAGATTTTGAAATGGATGACATGAATGTCTCAGATACCAATATCACAGATATGACTGGAATGGTAACTAGTAGTAGTATGCATCATGAACTGTTAAAAGACAAAGTAAACTCATTTTATGACAGTGTTGGTGCGCGCCCAGATGTAATAGATCCTAACCAGTTTGAATACGAAAAAGGACATTTATTTGTAAATACAGACAGAGGGAAAATAAATCTAACACATAAAAATAATCCTTCTAAGTTTAGAGCTTTAAGTACAATTAAAGGTGAAGTCGGTGGTAACTCTGGGTTGGCAAGGTATCTTGGAATTGGTGGGTCTCCTGTCACGCCAAGACTGGTTAGTGTTCTTCACGACACGCAAACAAAGTTGCCAACAGGGCAACAAATTGAAATGGCACCTGTAACAAGCCTACCAGAAATAGCAAACACAGTGATACAAGAAACCTCATTTACTGAAGGGCAAATAAATGACGCTTTGAAAACAATAGACGATCCACCTTTGTCAATGAGGGAGATTATAGGGTTGGATAAATCACTGCAGACAATAAGAGGTGAGATGGTAAATAATGTTGCCAAACTGGGAGAGCTTGATAAACACATAGAACGTGAAAAAGAGAAACTGGCTACCGCAGACAATGGGAATCTTGACACAGAAATGAAAGAAAGAATACAGCACAGATTAAATGATTTGCAGATAGAAAGATCAGGACGGTTAGAAGTGATTAGTATTGGAAGACAAAAACTGAAATCACAGGTCAACAGAATTAGAGAAACTATTCAGAAAATACTTCATGAAGACACTACTCTGGCTGAGAGATTGAAAACACTCAGAGAACAGGGTATCACAATTGCTAGTTTAATTACTGCTCTTGGGTTTATTATCAGTACTGTTGTATTATCTGTCTCCGGCAGTGGTGGTGGAGCACCCCCGGCACCAGCACCACCAACCCCGGGCCCACCAACCCCGGCTCCAACAGACCCAAAAGATTTACAGACGTGGGTAAAGAAACAGTTGTCTCACATATCAGACCTGCTTAAGAAATTGGCTGTGAAAGCAATGGACGCTTTGCCTGGCATAATTGGCACTGTTGTCAGTTGGCTGATTAGTACAGCGGCAAAGGCAGTAGGGTTTATGACAGAGCATGTGTGGATCTTTCTGGTTACAGTAGGAGGGTTGATGGTGGGTTATTTAATGAAACAGATAAAGAAGTAAAACCCCTAACCCTGTTAGACCTATTACCAATGCAGTTCTTTCTGACTCATGTGTGTCCGGGGTTGGTGTAGGGGTTACCGCTTGTATGAGTGCCGGTGTTGGGGCCGGGGCCGGGGTTGGGGGTGTTACCGTCTGTAATGATTTTAACGGCTGTACATGTGTGGTTGTGGCTCCTAAGTTTACAGATTGATTAAGACCGAGTTTTTGTCCAACACCTGCAACAATGATTTCATTATTATAATTTGTTATTGTCCCCATTTGGAGTTGAAGGTCAGATGGTAACATGTATAACCCGAAGCCGACTACAAAGTCAACTTTTGATCTGGCATATCTGAGTACGTCTTGGTAGCATTGTATGCTAGATGGGAGATCAACTGTTGAATTTACTGAATCTTCTAAGTTTGCGAGAAACTGTTTTTGTGCTTCAAATTTACCACTCCCGTTTAAAATGTTTGATTTTGTTAATGATTGTGCACCTAGTATACACCAGACATATGTTCTGATAGACTCATTTATGCGCTCGACTCCTGCTTGAGTAAACCCGTCAGTTTTATCTAAAATAAATGTGGTCCATGCGTTAAACTGTTTCTGCTCTATTGATCCTATCCAGACTTCAGATTTTGATGAGAATGAAGTGTAACCAGGGTAGTAATCTTGAGGGTATTGTCTGTGACTCAAAGCGTAATACAATGTACCAATGCCGTGGTGATCATCAAGTTTTTGTGTGAAGTCATACCTGGGGCTTATGTTAAACTCATTACAGATGCGTTCAAATGCTTTCATATCCATGAGGTTTTTATACCTTTGAAACTGGATTCAGTGGGTAATGGTGTATGCAGTTCTGACAGTATACGTCTAAGCTGGTAATAAACATGAAAACGATAGACAGACTTAATCAGTTTGTTTGAGTGATTCAAATGGTCTGTAAATGAAACACCACAGCCTGTAGTTGAGCATAGTATTGCAAAGTTGAGTTGAAACATCTGTAGTGGACTTGAAGACCACTTTCTTGCAGTTGAGTCATCTGTTATTGGAGGGTTTAGGTAATGGTCAAACGGATTCGGTACTTTGACTTGAAATAGATCTTGTTCAGACACAGCAATATCAAGCTGATTTAGTTGAATTATTTTCTGTTCATAAGTAGGTGCAACATTATATTTGGCATTCACATTGAATTGAAATGCGTTTGTAGTGGTGATGGTTGGTGATTTAAATTCCATCCTTTTTTATATAATAATAATAATAATAATAATAATAATAATAATAATAATAATGAGTATTTATATAGCGCTTAATCTTACTCAAAAGCTCTAAGTGCTTTACAATCTGTACACAAAAATAAAAATACAATGACATATGCACATAACAAACAAAGCACAATGCCCGAACACACCACTTTTACAATAAACTAAACAACAATACATACATAATAATTTATATTCTAATTAACATTCAGTCTAAACAAGGAGGATTGCAGAACTACAACTAAGGCATCAAACACTGGCAGTTATTCAAAGTAAAGCTTGAAGAGGTGAGTTTTCAACGACCTCTTGAAGTCAGAGACAGACTCACTGTTTCTGACCTCAAGAGGAAGTGTATTCCATAACACTGGGGCTTGATAAACAAAAGTGCGCTGACCAAATGTTTTAGTTTGGACAGAAGGTACACACAACTTCCGTTTATCAGAAGAGGAGCGGAGCTCACGAGAGGGTGTATACACATGCAGCAAAGAGGACAAGTATTCTGGGCTGGTGCCTGAAAGGCAGTTAAAACAGATTGACATAACTTTGTATTGAATACGTGAGGACACAGGTAGCCAGTGAAGGGACTTCAAGATGGGTGTGACATGCTCAGTCTTACGGACTCTCACAACAAGCCGGGCTGCATTGTTCTGAATTTTTTGGAGGCGATCAATGAGATACTGAGGGCAGCCACAAAGCAAAGAGTTACAATAATCTAGCTTGGACAGCACAAATGCACAAACTAGTGTTTTTAGTGGCTTCCACGGTCAGCAGGTGACGAACTGAACTAATACGACGAAGTTCCAGATAAGCGGATCTACACACTGCACTGACATGCTGTGACATAGATAACTCGCTGTCAAGTGTAACACCCAGGTTTCTCACACTCGCAGAGAAGCCAATGAGTGTTCCATCCACAGACAATGATGACGGTAAAGGCAGGGACGAAGATAATCTTGGATTAGCTACCAACATTGCTTCAGTTTTGCCATCATTTAACATCAGTTTGTTGGTGGTCATCCATGATTTGACATGGTCAATGCACTGGCTTATACTTTGGACGGCATTCACAGCTCGCTCGACAGTATCACTTTTGTACATCTGCGTATCATCTGCAAATGCATGATGGGAAATGGAGCGACTACAAATCAGGTCGGACAGGGGCTGAACATACAGTAAGAACAATACAGGTCCTAGGACCGAGCCCTGGGGTACACCAAACCGAAGAGGTGATGGCTCAGAACGACAGCCGTCGACAGAAACAATCTGGGATCGTTTAGTCAGGTATGAACTAAACCATGCCAAGACTGTGCCTTCAATGCCAAATACAGATTGAAGACGGCACAGCAAAATTTCATGGTCAATAGTGTCGAACGCACTGGACAGGTCCAGCAAAGCAAGGACTGTGATCTTACGCTCGTCCAAAGCACAAAGCAGGTCATTGAATATCTTCAGCAAAGCTGTTTCAGTGCTACGATGGGGACGATATGCAGACTGAAATACACTGAACAGACTATTAGAGTTGACATGCTTTAAAGTTTGAACAAGGACAATTTTCTCAAGAATCTTTGATAGAAATGTAAGATTGGAAACTGGGCGATAGTTTTTCAGTACATTTGGGTCTAAAGATGGTTTCTTCAATAGGGGTTTTACAAGTGCAGTCTTGAAGCTTTCAGGAAAAATACCAGTGGAGAGAGAGTTGTTGATGACTTGTGTAATGGCAGGCAACACTTCATCCAGGCACTCGTACAACAAGGGAGTGGGTATGGGGTCTAACTCACAAGTTTTGGGGGCAGTGTTTGTGATCACTTTTCTGACCTCATCCTCTAGCACAGGTTCGAAGGCTGAGAGAGGTTCTCCACTAAAGCGTTTTTCGGTGAACAAAACTGAAGTGGGCATGAGATCCAGAGAATCACGAATTTCGCGGACCTTATCAACGAAGTAATCTGCAAAAAGCTGAGGCAGCTGGCACGGGGGAAATGTAGTGGGAAGAGGTGATGGAGTCTTCTTCACCATAAGCTTATTGGTCACATTATACAATTCTTTGCTTGTTTATATGAGATAATAAAAATGTTTATTACCTTAACAAATCTTGACACAAGCAAACCAGTGTGGTTAACTAATGGGATTGATAATCGTGATGGTAGCAAGGCTGCAGCTATCCATGAAATGTTCTATACAGTAAAATGGTTTAATGTAACAGATGATATATATAATAAAGTAATTTTTGATGGTAAGACTGAAGCTATACCACCTGGGTATTATGACTTTTGTACTATAGCTGAATGGTTTCAAAGTAAATTTAAAATTAAAGCAACTTTAAATCCAGCTAACCTACTTGTTACATTAGAATTTCTGAAACAAGATTGGTTAAAAATTTCAGATAGATTTGCATATTTACTTGGATTTTATATTGATGATGATTGGTATAGAACAGATGATTTAGATGAAGCTATGTTTGGTATTATAACAATGAAGACAAAAAAAACTTAAAATAACTGGAAAACGCCCTGTGTATTTGGCAGTACACACAGTATTTAATGTTTATTTAAAAGAACTAAACACAACTGAGAATGTACACAATGGAAAGCCTTCAACTTTGCTGAGATGTACCCCACCCAGGTCTGCCCTGGGGGACTTGGGTGGGGTTAGGTATTTTTTAGTTCCCAGGGTCACCCTGGTCAGCCCCACAGGGTGGGGTTTTCTCTCTATTCTGGGGCATGTGTTTCTGTCTACCCGAGGTCCATTCACCTGTATTTGCCTTTTTTAAACTCTCCCTATTGTCTGCACTGCCTGTAGCTCTTGATATTGGATGTGTGTTGCTAAATGGTCTTAGCTTTATTTAGGCCCCATGTGTTAGGTTTATTTAATGTGTTTGACCGGCTGGCGACATACATTCAATGTTCTGTTTAGTTGGTTGTTTTTTTTTCACAAGCAGTGCAGGCACGTCCTGAGAAAGCCTTGTTGCTGTCGGGACGTTAAGCAATGTACAATCAATCATTTTGCTGAGATGTGTGCCAGCTGGAACTGCTCCTTATTGTGAAAGTGTAGTTGTTAGATTTCCTAATTTGCAGTTTAAGAAATTAGGTTCTAGTTTCTTTGAGTCACTAAGTATATCTGTAACTAATCAGGATGACAAACCAGTTCTTATGCATGATTTTAGTGTAGTGTTAGAAGTTAAATAATTTTATTTTTGTTTATAAAAAATGAGTGGTGGTCCAAAGCCGAGAATCATACCAGTTGCATGTCCAGTAACAGAATTGAAAGATTTGGCAGACGTACAGGATTTTGAGAAGGAAGGGGATGTTGGAGAAATATATGGTTTTGAACTTGATTTAAATGGCATGTACAAGAGGAAAGTAATTGTTGACATGAAAGACGGTGAAAAACAGATTCCTAAACTTGGTCAGCTTCGTGATGTTACTGTACCTACTCCACCTGTAAATAATGCGCCTTACAACTTAATACATGTGGGTAGTAAGTGGGTGGTTTCACCTGTACCTGTTCCACCACCCACAATTGACTGGGACATAAAGTTGGAATTTATTAGTCCTTATGTATACACTGATGACGAAGGCGCCTTAGTGTTTAGGAAGGTTGTTAACTCGGGGCCGCTTATTGTAAGTCTTGTTCCAAGCTTTGCCCCAGACAACAATAGCAGAGAAAAACTGAAAGTTGAAAATTATGAGAAACGGAGATATCTTCTTACAACTAGAAAGGGTAGATCAGATACTTCTGTTGTGTTCATGCCAGCAAGCTTAGTCATGGCTAGAGAAGTGACAATAGTATTTGAAATTATCATGAAATCTGTTGCTTCTGCAAAAGAGGCAAATATAGCACAAGGAATTAAACTTACATGGAATGAAACAGTAACAGAATCATCAAAGGTCTTTATTGCCATTACAAAAAATAATGATGTTATTAATGTTTCAAGCAGTATTCCCGCTGTCAAGGTGGTGGTTGACAAAACAACTTTTGTTCGTCTAACTTACATAAACCTTGAACACATTGATCTTGTTGCATTTTATTATGCCAGCAAATTGTATACTTTTGAAGAGTTGCAAAATGTAATTGCTGATTAAATTTAAAAAAATATTTGTGAATAAAAAAAAAATGGTAAACTTCTATCCGCAACTACCAACGCTTGATCCGACTGAAACAAATGTGATGACTAAAACAACACTTGCGCCTGATCCACAGGTGACAGCTGTGCCAATTGCTTCAGATAAAACATTACAGGCAGATGCATTCAGATTAAATAATATTACAGAAGCTTTGAAATATTTGGAAAGTGAAGAAGCGAAATATTCACGGTGCAAAAGGAGGTATAAGTCAGTATTTAATTCTGTTCAAAACACTTCTATGGCTATTGGTGCAGTTTCAGCTGGATGTTCTGTGGGGGGTATTGTTCTGTTTGCCACGGGAATTGGAAGTTTGGCTGGAATAGCAGTTGAGGGTGTTAGCGTTGCTACATGCCTAGCATGCTTTGGTTTGGAGGCCTTGAACAAGAGGTTTCACACGAAATTACAGAAACATGAAGCATTGAGTACGCTTGCTGGTGCAAAGCTGAGTAGTATGAAACTTATTATCAGTAAGGCATTAAATGATAATTGTATTGATGACGAGGAATTTAAGAGAGTCCAGGATGATTTAAATAATTACAAGAAACAAAAATCTGAAATACAGAATAAAATGCGTAGTCAATCTCCCGTAAATGTTGAAGAACTGAAGGCTAGTTTTTTAGAGATGGGAAAACAGATCGGTGTTCAGGAAACCACAGAAAAACTACACAATCTTTTAAACAAATAAAAATCAGATTTGGTAATCGTTTATTAATGACATACACTTCACAGAAAAATGACATGCCACCTAACTATTTAACCCCATCAGCACCACCACCACCACCTGACTATTACTAAAAAAAGTTTTTTCATTGTCCTTGTATCTTGACAAATCTGTCCGAGTAAGTTGTGACTTAAGTTGTGACTTGAGTCAAGAACTTACATTTTGTTATGTTTAAGTTCTTATAAGTTCTTGACTTAAGTCACTTAATAACTAATTATAGGTTCTTAAAAGGTTACCTGTAAAGTTATTTGTCAGTTATAATTGACTTTGGAAAATTTGTTAACAAGTATCTGCAGGTAACTTAAATAATTTGTTATCAAGTGCATATAGCAATGTTTTTGTTTTTTTTTTGTGTGTGTGTGTGGTTATTATTTAAATAACTATGTTTTGGGGGGTATTGGCACAGAGACAATTAAAAAAAAAATGTTCATGGAATGTCATTTCTTATATCTCTAACACACATATATACACGCACGCACGCACGCACGCAAACACAGACGCATACACACACATATTCACTCGCACACACACTCGCACTCTCACTCACACACACACACACACTAACCATACAAACCGGGGACGTCCCCCGTTTACGGGAAGTCCCCGTTTGTGGGTGTATAACCTGTGTGTGTCCCCCGATTAACGGGATTTACATACTCACACACACACACACACACACATTACAGGCAGGCGCATTCCGACACGCATAATCACACACGCACGCACGCATACGCACGCACGCACGCACACGCACGCACTCACACATACCTACACACACACACACGCACGCACGCACTCACACATACCTACACACACACGCACGCACGCACGCACACATGCACGCACGCACGCACTCACACATACCTACACACACACGCACGCACGCACGCACTCACACATACCTACACACACACACGCACGCACGCACGCACTCACACATACCTACACACACACGCACGCACGCACGCACGCACTCACACATACCTACACACACACACACGCACGCACGCACGCACTCACACATACCTACAAACACACACACGCATAGACAAACAGACAAACAAACACAAAATCTTTATTCTGCATGAATATTGTAGACTCGTCCGCAAAACACCGTGGGCCGTATGACACGCGATACACAACCTGTGTACTCAAATCGACACTGTGCACTTCGTCCCGTCACTAAGGCTCTACGTCATGTGTTACGTTAGATACCTGTCCCCCAGTGGGGGACGATTCACTAAGGCTCTACGTCATGTGTTTACGTTGGATACCTGTCCCCCAGTGGGGGACGATTCGCTAAGGACATACGTCATGTGTTTACGTTAGATACCTGTCCCCCAGTGGGGGACGATTCGCTAAGGACATACGTCATGTGTTTACATTAGATACCTGTCCCCCAGTGGGGGACGAATCGCTAAGGACATACGTCATGTGTTTACGTTAGATACCACGATATGAAGGCTTGACTAGGGCGCTGAGTGATTTATAAATCAATTATTCAGATACAATGCAAAAAAACACATTTCTTTGACAGCGTGCTACAAGTGGGCTGACCAGGGTGCCGTTTTGTAAATCAATTATTCAGATACAAAGCCAAAATCATTTTTCTTTGCCAGGTTGCTACAGGTATACCCCACCGTCAGTCCTGTTACTAAAACCTATGTAAAATCTGTTTTAATTCACTTGCAAAAGCAAGCTACTTGCATGAGCGCGGCGAAAAACCTCTCACATTTGGTCCATAACATTTGGAATAATACAAACATAAAAAGCATGGTTACGGGCCGTTAAGGCCACGCCAGAGCCTTTGTGCAACGTGACAACACAAACAACAAATAAGATTATGGTCCTCCAGAGCCTTTTTGTTCAATTTCAGTTCTGAACAAGGTTGCGGACCGTTTAAAACAAAAAGGTTACGAGCATTTAAAGCCGCGCCAGAGCCTTTGTTTTAAACAGTAATATTATGGTTCTTTTGGTCGTGCCAAACACTTTTGTTCAATTGCAGTACTGAACAAGTTTATGAACCATTCAAAACAGTAGGTTACGGGCCTTTAAGCCACGCCAGAGCCTTTGCACAAACAAAACAAACAAACAATAAACAATGTTAGGACCAGCGTTAGGGGTTTTTCCAAAAATCGGCTATTTCCTGTATTTTCAGCATTTGTTCAATTTGCTCCCGCAAACTAAACACCTTTCGGAAAGACAGTGCAAGAAAATGAAATTTGGGGTACCCTCGTAGCAGCCTGGCTAGAACACACAACCGATGAGCATACGACTTGGAAATTTTTACGTTTACTTTTAGCCAATCTGGCCAGTTCAATTTAGTCTGTTTTCGTATTTTCTGAATTTTAAGGAGTTCTGCACCTTGGATTAGCCACTCTCCATAGCAGATTGAAGCTGAAATGTTTAGGTGTTTGGTTCCCTGAAGTATTTTGTAGCCATCTTCCAAATTCTTTTTTAACATGTCTAAAGTAAATATACTCAAATCACATTGTTCTACTCTACTGCACGCAGGCGGCTTGCCATCAGAAAGATTTTGTCTAAAGAACAAATCAAGTTCTTTTGGTTCTTTATTTGTCTTTTGTTTTTTCGAACCACTGTTGAGTATATCACTCAAATTTCCGAGTGGTTTACCCGGTTTTTCAAGCCAAAATTCCGGAGCTTTGTTCAAAACGGAATGAATGAAAGCGGTCATTTTCTCATGGTATTCACCATGAGATTGCAAGATTGTCACCTCTTCCTGAGTCCAATTCATTTTCTAAAATGAGCGAATGTTAGTGAGTGTAGCCTGGGTAAATAAAACTAGACCGGTCTGGTTAACTATTGAACACTCCGTAAGACTTAGCGCAATGCAGATTAACCGCGAGGCCTGTCTTGTTTCTAAATGTGACAAATTAAACAGACAAACTATCGATCTTACCGTCGTATATATTCACAAGATTTATAGATCACTGAATATCACCTCTGAGAATCAAGTCAGTCCTCAAAACACGTCCGTCTCCTACAAAGCCGCGTAACGAAAAGAACACGACCCGCTTGGTGTTTACAAACTAACATGTGACCGTTGCTACGCGTCATCTAAGGGAAGTAACTACTTTTTGCTTTTTTGCTTATAACCAAACGTTTGCTCCCTTGTCTGTGCTGTTTGCTTGTGTGTGCGTGAAATTGACAAAGCAGGTGTATAAACAAGGCTATTTAGTAGGCAGATTTGATTGCTCTTATTTGATTGAGAAAATAGATTTAGTCAGTGTGTTTACCACATATTTTTTACTGGCATAAGTGTGCGCGTGTGTGACGGCGCCCACAATCGTCTATCTGAAATACCCGTAATTGGCTAAGTAATCAATAAAATACGCGTTGCAAAATGTATACACTTACATAATCGATGGTTTAATTAGCTCGGGGGTTAATTTTGCTTTAGTCATGAATGTCATTGATTTTGGAAACCTTTATTTTACCAAAAAAAATAAGGGGAAACCTAGAAAAACGGGGTTTGTCATTAGACGTGCGATTTGTGGTCCAAAAATCCTGGAAAATTGGAATCGATATAAATTGTCCAAAAACACCCACAACCCCCCTCTCTCTCTAACTTCTGCACTGGCCTCCCTCCATGTGCCGTGTGTTCTGTCATAAGCCTAGTTTTGACCCATATATGCTTCCCACTGGCGTGCTGTCCCTGAACCAACTATTTTAATAATTACTTTCCTCTTTTCACCCCACTCAATATTTGCTAATAGATTATATAGGTAAATATAATATATGCATGTATGTGAGTATGTATATGTATGTATTTTTATTTATTTATTTTTTTTTTTAATCAATCTGACGTGACCCCCAAGAACTAACTAACTCAATTGAGCTACTACCTTGTTTTTAACTTGCTCTCTATAATGAATTTATCCTATGGTCTAAATGGCCTGTCTGTAGGCTGTAGGATCAGCAGATACAGTGTGTAAAATTCACACAGCTGATCTAAAACAGTGATGCAGCAGGTCAGACCAGGATCTTAAACATTTATTTAATTTCGACCCTTATTAAACTCATATCTATTTTAACCGTGACTATTTACTTAATTAAAAGAATCTTTGGCCGCACAATATCTGAATCTGACGTGACCCCCAAGAACTAATTCAATTGAGCTGCTACCTTGTTTTTAACTCGCTCTCTCATAATGAATTTATGCTATGGTCTAAATGGCCTGTCTGTAGGCTGTAGGATCAGCAGATACAGTGTGTAAAATTCACACAGCTGATCTACAACAGTGATGCAGCAGGTCAGACCAGGATCTTAAACATTTATTTAATTTTGACCCTTATTAAATTTTATATATCTATTTTAACCACATCTATTTACCTAATTAAAAGAATCTTTGGCCCCACAATATCTGAACTCCTTTTTTTGTTGTTGTTGTTGTTGTTGTTGTTGTTGTGTTGTTATTGTCGTTGTTTTAACATCTATTTAACTATGTCTTTCATCAGGTTTTAACTTGTATAGCTGACTCCACTGCTAGCATAATCACGCACTCAGCACATCTCATCCACCGTGCAGCACTACTAGAGCCCCTTATGGGAATATCTCTTTTTTAATCTCCTTTTTGCTTTAAAATTAAATTTCTAACTTTTATCCTATTCTTAATCCCTGGACTTTCATGCCTACATCGTAAGAACTTTTAGACTTTTAACTCACACTTATCACTTCTTAACTCAATTTAACATGTATATATTTCCTGTTCCTCTTTCTCCTAGTAATTTAGATGTATATCTGGTCCTTTACCTTACAATTCTAACATTGATAAGAATAAAATATACGGTATTTCTTTTATTCAAGGACCGTTGTTGTTGCTTGCTCTGAACGGCCTGTGTGTCCTCAACATCAGTGCATGATCTCTAAAGATAGTAGATGACCGCGGCCTTGGTGCTACTGGTCACCTCCTCCAAATCAAGGCGGCATGTTAATATTCAGTTAGCCACTATCCACGCTGGCTTCCTGGCCCTGTTGCCGCCAGCCCAAACGTATAGGATATACATATATTCTATAGGGCCGCAGCCCTTGTGCTGCTGGCTTTCTTGCTACCTGGGTCTTCATCTCTCCCTTCCCTTCCCCCCCCCCCCCTCCACCCCGGGGGGCTTTCGGCGCGGTCCGAGCGATTGCTTGTGTACTCTCGGGCCCCCTGTGGGGTGGGAGTGACGGAGGCGGATCGTCCTCCTCTCCCCCCGTCCCCTAGGCTTTCCTAGGGCGGGTTCGAGTGTTCATTCGCTTGCCTACCTCAGGATTGTCGGGGGGCTGGGGGGGGGGGGGGGAGGGGGATCACCCCCCACACCCCTCCTCAAACCCGATCATCCCTCATACGCCTTTTCAGGGACAGTAATCTGGAATTTATCTATCTAAGGAAGAGAGCCTCATCTAAACAGAACCACTTCTGTGTCATGGACAACTAAGAAATGAGATACAGAACACAGACTCATAACACAAAATCCTCAATCTTCTGATAACAAGGGCCGAACGGGTCTGACAGTGCCAGACCATTTGGCAATGCAACGTGGAATCTCATGTGTGTAGGCGGTACAGACGTCGTGGGCAACTCCTATAAAATCTTCGTTCACGAAGTCAAGCCAAGCCAGGCGGTACAGAACCAATTGCTATCATTTCCATGTCGTGGACAACTAAGAAATGTGAGACTTAAAATCAGGAACATACAGTGAAATGAATCTTAACACAAAATCTTCAATCTACTGTTAACACCCTTAGCCTTCACGTCGTTCCCACGGTTTTTAAGGTAGAACTGACCATAGCAACGTGTCTGACAGCACGGATGTCAACAATGACCGTAGTAACATTAATTACTTGGCCATCTGCCTAGCACGTGGTGTATTTTTTTTTTAAAGCTGACAAGGTCAGTCAGCCCCTCAGTGTTAGCTAGCGGGTTCCCGGGAAATCCTGTTTGTGTGAGAAAATAGTGTTTCTCAGAAATCGGCTCTGGTGATATATAGTTCATGGAGCGGTTATCATTTTGGTTTGTGCGGCAATTTTCAAAATAACTGTTTATATCGTAGACTCAGCCATTGTAATAAAGGTGCCAGTCGAGTCTGATATGTAGTGCATGGGGTAGAATTAATTTGGTTTCGTGTAGACTATGAGTGGTGATGTTCAAAAAGGCTTTGTTTTAGCCGTGAACTCCGTCATTGTAATAAGGGTGGTTTTGTGTTGTACTATTCCCTCTCTCTTTGTCTTTGTAAAATCTCTAACAGTTTCCAATATTGTCTTTGTAAAATCTCTTAGTATGTCTTACAGTAATCCTGGACAGAATGGCTTGCCTGTGTATGCAGAAGTGTTCTTCCATTAGACACAAGAGGCAGTAGAAAATCTCTGTTACATTTTGCCTGTATTTTGTGCAAAGAAGTTTAAGTCTTAGTTAACCCTTATCATTCGGAATACACTAGTGTGTGAAATCAGTTTGACTAAATAGTTCAAGGGTAGTGGCAGAATAGCTTGGCGCCTCTAGGTGCCAAGCTATTCTGGCACCACCCTTGAACTAAAGCCATTGGTTTATACCCTTATCTGTAAGTACTATAATGTAGCTTGCATATGGCAGTGTACAAATTTGAAGCTTTTAGCCTCAGTATGATATGGGTTACAGCAAGACAACATTGTTAACCTATGGTATCAGCAAGTTTTAGCTATCACTGTGGAGCAGATTGCTTGAAAGTGGTGTACTCAAATAACCATTTCTTGTGTCAATCACATATTTCAGTCTAACACAGAGCACATATCTGTCTCTCAAAATATCCAGCCAGATCCAAATCAGATGAAATAAATTGACAACTTTGCATGCGTAAATTGGCACTTGATATTGACATGGGGCCCAATGTGTATTACAGGTGGTTGCAAGAGGAATGGTGGAGCAAGGGAAGGGTGGAGCAATAGTCAATGTGTCCAGCACAGCAGCGAAGGCAGGTCTGAAGGACCATGCAGCATACTGCCCATCAAAAGCTGCCCTCGACTCCCTTACACAGGTCATGGCATTGGAGCTAGGACCGAAACTGGTGAGTGGCACAGTTAACATACTCACATTTAACCCATCTAGCCCTAAGATACTACAATAGTAGATGTATTGATCATGAGGGTGATACCTCTATTATGGCACCACTGTGGAAAATGCCATGATTGATCTGTCTGTTATTTTGTAATGAGGTCTTCAGGAATTGTGAATTTCAACCTTGGGACATAAGGTAAACCTAAAGTGGGATACAGTCACAACTCGGACAGTTTTAGCAGTCATAAATACACGGTTTCTAGCCTTAACATCCTAACATATACTTCCCTTCCATAATGGCGTTGTATTTCCAGTGCTGATTTCAAATTCCCCAAAAGGCATTCTTAAACCAATGTACAAGTACACAGGGTGAGTAAAGTGCAGTATTTGTTCTTCCTATTAAAAATAGGAACAACTTTGAAATGGGGCTCATTGGAGCACGTTCCGGAGCATGCACATGATGTTTTGGGCGTGCAGGGCCAAAATTCTGGCAAAGAAGTAACAAGATGAAAATAATGTCATGTCTAGCTACGCAAACCTTGCTGGGGAATGGACTTTTGGCACCAAAAGTGTGTGTGTTTGTGTGTGTGTGTGTGTGTGTGTGCATGTGTGTGTGTGTGTGTGTGCGTGTGTGTGTGTGTGTGTGTGTGTGTGTGTGTGTGTGTGTGTGTGTGTGTGTGTGTGTGACAGCGACTAGAACCCACGTTTGAGGACAGACAAGCTTGAAATTTTATGACTTTGTCCCTAAAAAAATAATCTCAAGGTACTTTTTTTTATTAAGACGCACATTGGCGAGAAAATGGCCGTTTGACAAAAGTTGATCCACACTCGAGTCCGTAATTTTTCTTATTTTTACTAGATATTTTGCATATCACTAGATTAAAGGAAGACATTGAATGAGTTCGTTTACCAGCATTGTTATTCAGTCACTCCATTTTCTGACACTGAGATTGGTCAGTATCTAAAAATCGCAGGGGTTCAATGCCCCAATGCCCACCTCCTAGAACCATGGCCGTACCTGTAATTTTTAATCAGCTGGCCAATCCGCAATTCTAGTATTGTGCATGAATCTGTCCAAGGTCTTTCGTCTGAACGCTTTGATCAGGGCAGTCTGACACTTACATCATAAATAACCGGAAAACACAAAGATGAAATGGTGGTAGACGATAGGGAAATAAAAGAAATGTACCTTATTTCGGCATGACTCAAGCGTTGGGCACACTACACAAGTCCTACACAAATGTGTCACAATTCAAACTCTGAACTGAGACAGCTCAAAACTTTCCATTGTGCTCCATGTCAAAACGTATGCTGTTTAGAAAGCAAAGACTGTTGCCACTTGTGCAGTAAGAGAGAAAGAGAAAGAAATAAAGAAAATGTGACAGATCTATGACATTTCAGGTTTTGTTAAAAAGATAGAATGCTTGTATGAGCTCAGTACTGTTTGGTGAAAGATGTCAACAGTACATGCTTCATGTACGAAATCAGACCTAATGTATAATCCAGATGCTTGCCACGCAGTCCTGCGCTCACAATTTATTAGTTCTATCACTTGAACCCAGTGAGAAAAGTCCACACTTTATTGCTACAGATTCTGATAATGTCACTGGCTGCTTAGAAGCAGCACCGCTGGTAAACGTTTGAAATTCCAGCGGCAAAAATCAAGCACATTTGTGCGACCGGGCATGGTAACCTGTTCACAAAGAGTCACATCCCCTGTGTATTTTCCAGAAAATACAGTCTGACAGAAATATTTGGCGTTTTACTCCTGAGGTCAGACACACATTCCAGGCCTCAAATAGTGTGTAATTTTAGGCTGAACGACAATGGCATTGAACTGTCTGTGTTTGGTTACTTCTCAGGTTACATCGTAGTTTGTAGACCTGAAGCTGATTATCAGACCTCCACGCCTTCAGCGCATCAGTCTGATAATCACCATCGGACTACAATACCATGATGTAACCCTCGAAGTAACCCAGCACAGATGATTCAATGCCTAATTGTACCTCTTCAACTTTTTGAGTAATAATTAAATATTTTTGGAAAAAAAATAGTTTCGCATTTTGGGGATTAATTTCATGAATTATTTTGGATTAATCTTAGTTGTGACCACCTACTGTCTGACTCCCAATCAAAGAGGAGTGCTTCAGGAATATGCACTCTTTTCCCACCTCACATTTTTAATAACACATGTATTACAGACTATGAGGGACACAATAATTGCAATGTTCGGAGGCTGTGCACATTTGGGGAGATATGACTGCATATACACAACTCTATATTTGCATCTTGGGTCAGTGTCACTGGCAGTGATGGGTCAGCTACACACCTCTCAATCACTGTGGTGATAGAGGTAACATTTTAGAGCCAGAAGTGACAGGAATGTTAATCTTTTTCAAGTGAGTTTAGTGTTTTCAGTTTTGTGTGACACTTGCTCCAACAAATGCTTACATGAACACATCATATAGGATGACTCCGGTGAAATGTTACAAAACTCCCTGGTGGGTGTATTCATCGTATGTTAGCCACTAACATATGATGAATATACCCTTGAACTAACTGATATTACAAGAACTACAGCATTTGACAAGTTGCACACGTTCATTTCAATACAACTGAAGGTGTCCGACTCATGAACAAATTATCCTAGTGTATGCAAGATCTGCAATAACATATTCACCCTTAAAATGCCACAGTAGGGAGATAGACATGGCAATGGAAGTTCATGAGTAGTGCCAGATTAGCCCAGAATGTGCCAGACGAATCTGACATTACCATTAAGCTACCATGGCTGATCCATCTGGCACAGCCTGTTGCAGTACACAGTATTTGCATGTGTATATGGCAGAGATTACTTTTCAGCATCATATGTTGTTTGCTCTCAGCATATAACATTGTATACTTATAGTCACATGTGAGGATTAACTTGTCACCTGTCTACGAACAAATGAACAACAAAATACTTCTCTTTTCCTATATCTACTGCTTTCTTTGAGTTTATTTTATGTCAGAAATGCTTTTGAACAGCTGTCATAGCATCATTAAAACATGTGCCACAATGTTGAGAGGACACCTATCTGTGCTGTACAGTTTGGTTTATTGTACATTGTACAATAATATGAACTTTGAACATAAAGACAAGACAAGACAGTATAAAAGCTCATGCAATCTTGTGCACAAATGTCATATGCACTACTACTTACTACACATTTAATTTTTAGATACACATAATTAAGCAGGCCAGCTGCACATTCCATTGCACCCATACATACACGAATGTAACAAACATTACTCTTGGTAGCATACATCCATATATTTTTAACAAAGTTGTACTAAGATATATATTGTATAACTTAAAGATGTGGGTGAGTTACATATAGTGATGTACATAGAGTACTGGCATCTTAATTGTACACGTACATCTTTTGTTGAATAAAGGTGATCTAGTTATGATGTATACATAATATGTGGCAGAACAGATAGGAAACAGGCTGTGGGATTAGCTTGTTTGTATGTCAAGCTGCGTAGGGCCATCCACACTCCTACCAGTCTTTGTAAAATATTAAACGGTACCTACAAGTTGACTGTAATAGCCTTAAATTTTCAATGCAGACATTGTATGAATGTACTAGCAATATAATTATAATCTATCACTATACTGTTGAACTACCATGGCCTGTCCAATTCCCACAGCTGGTCTTGAAAGACATCTCCAATTCAAATTCACTTGAGAAAATTGTTAGGTGTGAAAGAACTAATTGAATTATTTTAGAGAGGGTTGATGAGCATAGGCTGGTCACGATGCCTCCAGTATACATCCCCAATTTGCCAGGCTGTCGTGCTCCGTAGCGCATTAAGCTGGATGCCAGTCCAGACTTCATGCGCGACGTATCCGAGCTGGGTGAGAAAGTCTGTCATGTGTCTCATGATTGGCACGGGGCACGGTGTCACCCCCTGGTGACGGTGTCGATACATCTGCTGCCACTCCATAAAGATGTAAGGCACTTGCATGAACTGGAAGAACTTAGAGGACGTCTCCATTGCACGACACTCATAACCCTCTGGAAAATAAATGCATATGTTCCATTTCAGAGAAGACATACAAACAATTTAAAAATGGATGGATGGACGCTGTAAGAGAGATAGGGGTGGATGGATAGATGGATGGATGTTTGAATGGATTGACAAATGGATGGTTGGATGGATTGATTAGTGGATGAATGAATGAGCAGATATAAATCAAGTTGTGCATTTTTCTGTCTTTTATTTGCAGACAAAGGACATAAAAGTAATTGTTTCATTAGCTCATACTGTTTGAAGGTTGTTTTCTTCCTTAACTCCCTTCTGTCCGAAGCAACGGGTACTGTACACATTACTGTTGACTGCATGCACATGTGGATAAAGTAACAAGAAGGCCAAGGAAACCTAGAAACAGTGGCACATAAGAATCAGAAGAGGGGACAGGGAGGTCCTGTGCACCAAAGAAAATATGGAATACCCCCCCCCCCCCCCTCCTTTTGCCGCAATATTTTGGCAGAAAATAGAAAACCATATTGATTTAGCTTATTATATTTGATTTATTCAAGGCAGGATGACTATTGCCTCCCACACACCTGCAGTTGTGAGATTTTTTGGGAGGCTGAAAAATAACTTATCAGGCATGCTGTGCCCCACTCCACCTCATAATGAAAAATATCTTGGTACAGTTTTTATAGGCTTTATTCCCATCCCTGTCAGAAATATACCAATGTCAATTTTGATGATGACAGTGCGGGCTGTCAGGAGATAGAGCAGGTCGTTCATGACTATAGTCTGTGTCATCTCCCCGTCTGGCCACTCTCCGTCCTCCAGCACGTGAATCCCGCCCTGGTTGTTGGAGTTCACTGACAGGGTTAGGTTCCTGTACGCGATCAGAAAGCAATTCCAGTTCTATTATGTGAGACTATTGCTCAGATGTATAAACAACCAACGAAATGTTCATATATTGGACCCAAGATCACTTAAAGGTTATACATAGAAACGAGACAAACAGTTCAGGAACACTGCAAAGATTAAAATCTGTCTGCCTCCCCCCAAAAAGGTTGTGGGATGAATGAACTGACAGAACTGAGGAGTCACTCCAAATGAGGACAAATGAATATGCAGCCAGAACTGTGGAGCAAGAAGACAGGAGCCACTGTGTAGTTTCATTAGCCTGCAGGTTGGTGGGAACGTAACATTAAAAATAAATCCGTCCTTTGACACAGTGACACTTTTTATTCAGTGCCTCTAGATTGCAACATGGACTCAGCATGCTTCTCTGTGATTTTGGACCTTACATTCTGGCGCCTACAGCCAGGTTCAAAATCACAGACCAGCACAGATTTGATAAGATAAGAATACTGCAATCAGACATGTGTCTGCTCATTTTATTTGTAGCACTGTGCATCGTTATACGTCTAATGTCGCATGATGAGACATAATATTGTGGTACATGTACTGTACCTATGTGTCTTGGCCAAGGCATTCTTCAGCAGATGGATCTTGTCCGTGAGTGCATTCAGTTGAGCTCCTTTCTTCAGCCTGTTGACATTTTGCAGGGACGGCTCCACGGCAATCACTGGGTCACAAACACACTGTTAACACACTGAACCATATGATCAAATTTTGGTGAATGGTGCAGTTCAAGATACATATGGATCATGCTAAGTCAAGGGTGGTTCCAGAATCACGTGTGCCCAGATGGTCTATGGTAAACGCCACCTTTGTACTATCATGATTGCTCCATATCTTGTTTGCATGTGTCAGGGGGCAGTGTGGTTAGGTTGAAAAATGGTCACCGCTGATTGTACATAAGAGTTATTAGTTATGCTGAGCAGGCATTAAACCCAAATAACTAACTAACTCACTCTTCTGATTGATGTTCCTGTGTACAATCAGTGGTGACCATTTTTCATAGGAGCACTGGCAGTTTCAAATGACTGCTTCACTGCCAGCAAGAGACAGAGCCGCCTAACGATTTCATAGACACTGCACGAGACTTATGGTACATCTTTTTAGATGGGTTCAACATGCTGAAACTTCTATTGATTTTCCGACATAGGATATATTTAACAACACATTATAAAACAACACCTTATATAATAAAAGTTGATTCCCAACATACTTTCTCAATGTGAAATAAGAATT
The DNA here is from genome assembly GCA_036245525.1 of Semisulcospira habei. Lineage (NCBI taxonomy): Eukaryota > Metazoa > Mollusca > Gastropoda > Semisulcospiridae > Semisulcospira > Semisulcospira habei. Next base: position 170,601,298 of record BTPG01000008.1, on the reverse strand, counting down.
TGATATAACCAACATCTGATATTGAACAAAAGCATGTTGTACCCATTGCAGTGTAATTGGCTATCATGTCGATATTGCTGTGCATTTGACATAAAGATAATATGAGTCAGATATAAAAATTTAGTGGGTGGAGGCGTATGGGGTGGTCGGATGGCCAACCTGTGTGTCCCATCTTTCCTGCCATGAGGGTATAGTAGCCAATGTTGGCCCCTATGTCAATGACAACAGCTTGTGGATGTTTCCTGAGGGCCACTTGATACACTTTGGTCATATATGGCTCCCACACTCCGCATGATATCAGCGCTGCAGAGATGTAGATGTCCTGTTGAGTATGGTACACGCAGATGGGGAAGCTTGGGTCTGTCTTTGTTGTGGTACAGTTAAAGGTCTCATCAAGCTTAGTGTCCAGGTCCACGAGCGTGAAGTAGGGTGGCAGTAAAAGTCGACTGTCGAGGACGTGGGACAGCTGTCTCTTACCAGAAGAGTAATGAGGTGATTGATGGTCGTTGGATAACAATTGGATAGACGTGGCTTTCTCTTCGCCATAAGAGTCCGCAGTCAGCAGCAGTCCACTGTGGAAGATGAATGCTGCTGACGCTAGCAAGCACACCAACACAGCTGCAACAGTAAGCAATATCGAACTGTAATTTATATGTCATGAGAATGAATGGTACCAGCTTCCAGTTTGTACCGGTTTACATTGCCAGTGGCTGCATGCACTAGGGGGTTAAACATGACAAATTGGCATGAAGGACTTGGAATCTAACACAGACTTGCTGATGGTAATTTTCAACAGCAAGTCCACGACCCAGATTGTAATTTGGTGTCTAGCTCTGCCGATTAACGTTAGACCAACTGACTACAAATTGCACAATTATTCAATAGAGCACGTACAAGAATTGAGCCGTTTTAGCTTGCAGAAATTTCCTTCTGTCATAAATCAAACTTTTCAAAACCCCTCAGTATCAGAACTCTGAACGTGGAACAAAAGCACAAGAGCCTTTGATTGTTTGTTTTCAGTCATAAAGACATCCAGAGAGGTTGAACCAGAAGAAATCTTTTCTTTTTTAAAGTTTTAAAAAAAAAAAAGAGAGAGAGTGACAGGAGCAAACAGCTACGCTATTTTCGCCTAAGCATGTTGTGATCATTTGGTGTTCAAACATTTTCCTGACAAAAAGCTCTGTATTTGTACTGTTCAGATCTTATATAACCTTAACCCATTTAGCCCCAGGACCCTGCAGGAGAAGATGGATTGATCATGATAATTCAAGGGTAGTGCCAGATGAGCTTGGTGCCTTCAGGTGCCAAGCTCATCTGGCACTACCCTTGAATTATGATCAATCCATCTCCTGCAACTGGTATATAGTCGTTAGACAACGCCTCCAAAAGTTTGGAAATGTGACCATGGGGTTAGGAGGGTTAAGCTGATATTACCCCACATCATATCAAATTTACTTTTAAAAGTTAAGGGCAGAACCAAATGTCAGTCACTATTAGAATGTTGTTGTCATTGCATAGTAGGAGGTGGATGCAGGGGACAGTCAGGGTCCTGAAGGCACCAAGCTCATCTGGCACTACCCTTGAATTATCATGATCAATCCATCTCCTGCAACTGGTACATAGTCATTAGATATCAAATAGTCGTTAGATATCAAATTTACTTTTAAAAGTTAATGGCAGAACAGAATGCCAGTCTCTATTTATTAGAATGTTGTTGTCACTGCATAGTAGGTGGGGGAGGTGTGGATGCAGGGGACAGTGCAGGGGTGGATCAGTTAGCTCCGGGGGGGGGGGGGGGGGGGGGGGGGAGAAATCTAACTTTTTGTTTGGGACCTTTAACCTGACACAAAACACCTCCATGACACTAGACCTTGCTTTCAGCGGCCAAAAGATCGAACAGCATGGGGGGAGGGGAGGTGGGGAGATAGAGAAGCGGTGCGTTCGTCTTAACCATTCGCCAAAATATCAAACAACAGGGGGTGGTGGTGGGGGGGGGGGAGGTAGAGAAGCAGTGCGTGCAACTTAATAATAGCCATTCACCAAAATATCAAACAAAAGGGGGGGGGGGGGGGGGTAGAGAATGGGAGTCTTAACCATTCGCCAAAATATAAAACAAAGAGGCACAGGGGTGGGGACCGACTTGTAGTCTATTAAGAAATTCCGATAGCACCGTTATCAGTGTCAGGTGTAGGTCTATGGACACGTTGTGTCATTGCTTCTTAGTGCCACTGGTCATCCTTGAAACAAGGTTATAGCTCTATCGACATGTAGCGTCATTGCGACGTAGACTTTAGCTGAGATTCAGTCTTTTGCTCCGTACCGCTAAATAGCTATCTATCTATCTATCTATATCCCGTAGTCTTGCTGACCGTTGGGGCACCACTGATGACTTTGCAACCAGCTCCCTCCATTCCTCTCTGTTCTCTGCCATGCTCAGCATATCGCCCAGCTTCAGTCCTGTCCACTCTGAGATATTGTCCTCCCATCTTTTCCTCTGTCTTCCTCTCCTTCGTCCTCCTTGCACAGTGCCTTGCAGGATTGTTTTAGCAAGCCCTGCTGAACGCGTGACATGCCCATACCACTTCAGTTTGCGTTTTTTCACAATGGCTAATAGGTCTTCATAGGGCCCGATGGCTTACCTGATTCTGCCTCCCACTTCCTCGATCGTGATGTGATCTCTGTATGAAATGCCAAGCAGCCTTCGAAAACATCTCTTTTCAGTGGCTTGTATCTTCCTTTCAAGGTCTGCTGTCCATGACTCGCAGGCATACAAGAACACTGAGATGACTAAGGAGCGCATCAGTCTGATCTTGGAGCAGAGTGTGATGTTTCTGTCCTTCCATATGGTCTTCAATCTTGTCAGTGCTGTTGTTGTCTGCGCAATCCTGGACAGTATTTCTGGTTTTGATCCCTCATCTGTCACAATGGCTCCTAAGTATTTGAATTTCTTAACTGTTTCCAGTTTTTGGCCTCCAACCATGATTTCAGTGCCAATGCCACTGGCGTTATTGGTCACCAGTTTGGTCATCTCTGCACCGATTTCCATCCCATACGCAATGGCTGTACTATCCAACTTTTCCACCAGCTGAGCTAGCTCCTTCTCTGTTCCTGCAAGGCCATCAATGTCGTCCGCAAAGCGCAAGTTCGTGATTGTTCTGCCTGCAATACTGACAGTTCCTTCATGATCTTTCAGAACGTCCATCATGATTCTTTCCAGGAAGATGTTGAAAAGAGTAGGTGAGAGCAAGCAGCCTTGTCTGACTCCAACTGTAGTCCTAAACCAGTTTCCTATTTTGCCGTTGAAGCAGACTGTGCTAGTGGCCTTGTTGTAAAGGTTTGCTATGACTTTGATCAGGTTTTCATTGATGTTGTATAGCTTCATGGTGGACCAAAGGGCTGCATGCCACACCCTGTCGCACAATACAGATAGTAGCCCTCTCCATTATATGTTTTATTTATTTATTTATTTATTATTGATTCATTTATGTATTCACTTACATATTTCTTACATATTTATTATTATTTATCCTTTTAATTATGGATGGAAGGAATTCCTTGATGCACATGATCACTAGTGGTATGGTAGTGGCCACCAGGGAGAGGAAATTTGTTACTTAGCATGGATGAGACACAATACAGGTCTATAAATATAGGTCCCAGGTATCTCTGACTTATTTTATTTATTAATTTATTATTTTATTTATTTATTTATTTGTTTGTTTGTTTGTGATGTATGTTTGCACATACATATCAGCATACAAGATGAGAACATACACGTACACATATGGTAATAGGTGCATACCACCCACTCCCCACCCCACATACAAAACCACAGAACACCCATTAAAAGACATGCACGTCTGTGCATGTTCATAATATATCCTTTACTTGATATTCATAAGTCCCAGGTATCTTTGATTTACCTTATTTTAGTTATTTAAATTTATTATTTATTTTTATTTGTTTGTAAAGTAGGTTTTGTACATATGCTTATGTTCTCACACACATACATGCACACTCCCAACCCCACTCCACAACCACAGAACACACTCCAAAAGACAAGTACATCTGTGCATGTTCATAATCTATCCTTTACTTAGCATTCATATGTCTCAGGTATCTTGACTTACTTTATATTATTTATTTAACCGCCATGAGATGGCATTAGTCGCCTGCTCAGCATTAAACCCAAATAACTATTTATTTAAATTATTTATTTTATTTACTTTTGTTGTTTGTAATGCAGGTTTTGTACATACACATAGCATACAACAAGAAAATATATACATATATAGATGATAATAGGTGCGTAACCGCCTGCTTCCAACCCCTACCCAAATACACACACAAAAGCACAGAACATCTACCAAAAGACATGCACATCTGTGTATGTTCATAATTTTAATCACCCCACCCGGGTCTGCCCTGGGGGACTTGGGTGGGGTTAGGTACTTTTTAGTTCCCAGGGTCACCCTGGTCAGCCCCACAGGGTGAGTTTTTCTCTCTATTCTGGGGCATGTGTTTCTGTCTACCCGAGGTCCATTTACCTGTATTTGCCTTTTTAAAACTCTCCCTACTGTCTGCACTGCCTGTAGCTCTTGATATTGGATGTGTGTTGCTAAATGGTCTTAGCTTTATTTAGGCCCCATGTGTTAGGTTTATTTAATGTATTTGACCGGCTGGCGACATACATTCAATGTTCTGTTTATTTTTTTTTTTTCACAAGCAGTGCAGGCACGTCCTGAGAAAGCCTTGTTGCTGTCGGGACGCTAAGCAATGTACAATCAATCAATCAATCATAATTTTAATCTATCCTTTACCTAGCTTGCATATGTCCCAGGTTCCTTAGACTTAATTTATCTTATTTATTTTATTTATTTATTTATTTATTTATTTATTTTGTTTCTTTGTAATGTAGGTTTTGTACATACACATCAGCATACAGCATAAGAACATACACCATGGTGCCCCTGTGCATGTGGCCACCAGTACTATTCTGTCAGATCTGTCACACCCTGCCAATCATCTCTTCGAGCTTCTGCCCTCTGGCCGGCAGTTCCATGCTTTGAAAGCCAGAACCTCTCGATTCAGATGCAGTTTCTTTCCAGAAGCTGTCCTCAGTACATTACCATCCATGGAACAACGTGATTCCATGATTTATGACATATGACTGATTTGTGTTTAATATTGTGTTTATCTATCTTTTAGTGCTGTATACAGGATGATTGCCAATTGAGTGTATGACATGATGAATGCCCTATAAGTGAGGATGTATTTTACTGTCGCCATGCCACACAAAAATCCTTGCAACATTTTACTTGGTGAATAAATGTCATGTCTTATGGTAATAGGTGCCATACTGCTCGCTCCCAACCCCACTCCAGTTACACACAGAAAACCACAGAACACCCACCAAAAGAATGTACATCTGTGCATGTTCATAATCTATCCTTAGCATTCATATGTCCCAGGTATCTTTGACTTACTTTTTATCTTACTTATTTAACCGCCGTGAGATGGCCATAGTCGCCTGCGCGGCGTTAAACCCAAATAATTATTTATTTTAATTATTTATTTATGTTTGTTTGTAATGTAGATTTTGTACATACACCTACACGGTAATAGGTGCCATACAACCCCTCTTTCAACCCCACCCCACATACACACACAAAACCGCAGAACACTCACAAAAGACATGCACAATTGTATACTGATGAGCATTACAGGGCTGTAAAACCTATATAGAGACTTGAGGTTAAGAAAGTAGCTTGTATTGACTGCCTGTATTTTAGCTGCCCACCTACAAATCTCATGTGTACAGTTAATCACACTGCACATGCAGCCATCAGTTCTGTGAAAAGTACTGTTGGCCTCATGCACAGGGGCACCAAAACTTAGAGATAAGGCCACACCTGATAACAATAACAGTACTAATATGCATACTTATCCACTAGTTCTGTAAACAGCACCTTTGTAAACAGTACCAGTGGCCAAATGCACACATACATCATGGATGATGTCACCACTGATGACTTCAAACAATAGGCTGCCCAGTTCACATTGATAAGTGATACCGTGAACTAGCCAGCACATGCAGCCATCAGTTCTGTAAATAGTACTGGTGGCCACATGCACAGGGGCACCAAATTTAAAGGTGAGGCTAAAACTGCCACCTCAAACAAAACGCTACCTACACTTGATACCGCCACCTCAAACAAAACGCTTGAATTATCATGGTCAGACCCGCCCTCCTGCATCTGGTACATAGTCGTTAAGTAACACTTCCAAAATTTGGGAAATGCATCCGTGGGGCGAAAAGGGTAAAGGCGATTGCGGTGGGGAGAAGAAGCGAGATTCCATTGACCAGGGTATGTGCCTGTGCACGTAGCGGAGATAAGGATCGACTACATCCCGGTGGCGGAGGTAAGGACTACATTAGGCTGCAATTTATGCTTGAATCAGACAAAATGTAAGTCAAAATTGTTCATGTTTAGCATCCCCTAGCTGCAAATAGATTGGCGCACCTGTAGCTAGTTGCAGAGGTAAAAGAAAATGTGGCCGCAAACGGTCATAATTTGATGTAATCGGTGAGATTTAAGTGTGCAAAATTTGATGGATCGCGTGTCAATTCGTCAGGCCAGATTCTGCTGCTTAGCTGCGTCTACACCACACTAAATACACATGTCAACATTCTTGTGCGTTGTACAAATGACAACAAGTGGTTAGGTTAGGGAATTTTAGTGTCCTACAAACTGAAAAAAAAACCAACTTATTTGATGTTGGGACTACGCTGTGCAAAGACGATCTCGGTTGTTCAGAAATGGCCTACGATGTGAAAGATTTGGGACTAGAGAGTAGAGTGCACACACGACAGAAACAGGAAACATATATTGTTTGAAGTATTTGCAGTGCAACTAGTAAGAGGTATGACATTTCTAAATGCCAAAACAAAAATTAACATTTGAAGTGAAGCAAATATGATATCTCAGGTGAATAATGTATTTTAGGTAAAATAAGTTATATTTGCAAAACAACAAAACACATAAAGATGTAACCAGCTGTTCTTTTTTAAGTCCCTTCTATTTATAGAAAGGACTTTTTAGGATGGGTCACGGTGGCGGGGGCGAATTTAATAGCACGTCCATGATGTCAAAGGCGGGCAGGCCTAAACCTCTGACAACTGAAGTAACAAGATAAAAATTACATCATGTCTAGTTACGGTAAAATGACCTCGTTGCTGGACGTACATTTGGCGCAAAAGGCTGTATGTGTGCGTGTGTGCGCGCACATGCTGTATGTAGACATGAGAATCTCAGATCATTGCTGTACGCACACGCTTGAAACTTGGCAAAATACTTTATTTAAGGGTGGTTAAGACAACCTCCAAGCATGTTGTAACTGGATGTCTCATAGAAGACATAAAAGACCGTCTATAGAAAGTCGGTTGACCCAGATTAGAGTCCGTTATTTTTGTCATATTTACTTGAAATTTTGGATGTAGCTAGTTTGGAGAAAGACATTGGATGAGTTTGTTAGCCAGCTTTGTAGCTATTCAACTTTTTCAATAATAATTAATTAATTTTTGCAAGTATTGGATCCACTATATACTCCCATCAAACAGTCAGCCCTGGAAAAGGCTGTGTGGAACAGTCAGCCAGCCCTGGAAGAGGCTGCATGCCTTTCGGATGAGTGACGTGAAACATCAATTTCGTCACTGTGTACACGGCATCCCTGAGACTAGCGATGCCATGACGTCAAGCTTATATTTCGTGCTATTTTTCTTCAGCATTCCTGTCGCTAGTCCAGTCCACAGAGCGTACTTGTGGCGGGAAGAGCCGTTTTTCCGTCTTTGTTTGTGTGTGCCGGCGTGTGTGTTGATCAGAGGATGGTTTAGAGAGGATGGAATGGATCAGATAAGCTTAAAAATATGAACAACTGTGAATGTTCCTAAAAGAAAAACGCATGTGAGCTCCAAAAAATACGGTTGGATGAAATCCTCATGGTCAAAGACAAAAGTTAGAGACCCGTGACAGGCTCTCATAGAAGGGACTTTGTGGGTTATGATTCATCCCATTTTGTTTAATGGTGAACTGATGTAAGACGATTCAAAACGGCCTCAAACTAAGGTGGGAATATATTGTATTTATGTCTGAATAAAAAGGTAAGATTTGTCCATAACACGACTGACAGTTTCGTAACACAACTGACAGTCTCATAACACGACTGACCGTCATCTTTTCAGTCGTATTACTATTTACATCTGGTTCAATACATCACAGTAAAGATACAGAATATCTGGTCGTTTCACAGCTTGCAAGCTGTTCAGCTTAATATGCATGTTCTTTAGGTGAAGCTTGCAACGTGACCATTAGAAAACAATGAACATACCCACAGCTCTTCGTGTCTTTGGTAACACGACTAACATCAGCTGTTATTCGTATTACCATAGTTACGGCTAAAAAAAACAAGCAAGGTTTGTAAATTCAACCGTATTTCTTCTTCGTCTTCTTTTTGTATTCTGCCCGGATTAAAGTTACTTTCCCCAGGATCAATCATCTCAACACAGTCAGAAAACTGTCTGCAACAGATATTGCTGACAATAATTATGTGTATGGGTCCTTTGTGTACTATCTTAGAGCTTTATGATGTAAGTAAAATGCCAAATATCGAATTCACCGTTTGCAGGGTGTATTGTTTTTGTACCCGAGTCATGGATTTATCGTCTGCATCGGCCTGATTTTGAATTAATATGCATATTTATGAGCCTACATCACAGGGCCGCAGAACCCGGCCGACTATCAGTGTATCGCAATACTGCAGGTCAAGAGTGTCAGTGTGCACGTGTGCTGATGTTCTCCGGCATCTCTTTGACGTAATTTTCCACGAGAATGTAGAATAAACCTTCCATACTCGCTATGCTGTCAAAATCACAATGCGGGTTCCGCTTGACCTGCTAGTATTTACTAGTAACGATCGTGCTGCATCGTCAGTGCATGGCCAGGGCGTGGCTCGTTCGACTCTCCGCACAAAGCGATTGAGCCAGCGTCCACTGTGCCCAGTTTGACCTTTGATCCTTTATCCCTCGGAAACACGAAACAGAACATTGGTATTTATACCCACTTTTAGTTTCTGCACTGCAGTCAATTTCAGATCTCACACATCGAAGTCTACGTAACTGAAAGCATCATTGGAAAGGACAAATGCACCATCGCAGCAGAAACACTACCTCTGTGAATCGAGTGAATGAGAGCCCGCACAGATGGACAAAAAATGTGTCACGACCAGCTATGTGCAACACACACCGTGGTTTTCAGATCCTTGCAGCATAAAATCTGATAACTAGCTCGTAACTGTATGATAAAACGGGTTTAAAATCTTGCAAAATCAGTAAGAGATAAATTCTACGGAAGATCATGAATTCTGAAAATGACTAACGCTAGCGGAACTATAGGAAGATCGACAACGACCATAGATTACTTACTGATTCACAGAGCAGGAAAGAAGCGACAAATTCCGGATGGGCGGTCATATTCCCTTGTCCGATGTCAATTCTATTTAGGGGTCTCTTGTCTCTCTTCCGCTTTCTTCTCTTCAATTCCGAGTCTGTCATTGTCGGCGCGAGTCGACTGATACTTTCTGTTCTTCGCTGGTTCATCCACCATCTTGTTATAATTATGCAGATGACCTACGGTCGTATAGAATAATTATGACGTCAGCTACCATCGCCTATCAGAAGCAATCTTTTCACGGCGTTCAGTAGTCACAAGATTCCGGTAGCCTCTTTTCGCTTTGAACGGACGAAAGAAAGCGTTTGGTGGGACAATAGGGTGGTCACTGTCTAAGTGGGTATGTATACTCAATCCCAGTAAAAGCTTTTTTCGAACTGAAGCATTAAAAAGGTCAGGCGTGCCCCTTTAAGTTGAAGTGGTCCACCATGCACTTCTTGGCTCATGTGCGATAGCAAACGTCAGTCTATGAAATGGGCCAATGGTCTTCTGTCCATCGTAAACTTTAACGATGGTATTTTCCATTCAAGACACAAACTTCAAACTTGGCCCAGGCTAGAGTTTTCTAAACGTATCAATTCTAGTGACCTCTCTCAAAGGTCAGGGTCACAGGATATAAGGAAATACATCAAGACTAGCAATATTTTGACAAAAGACCTTTTTTTCCTCAAATACTATTCACAACCTGAAGCCCAAACTTAGTACAATTACAAAGACACCTGATGGTAAGACCTTATTATGCATACTAATTTGGATGACCCATCGGAAAGGTCAGGTAAAAGAGATCAAGAAATAGGTATGTCAATACTTATGTGGATTCATATAAAAATGTTTCCAACAAATTTTGAATAAAGTGGTTTTTCAGACTGACTTTCTGTCGTCTCAAATTTCATGCAAATTTGACAAACAGTCATATAGTTCAAGGGGGACCTAAATAGGAGTTAGTTACTGCAAGGGTTAGTCAATGAACATCGATAAGTAAGATAAGCCATTGCATGCAGCTGACATGACTTGGGTGTAACGTGTGTTGTGTTCGTTGTTCCCACAAATGTTCTGCTGATCAGCCTCATATAAAATAGTCAACATTCCAGCCAGGGTATTTTAGCAAAGCAAAACACATTCTGTCATAACAGACACTTTTCCTTTGCCTCTGTCATACTTCTTTTTCCGGCATGTATCTTTCTTTATTTGACCTTTTAATTGAATTTCAACTAGTTAATCGACAGTATTTTACTGTACATTAAAATCAGACAGCTACATAATGATTCAGTGTAACAATTCAACGTAGGCTGGGGAGCAGCGATTTTTGCACAGTGTAGTCCCACATTCTTCACACCGTAGGCCATCTCGGCGCAATCGCGACCATTCCTGCACATCGTAGTCCCAACATTAGGCACCCTTTCCAGCTTGAAAGAGACTAAAAATCCCTAATTTAAACACAGAATACCACTTGTACAACCCGCAAGAATGTTGACAAGTGCATTTAGTGTAGTGTGGACGCTGTTTTGCAACAGAATCTGCCCCAAAGAATCGGACAGGTTATCGATCAAATTTGTTGCACACCAAAAGGTTACCAATTTCTTCAAATAATGACAATTTCCCGTCAGCTTTCGAAATTCTGCAAAGAGCGGCAGTGTGCCAATCTATTTGCAGCTAGCAGATATTTGAAATGAACAACATCGACTTATATTTTGTCAGATACAAGCATAAATTGCAGCCTAGTGGGTCTTTGGGGACGTAGTCCCGCCTTCTACACAGTAGTCCTGTCTACATACCCTGTTGACCTCTCCATTATTAGTGTACATTACAAAGTTGTCCATTTGTTACCACCGTTTTGCCACGCTGCAAAGGTGACACGCCGAAAACGGGATACGGCGCTAAGAGGCCGAAATTCCCAAATTGTGGAGTTTAAGAGTACATTACAAATCCACAGTCAGATCGACCATGAGTTGATAGTACCAGTGTGGTGCCAGGTGGCGACCCGCGGAGGCGCCGAGATGTTCTGGCACCACCCTTTAACTATGGTGGTCGCGGATCCATATGGTATAGGGCAGAACTGGTTGATATGAAACCACTTGAACACCACCAACTGCAAGAGGCATCCGGGGGCTCATGAGAGTCTATGCCTCTTGCTGAAACCACCTTCTATGCGTGTTTCGGCTTTGAACGGCTGGGGATATTTGACGTTGGATTTTACAATGGTTTCAAAAACGACACAACAGGTCTGCGTCCACTGTCAGTGGAGGGGTTAGTTGATACAGCAGTTCAAGCGGCAATTGAAATATGTGTACTTGTTTTTCGGCCTCGACATCTGGACTCGCATCTCCGTGGCCCTCCGGGATTGTCTATTCCACCGCCATAGAATCTCGGCCCATAAGCAAAGCTACCCATGGCCAGCTGCAAGAGACATAAATCCTCATGGGTCCTCGCAGTCGCGGGAACTCATGAGGGTTTATGTCTCTTGTTAGTCCTGTGTTGTCTATGCGTATGTTTGGTCTCATGTGCATGTATGCCTCTAGCATTTGGGTGTTGCTCTTTGTGTTCCGGCAGCGACTGAAGAGGTTAAATTACGCAATACTTTGATTTTTTTCTGCCGCCGCTCTGTAAATTCGTTAGCTTCCCAGTTTAGGTTGAGTCTGCTGATGCTGTCATTAACGCGGCTCATTTGCCTCAAGTCATCTGTTAACACCAAAACTGATGGGACACATCATCGCAGCGTGATTTTATGTCCATGGAGCCATGATGAGGTTTTCCGTCTAGACGGTACTGTTGCACTTTATTCTAAAGTAATTCGTGTATAACCTCGCGCTGGGACCATATGGCGTTGAGGCGCGTCCCCTGGGTGGTGGATAGGGGGTCCCTCGTGAGAGGGGTGCACCGAATGAAATAAGGTGCCGTAAACCAACATGGTCTAAGGGAAGGTGACCCCGACAGAAAACCCCTCCTAGTAAGGGGGTTGGGCGTGGGGGTAGCTTCCCCACCCTGCAAAAAAGGAAATAGCTACAAAAACGCCGACGAAAAGACTAAGAGTAATTCCATTCCTGGAGGAGGAAGGTTCTTCTACCAGAAGACTTATGACGTCCTGTGGTGAAAGCCGGAAGTCTTCGGAAGCCACAGGTCCGAGCCGCCTCTCTCTATCCAGGGATACAACCATGGGCACATTGAACGTCAAGACCATGTACCAGAGCGGCAAGGCCGCCCAGATAGCAGCGGAAATGCAAAAGTACAACCTTTCCCTGCTAGGTATCAGTGAAACCAGATGGACGCAGTCTGGCCAGAAAAGTCTGTTAAGTGGGGAGATGATTCTGTATTCAGGTCATGAAGAGGAGAATGCCCCCCATACAGAAGGTGTAGCATTCATGCTGTCACCAGTGGCACAGAGAGCGCTGATGGGCTGGGAACCTCTTGGGCCAAAAATTACCACAGCAGCCTTTAGAACCAAGAAAAAGCTCAAGCTGAACGTCATCCAGTGTTATGCGCCCACTAATGACAGTGACGAGGAAGAGAAACAAGAGTTCTACGACCGACTCCAGAGTGCCTTGGACAAATGTGCGGAGCGAGACATCCCCATCGTCATGGGCGATTTTAATGCCAAAATAGGGGAGGACAACACCGGATATGAAGAGGTGATGGGGAGACAGGGACTAGGCTCGGAGATGAGTGAGAACGGGAAGAGGTTTGTAGACTTGTGTGCTCTAAACCGACTTGTCATTGGAGGCAGCATCTTCCCACACAGAAGAATACACAAAGCAACTTGGGTCTCACCTGACCATACAACAGAGAACCAAATAGACCATATCTGCATTAGCAAGAAATTTAGAAGATCCCTTCAAGATGTTCGAGTGAGGAGGGGAGCAGATGTCGCCTCCGACCACCATCTGCTTACCTTAAGAATGAAGCTCAAGCTAAAGAAAAGCCGCACAGAGACAACAAGAAGACAGCGCTATAATGTAGGCCTCCTGAGAGAAACTGGAGTTGGAGAAGAGTTCAAACTGGTGCTGTCCAACCGGTTTCAAGCGCTACAGGAGCTAGTAAATGAAGAGGAGGCGGTCACCACAGAGCAGCAGTGGAAGGCAGTTAGAGAGGCGCTGAACTCAACCTGCAAAGACACTGTAGGGTTCAGGAAACACCATCACAAGGACTGGCTGTCGGCACAGACCTTGAAGAAGATAGAAGTGAGGAAGCAGAAGAAAGCAGCTGTCAACAACAGTCGCACGAGAGCAGCCAAAGTAAGGGCACAGGGGGAATACTCGGAAGCCAACCGCGAGGTGAAGAGTAGTATCAGGGCAGACAAAGAGGGCCTACACAGACAGCCTGGCAGCAGAGGCAGAAAAGGCAGCAGGCAGCGGCAACATGAAACAGCTCTACGACATTACCAGAAGATTGTCAGGCAAGTATGGCCATACAGAAAGACCAGTAAAAGACAAAGAAGGCAAGCCTATTGCAGACAGAGCAGACCAACTCGACAGATGGGCCGAGTATTTTGAAGAGTTACTGAACAGACCTAGCCCACCCGACCCCCCAGACATCCAGCCGGCAGAGACCGACCTACCCATCAGCTGTGACAGACCCGGCCGGGAAGAGATCAGAAGAGCAGTGGCATTCTTGAAGAACGGCAAAGCAGCAGGCCCAGATGGCATCCCAGCGGAGTCTCTGAAAGCAGACCTAGAGACAACAGTGGAGATGCTGTACCCACTGTTTGGAAAGATCTGGGAAGAGGAGGTGATGCCGGCTGACTGGAAGGAGGGGTACCTAATCAAGCTTCCCAAGAAAGGCGACTTCAGCAAGTGTTCCAACTACAGAGGAATCACCTTGCTGTCAGTACCAGGAAAGGTCTTCAACAGGATCATCCTGGAGAGAATGAAGAGCTCCGTTGACCCCCAGCTGAGAGACCAGCAAGCAGGATTCAGGAAGAACCGATCATGTACAGACCAGATCGCCACTCTCCGCATCATCGTGGAACAGTCTCTGGAGTGGAGCTCCCCGCTGTACGTCAACTTTGTGGATTATGAGAAAGCATTTGACAGTGTGGACCGAGAGACTCTGTGGAAACTCCTACGACACTACGGTGTACCCACGAAGCTCGTCCGCCTGATCAAGAGCAGCTACGATGGCATGACATGTCGCGTGATCCACGAAGGGCAGTTCACCAGGGAGCTCCAGGTCAGAACCGGTGTCAGGCAGGGGTGTCTGCTGTCTCCGTTCCTCTTCCTACTGGCCATAGACTGGGTCATGAAGATGACCACAGAGCACAGACGAAGTGGAATACAGTGGACACTGTGGACACAGCTTGACGACCTCGATTTTGCAGACGACTTGGCATTACTGTCCCACACTCATCAACAAATGCAGGACAAGACCACGAGGCTTGCTGACATCTCGTCCCAAGTGGGCCTCTCCATTCACAAACAGAAAACAAAGACAATGAGGCTGAACGCAACCAGGGAAGAACCAGTCTTGCTTGCTGGCACCCCGTTGGAGGAGGTGGAGTCCTTCACCTATCTCGGGAGCATCATAGACAAAAAAGGCGGCACTGATGCAGATGTCAGAGCACGAATCGGTAAAGCCAGAGCAGCCTTTCTCCAGTTGAAAAAAAGTGTGGAGCTCCAGAGAGCTGTCACAACACACCAAAGTCCGGATTTTCAACTCCAATGTAAAAGCAGTTCTCTTATATGGAGTAGAGACTTGGAGATTGACAAAAACCACAGTCAACAGAGTACAGACCTTCATGAACAGTTGCCTTAGAAGAATTTTGAAAAATCCACTGGCCAGAGAAGATCAGCAACGTCAGACTCTGGGAGAGAACAGAACAGATAACAGCAGAGAATGAAATTGGGCGAAGAAGGTGGGATGGATCGGTCACAGTCTGAGAAAGCCAGCTTCCAGTATCACTAGGCAGGCATTGTCATGGAACCCCCAGGGAGAGAGGAAAAGAGGTAGGCCGAGAAACTCCTGGCGTCGAGACCTCCAAGCAGACATCAAGAGACTGGGAACCACCTGGAGTAGAATCGAAGGAGAAGCACAGGACAGGAGTTGCTGGAGGTCTCTCGTCGACGGCCTATACCCGGGTAGGGGTGACAGGCGTAAGTAATTCGTGTATAACACAAACGCACTTAAACCCAGCCCCCACCACAACGCCCCAGAGTCCCTATCCCCCACACACCTTCCACCCAAGCCCATTCTTTCTCCCGCAACTACCCACCCACCCACTCGCCCTCCGCCCGCAAAGAAAAAAAAATCAACGGTGATCTAAACAGAATAGACTACAAAAGTACTAAGGAGATAAATTCTCAGGGTGCCCTATTTTTCATCTTGTTATATTACACTTTTTCATAAATTGCCAATATTTAAACATGAGGAAAAAATGAAAGATGAAGTTTAAACCTAAAAATGTGTTACGCCAAAAGAATCTTTGTTTGTTCAAGTGTAATAAAATTAAACAATTTCAATTTAATAAGAAAAACTTCGATATTTTAAAAAAATTCTCGTTGATGTCATAAAAACAAATTATTTGCTGTTAACAGACGTGAAATTGTTTACCAAGACTGATTTAATTGGGCCTTAAAACTGCCAAACAAAAGCCATCTAAATGCCTTACACATCTGTTAAATCAAATCAGACAAAATTGAATGTGTTTTGCTGGGGGTTTTTTATATATAAATCTGCGAAATTACAAAATACTGCTTTTTGGTTTATAAACTTTAACACGAAAAGATATTGCGTCATTAAAAACAAATCTGACCAATTTTCATCTAAAGTCTTTGCTGAGGCACACAGACCACAAAATGTTTATTTCAAAAAAAAGAAAACAATTTTTTTAAACTGCTAAAAATAGAACGGTAACAGGGAGGATATTTTTGTAACAGAAACGAAAAAAATATCAAAATATGCAGCATATTTATATCTTTTCTTTCACAGTATTGACACAAACGGACTTCGAATCCCTCACACTTTAATGTAGAGTTTAAACGTTTGGATTGTACACAAGGCGTTTGTGCCCGATGTACCAGACTCGTTACAGAAACATTTCCGCACAAGCATGACAAACTCTGATCCACACAAAGACGGAGGTTTACCTATACCTGATTATACAATCCCACCTCCTCCCCGCACCGCCCCCCCCCCCCCCCTCCTCTTCACCCCCCCCCCCCCCTCCACCCCACTCCCCCCCCCCCCCCATACCACACACACACATAATTATACACCCTATGACGGTACATGTTATTGTTTTGCGGCCGGCGACGGTAACACAAAGTGTTGTTTGATTGCACGCCCAGGTCATGCATTTTAAAGAGAGGTGGTAGCCGGGGAATTGTCTAGACGATCCATTGCCCTATACGTCATCAGGATAGTCTCTAAACTTTAAAGCGCACAAGAAAAAACCCAAGCAAATAACAAATCACACGCTACAGAACACTACAGACTTTAATCAAAGCTTGGAGTTAAATGACCGGAATTGTGATGATGGTCGGGCCATTTTTAAAGGATTCAAGCATACAACACGAAATGTTCTTACAGTCGTTGGGAAACACACTAAAAGAGGGGCAATCAAGGACCTAATATTACGCCGTGTGTGTGTGCGCGCGCCGTGTGTGTGTGTGTGTGTGTGCGCGCCGTGTGTGTGTGTGTGTGCGCGCGCCCGCCGCGTGTGTGCGCGCGTGCATATGTATGTGTGTGTGTGTAAGTGTGGGTGTGTGTGAGGAAGAGTAGGGTGTGTGTGTGTGTTTGCATTTCATACCAGTTAGTTCTGTCCATTTTCCATGATTCCGTCATATTACCAAGTGAGAGGAAAACAAACCTAGGAGTATTTGTAATCTGCCATTTATACGATCCAATTTATTGTGATCTTAGCTTGACATCCTGTAAAGACCTGCATTCATAATGTAAAGAGAATTTCATATATTTCATCAAAATGTTAACAAGAGTCAGTGCTGTTACCAACTTCTTTCTCTACTGTTACCCAAGTCAAGTTACGGCATAGAAAGTAACAGGAAAGAAAAACACCGGGTTCTCATGGTCTAAAAAATCGAAATCGCATTACTGGAGAATAAATGTCACTGGGCACGAACATGCCCCAAGTGCCTAATACAACAACCCTATGAGGAAAAATAAATGTTGATATTAACATATAATACAAGCAAGCAGCAGGTAGGAAACATGAAACAAACTTAGTCAACTCTCCGGTTTTGAATTAACCTAATTATGTGCACATTCAGCAGCCTCGTAGCTAATTCCTCGATCGTGTGAAGTAAAACACGACTGTCAATCTATCTATTTCCCGTAGTCTTGCTGACCGTTGGGGCACCACTGATGACTTTGCAACCAGTTCCCTCCATTCCTCTCTGTTCTCTGCCATTCTTAGCGTATCGCCCAGCTTCAGTCCTGTCCACTCTGAGATATTGTTCTCCCATCTTTTCTTCTGTCTTCCTCTCCTTCGTCCTCCTTGCACGGTGCCTTGCAGGATTGTTTTGGCAAGCCCTGCTGAACGCGTGACATGCCCATACCAGTTCAGTTTGCGTTTTTTCACAATGGCTAATAGGTCTTCATAGGGCCCGATGACTTGCCTAATTCTGCTTCCTACTTCCTCGTTCGTGATGTGATCTCTGTATGAAATGCCAAGCAGCCTTCGAAAACATCTCATTTCAGTGGTTTGTATCCTCTTTTCAAGGTCTGCTCGCAGGCATACAAGAACAGTGAGATGACTAAGGAGCGCATCGGTCTGATCTTGGAGCAGAGCGTTTTCTGTCCTTCCATATGGTCTTCAATCGTGTCAGTGCTGTTGTTGTCTGCGCAATCCTGGACAGTATTTCTGGTTTTGATCCCTCATCTGTCACAATGGCTCCTAACTATTTGAATTTATTAACTGTTTCGAGTTTTTGGCATACAATCATGACGTCAGTGCCAATGCCACTGGTGTTATTGGTCATCAGTTTAGTCTTCTCTGCACTGATTTCCATCCCATACGCAATGGCTGTACTGTCCAGCTTTTCCACCAGCTGAGCTAGCTCCTTCTCTGTTCCTGCAAGGCCATCAATGTCATCCGCAAAGCGCAAGTTTGTGATTGTTCTGCCTCCAATACTGACAGTTCCTTCATGATCTTTCAGAGCATCTGTCATGATTCTTTCCAATTCCAGGAAGATGTTGAAAAGAGTAGGTGAGAGCAAGCAGCCTTGTCTGACTCCGACTGTAGTCCTAAAACGGTTTTCTATTTTGCGGTTAAAGCAGACTGCGCTAGTGGCCTTGTTGTAAAGGTTTGCTATGACTTTGATCAGGTTGGCATTGATGTTGTATAGCTTCATGGTGGACCAAAGGGCTGCATGCCACACCCTGTCAAACGCTTTCTTAAAATCCACAGACATGATAGAGGTCTTGCTGGTGCTGGAGGTGCCTCTCACATAGAACTCTCAGGTTGAAGATCTGCTCAGTTGTGCTGCGCCCTGATCTAAAGCCTGCCTGTTCCTCAGCTATGATTTCCTCTGCCTGTGGCTTCAGCCTGTTCAGTAGGATCTTTAGTATGACTTTGCGTGGGTGGCATATAAGACTGATCGTGCGATAATTCTGGCATTGATGCAAGTTGCCTTTTTGGGGGATAGTTATTATAAGTGATTGGGTCCATGGTGTGGGCCAATTTCCTGACTGCCAGATCTTATTGCAGATTGTTAGTAAGGCGCTTATCATGTCTTCTCCCCACCCCCCTCCCCCCCCCCCCACCCGGGTCTGCCCTGGGGGACTTGGGTGGGGTTAGGTATTTTTTAGTTCCCAGGGTCACCCTGGTCAGCCCCACAGGGTGGGTTTTTCTCTCTATTCTGGGACATGTGTTTCTGTCTACCCTTTGTCCATTCACCTGTATTTGCCTTTTTAAAACTCTCCCTACTGTCTGCACTGCCTGTAGCTCTTGATATTGGATGTGTGTTGCTAAATGGTCTTAGCTTTATTTATGCCCCATGTTGTAGGTTTATTTAATGTATTTGACCGGCTGGCGACATACATTCAATTTTCTGTTTAGTTTTTTTTCACAAGCAGTGCAGGCACGTCCTGAGAAAGCCTTGTTGCTGTCGGGACGTTAAGCAATGTACAATCAATCAATAAACCCCCCTCCCCCCTTCTTGGAAATGCTCTGCAGGGATGTTGTCTGCTCCTGCTACCTTCCCTTTTTTTTCAGCGACTTCACTGCAGCCTCTACTTCTTCTCGGAGGATGGGATAGTTGCCATGATTGGTCACGGGTGGGTTGGCAAGTATGCCTGGGTCCCCTGTAGCTCGGTGGTTGTACAAATCTGAGCAGTACTCTGTCCATCTCTTCAGTATGTCTTGGTCTTCCGTAAGACAGTTCCCTTCACTATCTTGAATGATCGAGGAGCGTCCTTGTTTTAGGGGTCTTTCACCAGCTGGTATGCTTTTTTGCTATTATTTTTGTTCAGATTTTCTTCTACGTGTTTACACTCTATCTTCAGTCCTCTTATTCTTTGCCTTTTTCATGCTTTTCTTGATATCCTGGTTAATTTCCCTGTATTGTTTAGCTCCTTCTACCTCTGATTTCATTTTCTTTAATTCTCGACGCTTGTCACATAGAACAAAGATGTCAGCTGTAACCCAAGGTTTCTTTGCTTGTCGGTGTTTGCCAAGGATCTCACTTGCTGTTTGGATTACAGCAGTGTTAAATGTGTCGATCAGTGTTTCCACGTCCGTGTCTTCTGCACCTAGAAGTAGCAGTGGCGCGACTTTTCCTCCTATCTTTGCCTAGAAGGCTTACGCTACCTCTGGGTCTTTCAGCTTCTCGAGGTCAACCCCCACCCGGGTCTGCCCTGGGGGACTTGGGTGGGGTTAGGTATTTTTTAGTTCCCAGGGTCATCCTGGTCAGCCCCACAGGGTGGGTTTTTCTCTCTATTCTGGGGCATGTGTTTCTGTCTACCCTTTGTCCATTCATCTGTATTTGCCTTTTTAAAACTCTCCCTACTGTCTGCACTGCCTGTAGCTCTTGATATTGGATGTGTGTTGCTAAATGGTCTTAGCTTTATTTATGCCCCATGTTGTAGGTTTATTTAATGTATTTGACCGGCTGGCGACATACATTCAATTTTCTGTTTAGTTTTTTTTTCACAAGCAGTGCAGGCACGTCCTGAGAAAGCCTTGTTGCTGTCGGGACGTTAAGCAATGTACAATCAATTCTCGAGGTCAAACTTGATTCTGGTGGGACCCTGCTTGTTGACCTTCTTTAGGCGGAGTCGGAAGGTCATCATCACTAAGTCATGGTCGCTTCCAATGTCTGCTCCTGGAAAACTTCTTTTCCTGGCAATGTTCACGCTCGTTTGGAAGCGTCTATTCACCATGATGTAGTCAATTTGGTTATGGTGCTCTCCGTTCGGGCTGTGCCATGTCCACCTTCTGGATGCTTTGTGTGGGCCAAACGTGTTCATCAGCTTTAGATCATTTGAGCTGGCAAATTCCAGAAACCTTATCCCTCTGTCATTGGTCTCTGCATTGCAGTAGCGTCCGCATGTGCCTTTCCAGTTCCTAGCAGCATCCTCTCCTATTTTGGCATTCCAGTCTCCCTGCACCACAAGAATGTCTTCGTGGGGGTCTGGTCCAGGACTTCTTGCAGTTGGTCATAGAAGTCTTCTATTTCCTCATCGCCATAGTCTGTTGTTGGGGCGTAAACATGTACAATGGTGATATTGAATGGGGTTGCCCTCAAGCGTATGGTAATAAGCCTACTGCAGACTGACCGACAACTCATGACAGTATTCACGGTGTCTTTGTGGACGAGAAATCCGACACCGGTACGACGTGTATCCTCAAAGAAATTCGTTGTCTTTCAGCTAGAGTTTCAGGTAATTTTGCTAGCTGTTGGTTGCTGGTAACGGCAAGGACTAAAACCCGTGGGACAGATACATTTAGCTGAATTAAACATATAAAATGGCGCTTAAAATTTTGGGATTTCGAGATATCAAAATGCGATGCCACAAAGATGTTATGTGAATTATTTGATAATTTTCGTATCAATATAAATGACTAAAATTCCTTGTTGAAAGTAACAGGAAGGGACGTGGGACACGTACTTTTAGGTACCCTTAGGTCATAGAAGCATCTAACTTTTAAAAAATAACAGTACCTTTGGCCAATTTTTAATTTCCTGCAGCCAGGCATTGACCAGTGGTTCTGTTAATATTAAATTTGGGTGAAAATATCTAGCCAAAGCGTAACTGCAGCAATTAAAGTCGCCGGACACGAATCTCGGCAATTTTTGAAAAAGCGTCATATCCAAGGTTTGTTACACGCGAAGTACATAGTATAAATAGAGGAAACGCGGTCGGGACTTTTAAAAAGCGTTGTAAAATAATCTAACTTTTGTTATAATATAAGCTAGTAGACTGTATTTCTGTTCACGTGCAGCATTTCATTTCCAGATGAAGAGTTCTTTCCATGTGAGAATCGTGTACAACGTACGTATATCATAACGTTAGCGCACTGGTTGTCTCCCTTGATCATAGTCGCTCCGCTCAGCGCAGCAATCGAGGGAGACAGCCAGTATGTAACGTTAGAACTCCCCGGCGATGAACTTGAAGCGGCCAAGGTAGCTTTAAGGTTAGTGCCTAACTATAGTTTGGCGCCTCTCCATCTCTCACAGTTTAGTATCAAATGTGACTGACAAGGTTTACGCGATTCCGTGACGTTAACTCATTCAAGGAGCCGGCAACGCTGAACGGCACTTCCGCAGCTATGGATGCGGGACTCCTTAAATGAGTTAATACGAAAATGATCCTGTGCGTCTTTACCACTCCGGCTTCATGCTGAGTGTTTTGATCAATTTCTATTATGTGTGCTGGTAAGTGATTTTGGACCTTACGGCCTAGAGCCATAAGGTCCAGGATCACAGAGCAGCTCACATTTCTAGGTCAAAATCTAATTTATACCAAATGCTATCCGCAGTTAAAGGGTTACAGTATTAATCTCATGAAGGCAGCGAAATCCAGAGTTGAGCACCTCGGCAGACATCCACCTTATCTGCAAGAGCCAAAGATTCTCATGAGCCTCTGCTGTAAGGGCTTAAGAGAATTTTTGCTTCTTGAGGACAGAAACCGGCCCCATCTAGATCCTCAAAACAGAGAACGTTTCAGGGTTTTCAGTCCGCTGCTACTCGGCTGAAAAATCGATCAGGGGCACACGTAATAACATTCAACACGCGCATTGGAGGCCATCGTAGTTGAACACACAAGTACGTCCTTTGCTTGAGGTAACGTACATAGAGGTATGTTCCGCAAGAGGCGTCGATTCTCATGAGACGGCGCAGTCGGCTCTTGAGAATCTACGCCTCTTGCTGGTGGAGGGTTTTATTTCGGCCGTGAAAGGTTGACGTTCACTTCCTTAGTTCCCCACCCTAACCTCTCAGTCCTCAGGGAAACGCTATATTTTTATTTCTAGAGGCATAGATCCTAACGCACACTTGAAGCAAGGGCTATTTGCACGATTGAGCTTAGTCCTGCGCCAGCCACTAAGCCAGGTGCTCCGCTATCTCGGAGCACCTTGCTTAGTGGTTGGCGCAGGACTAAGCTTAATCTTTGCTTAGTGACTGGTGCACGACTGAGCTCATTCGTGCGATTTTGTCTTTTAGGGTGCGCATTTCTGATACTTCAACCTCAGCTGTATCCTTGTGTTCTCAGACGGTGTAAGTGTTGGAGGTTTGAGCGTACGACTGTACCCGCAAAAGGTGCAGTAGCAGGGCGGAAAATCAGGCCATTTTCCATGTCCCTCGGAGAAAAGGCCACTTTTCGAGTTTTAGAGCGTGGTTTTGTTTTTTTCTTTGGGGGGGTGGGGGGGGGGGGGTATCATGATTGAGTTTTTATATCAGCGTTTTCTTGTTTGTAGCAGAGTTTCATTCTGTTTTGAAATCCGGCGGAGCGTGTTTCACTGGAGAGTTTTGTTGTTGCTGTGTCTTCTTATACACAAACCAAGAGGAATCATTCAGCGCTGGACAGACAAACAGTTAGATCCCTTGCCCCCGCCTATCAGGCACCCAATCGCCAGCCCACAGAGAAATACGCAGGTATAGAACAAGACGATCATTTGCATCCTCAAAAAGAATGCATCAGGTCTCTTATATAACCCATGTCTTTCTCCGGAACTTAGGAAGTAGGCAGGAGAAACATACATACACAAACACGAAGGTGCACTACTATATGTATATACTATATATACATTGTTGTGTAATGTTCTGTGCATCTACTGTGGGAAATCAGGGTATTTACCCGACCACTGTAATGGCAGACCTTCCGATTCAGTATGTCGCTG
Organism: Semisulcospira habei; assembly: GCA_036245525.1. Lineage (NCBI taxonomy): Eukaryota > Metazoa > Mollusca > Gastropoda > Semisulcospiridae > Semisulcospira > Semisulcospira habei. The sequence continues at coordinate 170,577,505 of BTPG01000008.1, read as the reverse complement.
TACCCGGGAGGAGCCATAAAGTCATGTTCTTTTTAAAATTGCGACATCTTTGATCAGTTATATTTGCCGACGAACGCATTTTTGTAAAAGCTACTTTGTACCAAGATTTAACCCCTTGACTGCCGGGACACGTCGCCAGAACCAACCACATGCAAGAGGCATAGAACCTCAAGAAATTCTGTGCCTCTTATTTTGCATCCGTGTTCGTTGGGCGGCTGGAGTTCTTTGGCTTTGAATTTACGATTTAAAAAACAAATAGTGGCATATGGCAGGGAAGGAGTCAACTTGAAAGAGAATGAAGTCTACTTTGTGTGCTATTAATTGCATAGCTCTTTTGTCGCGATGTCATGTTAATAGCAGAGTAAACCATCTCGCTAGACCATGTCCATGAAAGCAAGGACACTTTTGTGACAATGCTTTTGATAAACAACATTATACTCTAGCGCTTTTTTAATTGTTTTTTTTTATTATTATTAAGCACAACGGTACAAATATAGTGTAAAAAGGCAGCCATAGTTCATGTAATGGAAAAAAAATCCACAACGGACGTGACACTGATGATGGATATCTAGGTCAAATTTGTTTTTCCAACTGCCGGTTTACTCCCTCTCTGCTCAACTGCTGGCTTTCGGGAGGAGGGGGGGGGGGCTTGGCGGGGGGTGGGGGCCGCTTGGCGGGGGGGGGGGGGGGGGGTGTCTTTAAACCGCCGCTTTACTTTGTTTCACCATCTGCCGAGGTCAGCTGCAGGAGTGAACTTAGTCCTGGGTAAGTCAAGAAGCGAGGTGCTCCGCTATACATCCCATTCGTAATCTGCAACCCACGCTGACAGAAGCTTTTATAACATACGAGCCTGTCCTAAAAATGATGAGGAAAGTATCTTTAAACTCATGTGCATTCGTTACACTTAGGATGTTGCAGGTTACGAATGGGATATAGTGAAGCCGGTTCGATGCACGCGTGAGCAAGCCAGTACGAAAGGTGCTGCGCTCTGGCGTTAATCTCCCTGCACTGACACTGTGAGGAATGGCAGGGATAGTTTCCAAGCGAAGAAACTAGGCTACTCTGGCCTAGTGGCTGAGTCACTACTAGGCTCACTCATCCAACCTTCCCTAAAGCCTTACCTATATATGATGCGTTTTCCTGACAGACAGATGGCGCCTTTGCACCCTGCAGACGCGCATGTCACAGTCTAGCGTCGGGGAGGCCTTTTAGTGTGTCCGGTTGAAGGTCTCAAACAAAAAGTTGGAACCCACTGACCCTCCCCCCCCCACCCCCCAACCCCCGAACTGATCCGCCCCAGGTTTTCTTTCACCTGAATTTCGGCTTTTTGTTAAGCTGATCACTGAATCTCTTCTTTGGCTTGTCCTTTGTACGCTCTCTCTCTCTCTCTCTCTCTCTCTCTCTCTCTCTCTCTCTCTCTCTCTCTCTCTCTCTCTCTCTCTCTCTCTCTCTCTCAATCGGCGGCAGTCTCTCTCTCTCTCTCTCTCTCTCTCTCTCTCTCTCTCTCTCTCTCTCTCTCTCTCTCTCTCTATCGTCTGATGTATTTTTATATGTGTAGAGTAGCAGGACAGTTTGGAAGATAGGCATTGCTGTGCCTAAAACTTTTTATCCTGAATAAAAACGTTTCATCATCATCTCTCTTGGCCTTAGTTGCCTGCTCGGCGTTAAACCCAAATAACTAACTCTCTCTCTCTCTCTCTCTCTCTCTCTCTCTCTCTCTCTCTCTCTCTCTCTCTCTCTCTCTCTCTCTCTCTCTGCTTGGGAGTGCACTATCTCTATCGGTTCGGGTTAAAACAACTGGTTAGCACAGCAACCCGTGTTAGTCCTACTTCCTCCTCTCTAATTGACCATATATACACTACCAGTATGTCAAGGGCCTTGTACAAGAGTAGAAGTGCCCCACGTAGAGATTAGCGATCACTATCCTGTGTGCTGCTGCTGGACCTTAAAAGCGGATAATTCTTTCCGCAAGCATCAGCACACAACCATTAGATATAGATCGCTTAAACGCTTTAGCAGGGATGTATTTTTATACGATTTAAGTAATACGTCATTCGATACGGTCTACCACCATAGTGATCCTAACGAGGCTTTATCTCAGGAATGGTACAGATTGTTTCTTGGTTTTCTTGACACACATGCCCCATTCATGAGAAACATGTCAAAAATCCCCAGCTGCCCGCCTGGTTAAATAACGAAATCAAGGGTGCCGTGCAGATCCGAGATGAATATAAAAGAAATAGAGATTTTGCAGCCTTTCGAAAACAAAGAAATTATGTAAAGTCCCTAGTGAGAAAGGCTCAGAGGTCCCTCTTTCACCGACTTATGAATGCTAAAAAGGATATTGTATCTGTTTGGCGTGCGCTCAACGCTTTCGCGAGGTCCAAAAATACTGCTCCGTGCTACATCCCAGCTGATATATTTAATCAGCATTTTCTTTCTGCCGCCAGTACACTACTCCAGACCACATCTCCCGATCAGCCATCTGTGGTGTCAGAACAATTGAAAAAGTTCTGTAATGAAAGGCTGACTCCCGATACTTCATTTCATATTCCATTTTTAACGGTTCATGACGTGGGAAAATCCATCTCGGCATTAAAAAATAAACGTACGTCTGGCCATGATGGTACTAGCAGCACTGTTCTCAAATTGGCTCTGTCGTATATCATAGATTCGTTAACGTACGTTTACAACCTTTGCATAGTGCAAGGTAAATTTCCTTCCAGCTTAAACTGACAGCAAAGGTGATACCATTACCTAAAACAAAAGACCTCACTGACCCAAACAAGTTTAGACCTATTTCCCTGCTTTCAACTTTGTCTAAACCGATTGAAAGGCACACCCGCACGCATTTGCAGCATTATCTCGAAAAACACAAACTCATTCATTCACTGCAATCGGGCTTTCAGTCAATCAATCAGTCAATAAACTTTATTGTTCCAAATACATGTTGCCACGTACAGAAAAAATTGTCTCGCCACCTCAAGTGCAACTCGCAATCACCCACACTCACACAATAGTTCACAAACAACTAATGGACAATGGCTCGGGACGGGTGAACCCCGTCGCAACGGCGTCTCATGGCCGCCGGCGCCAATGGCCCGCGACCTGAACCTCTCTAACACAAAGCAAACTAAAGACAGCCCTATCATAGTATTTCTTAAACACGTAATCTAATCAGTGTTTCTAAACATTCTGCTTGGCTGAGACTAGTTGCACAAATAAGAAATATGCATTTGAAACAAAGAAAGACGAATTATACTTAACAGTTGCTACCTGGGGGCCCCTCGCTACTATGAGAACAGCGCCGGCTATTAGGCAGTCACTCCGGCATAAACAGTCACCACCTTAATTATAACTTAACTAGTATATAACTTCATAGTCATTTTTAAAGCAATAGGCGGTAGTAGAACTACAGCATTTACGTAAAAGCAGTCCAAAATGGTTTCTAAAGAGTACACACATGAACACGCTGATACTATAGTCCACAAGCTATGAAGGTCTACCGTGCACCCCCCCCCCCCCCCCCAGTACTCAATAAGATGGATTTCAAAGTGTTCCTTAGTATGTCCTGAGATGTTTAAGCCATGTTCCCCGAAAATCCTTAGGAACACACCAGAGATATAGCCGATGGCGCAAGGGTACCCCCATTCACGCTCTTCGCAGGTGCTAAGATGAGGTTGAGAAACATTTTCCTCTAAATAAATCAGAATTAATTCCAGAAGCCCAAATCAGGCAATATTATGTTAAGGCACACGTTCTGCAGCCTCTGCAAAAAACAGAATGAAAAAATATTGAATCTCTGGCTCACAGTGAAGGTATTTGTGGACCCAGCAAACAACCATTTCCGCGAAATCGCCAAAAAAGACAAAAATAATGTGTCAGATGCCTTCAGACATTTTCTATAGTGCTGGCAGTCCATTTTCAGGCTTACATTATTAAAACAGGATGTTACAATTATTATAAACTTGACTAGGTGATGCTGTGATCACTGTGAGTGCCACAGTGGTTGATTTTGTATCCATACCCCCAAGTTGTAAAAATACACAAAATTAATTAGAAAAAATTTCTAAATTTATTCCCCCCACCCGGGTCTGCCCTGGGGGACTTGGGTGGGGTTAGGTACTTTTTAGTTCCCAGGGTCACCCTGGTCAGCCCCACAGGGTGAGTTTTTCTCTCTATTCTGGGGCATGTGTTTCTGTCTACCCTTGGTCCATTCACCTGTATTTGCCTTTTTAAAACTCTCCCTACTGTCTGCACTGCCTGTAGCTCTTGATATTGGATGTGTGTTGCTAAATGGTCTTAGCTTTATTTAGGCCCCATGTGTTAGGTTTATTTAATGTATTTGACCGGCTGGCGACATACATTCAATGTTCTGTTTATTTTTTTTTTCACAAGCAGTGCAGGCACGTCCTGAGAAAGCCTTGTTGCTGTCGGGACGTTAAGCAATGTACAATCAATCAATCTAAATTTATTCCATTTTATTTTGACCTTTCTTTACCTATTACGTTTCAATAATGTGAGCATAAAGTGCAAGAAAATAAGGAAAGTCGGCATCCTTTACGGTACATTCGTGGTGAATGATAGCTTTTTCCCATTTAAAATTGCCAAATTGGGAAACGTACGTTGTTTCCGGTGCCCTCAGAAATTTTGTATACTACCGATAGGTCTTTGTTAGGTTTTATTGGTTAGGATAGAGTACCACAGTTACTCCCAACCTGATTTTGTGATGCTATGATGCATTTAGGGGCCACAGTGGCTGAATCTGCTGCCCTACCCCCATTTTAGCAGTACGCAAAGTAACGCAAAATAATCATAAAAATTGCTTACGTAATAGTCCTCTGTTTAAATATTTTTTGTTGCCAGTTGTTGTTTTTTTTTAAGTATGCATACTGATCATAAAAAGTTGTGATCATTTCATTAATTTCAATGTAACCCATCAATTTAATTTTAACTATTTTTAACTGGCTGGTCTTTTAGGTGATATTTTACCTAGCATAAGGCGGGTCTAGTAAGGTCTCCCCTTTTCCTTTCATTTATTTTTATCTAGAAATGTGTAAATATGAATATGCGTAATAAAGTTTCATGGTTCCTAATAGCCAAAACAATATTATCAAAAATACTTAGTTTCCACATGTCGACCACGAGATCTCCACTTCCACCTTCTGCAACGTTCAATCTTTTTTATGGCCGTCTTTAAATCTTATATTGTTCTGGCTGCCAATAAGTGAGCTGTCAAGAGCTAGGCAGCATGTTTTCAGAGTTTGGTGTATAGGGGCGTGTCTTCTGGTCAGAACTGCCAGCAGACCGCTTCTCTGTATGGACATGTTTGGAGAATGTGCTAAGGAGACCGATTTTCTACGCCAAATTCGCATATGGCTGTTTCCACATGACCCAGTCTCACGAGGTGAGTTCAGCAGGGTCCTTACGGTCTGTGAACATTTGTGAAAGTTGTAAAAAAATGGCAAGGCTTTTTGAGGGCCCTGGAAAGTCTGTCAATTTCAGTCCTTTTCCTTAAAGTCTGTGAAAGTTTGTAAAAATTGACAACGTACTGGCAAACTTTTGTCTACTTCTTTTTTTTTTCTCCCTCAATTTGTGACTATTCCCATTGCAAACGATCATGCTGACGCTTGTTGCAAGTGATCTATATTTAGCTCTGATCATAAAGTGACTGCATGGCGAACATTCTGATTGGTTGTTTACGCTTCTACCGAAGTCCGCCATTCACTGAGCGTTCTTTTATTTTGGTATCTCTTCACGCATTAGGCACGGAAGCTTCAAATAATTGCTGATACAGAGTGATCTGATTAAAGTGTGTAAAGCTTCAGGCTTCAGTTTGGGTTTGTGAAACGTTCCTGCTTTTCTGGATGGACCCAGTCCAGAGTAATCAGTGTGTAGATGAAAGATGGTGGCCTGGCTCTCCCTGTTCAGCTTGTTGATGTCATCTGCCCACGGGCTGCAGCCGCCATTCTGCTTTTGCCAATCACTTTGTTGTTGTAGTGTCTCCATTCCCAGCTAGTCCAGAATGCACTGGAATCCACTGCAGCACTATTTTGTGGACAGGGCATCCAGTCTATCTTGAAGCTTCCTGGTGAGATCAGTGGATCAAGCTGCTGCCTTTCCCTAGCTAGTGCTCTGCTGCTGTGTTGAGCACCTGCAGATCTGTACGATAGTTGGAGCTGCTGCCGCTAGCTGGTAAGGAGAGGGAGGTAGTAGTGCGGTCTGCACAACAGATGTACACGCCACTTCCTTCATTCAACACGGCATCTTGTGTGGTATCACAGCTGCTGTGAGGGTAGCGCTTGTGCACAACCTCCAGCAAGATGGCTTTGTGCAGTGCCGCAACCTTTGGCAAAGAGTCCTGAAGCATTATGTTGTCTTGAAGGCTCTTTCGAGATGTCCAGGTATCTGAAGGGAGCTGTTCACACATCTTTGGGCTTGGTTCCAGGACGTCAGTGTTAGCCCTTTGCAGGACCTTCAGTTGGCAGTTCAGATTGGGCATTTCTGACGGTTCTTGGTCTGCTCCTGTAGTCTCCCATGCTGTCGGTGTTTAGTAAGTCTCTTCATCGTGTGTGCTGTTCTGCATTCCAGTGGCTCCAATGTCCTCCATTTCCTAAATTGGGGTGCTCCAGATGGCTCTAAGAATGTCACTGCATCATGAGAATGACCCATGTTCTGCATCTTGTCAAGCCTGGCTTTTTGGGTTTCAGGCAGTGTTTCATGTTGTCGATGTATCTTGGTACCGCACAACTGGTCTAACCGAGCAGGTGTTTGCTTGTGCCAGGAAGCTGTAATTTGCGCCAATGTGGTCCCCACCAGTTCTTCATCAGAGACTCTCTCTCTCTTTTTTGCAGCTCTAGCTTCCATGGTTTCAATGTGAGGCCTCCACGTGAATCCAGTAATTTATTTGTTGCCAGTAAAGTTGGCCTGTCTGTCTTTGGTACTGGAAGATCTCCAGTTTTGAGGTGACCTCTTCCATCTGATTGAAAGAGATGGTCTAGCTCAGTTTGAGTGGCCTCTTTCAGTCCAGCTGCTGACTCTATTGGCAGCATCCTGGATTCTGGAGGATGCTATTTCTTTATGTTCTGGAGGATGCTATTTCTTTATGCCTCCACGTGAATCCAGTAATTTATTTGTTGCCAGTAAAGTTGGCCTGTCTGTCTTTGGTACTGGAAGGTCTCCAGTTTTGAGGTGACCTCTTCCGTCTGATTGAAAGAGATGGTCTAGCTCAGTTTGAGTGGCCTCTTTCAGTCCAGCTGCTGACTCTATTGGCAGCATCCTGGATTCTGGAGGATGCTATTTCTTTATGTTCTGCTGCGCTCCACACTGCAAAGTCATCTGCATGGAGGATGTTCAAGACGAACCTTGGTACTGTTGTACTGATGTCATTAATGTAGACCAAAAACAGCATCAGACACAACATCTCCCTGAGGTACACCTTCCCCGAGTTTGACAAGAGTGCTGAATGTGCAGACGATAGAAGCTTCAGCAGCAGCCCCCATTAAGCATGCCTTAAATAAAAAGAATTACAATTAAATCGATGGGTCACATTGAAATTAATGAAATGATCACAAATGTTTATGCTCAATATACATATTTTGTTAAGAAAACTGGCAACAAAAATATTTAATCAGAGGAGCAATTGTTATGATCATTTTTCGTTCCTTTGCGTACAGGTAAAATGGGGGTAGGGCAGCAGATTCAGCCACTGTGGCCCCTAAATGCATCACAGCATCATAAAATCAGGTTGGGAGTAACTGTGGTACTCTATCCTAAACAATAAAACCTAAAAAAGACCTATCAGTTGTATACAAAATTTCTGAGGGCATCAGAAACAATGTACGTTTCCCAATTCAGCAATTTTAAATGGTAAAAAGCTATCATTCACCAGGAACATACCGTAAAGGATGCCGACTTTCCTTATTTTCTTGCACTTTATGCTCACATTATTGAAACTCAATAGGTAAAGAGAGGTCAAAATAAAATGGGATAACTTGAGCAATTTTTTCTAATTAATTTTGTGTATTTTTACAACTTGGGGGTAGGGATACAAAATCAACCACTGTGGCACTCACAGTGATCACAGCATCACCTAGTCAAGTTTATAATAATTGTGACATCCTGTTTTAATGATGTAAACCTACAAATGGACTGTCAGTGCTATAGAAAATGTCTGAAGGCATCTGACACATTATTTTTGTCTTTTTTTTGCGATTTCGCGGAAATGGTCGTTTACTGGGTCCACAAATACCTTCGCTGTGAGCCAGAGATTCAATATTTTTTCATTCTGTTTTTTGCAGAGGATGCAGAAGGTGTGCCTTGACAAAATATTACCTGATTTGGGCTTCTGGAATGAATTCTGATTTATTTAGAGGAAAATGTTTCTCAACCTCATTTTAGCACCTGCGAAGAGCATGAATGGGGGTACCCTTGCACCATCGGCTATATCTCTGGTGTGTTCCTAAGGATTTTCGGGGAACATGGCTTAAACATCTCAGGACATACTAAGAAACACTTTGAAATCCATCTTATTGAGTACGGGGGGGGGGGGGGGGGGGTGCACGGTAGACCTTCCTAGCTTATGGACTACTAAGAAAGACAGTCACTGTGTCGGGGATGTGTCTGTCATCACATCATTCGGCTGGAATGTGGGGGCCTGAAGATTGCTGGTAGTCCCTACTCGCTTCGTTGTATGCACTCGCGCTTTTCCGTAGGCAGTGATGTTGAGCGTGGCGTGCGAATTGCCACTCCTGAGATGATTGAAAGGGGAGAAAAGCACGTTGTTTATATTGCCACAGCATAATTCGCGCTGTTCTTCTGAGATCCGCATTCGAATGGTACTAACAAGAATCAGCGTGTATTAACTACCAGCACCGCACGGAGGAAAATATAAAATCCAATTAACAGTCACAGCACAACAAATTGCCAAAAGTCATCAAAAAGAAATACCAATCGTGATGCAGCATTGCAGGGCCTGGCATCATAATATCAAACGAAGGTACAGTGTCGAGTTTAGAATCACTGCGGGTGGCAACCATTTCTGCCGGAGCAGCGGGCGGCCAGGAGATGTTGCATGGCCGCCATCTTGTCTTCTTTTTTGTCTCGTTTCTAAAGCATTCTTGTCACACACAGTTCTAACTCAGACTCCGAAAAGCCTAATCATTTTGATTCGATGGAATGTGAGCGCGCGCTCTTCTCGGTTTCGGTCCCCTTTTTTTTCAGCCGAGCGGTTTGTTTATAATTGCTGTCATCGCGTCTAATACACTATGGAAGGCAGTCACTGAATCAGCTCGCGCAGCTTCTTGTATGTAAGGACCAGCATAATGATAGAGGCAGGCAAGAGTAGGATTCTCATGAGCTTTCGTATCTGCGGGCGCCATGAGGATCTATGTTTATTCCAGACAGGAGGTGTTTATCATTGAGTGTATCTCGGACAGTGTGATAGTGGTCCTTTCTAAAGATGAGAAAAGGCATAGATCCTCAAGCGTCCGCCACGCAAGTTACAGGAACGTGACCCATGAGAATCTGTGCCTAAGTTTTGCTTTTTCAGTTCACACAATTTTAATTTCCAGGCTGAGTGGGGGAAAGGGAGGGAGATGCGCTATTGTGGTTTGCAGTGAGTTTCAGCCGTTTCTTTTGTTTTTCAGTAACTGTACATCAATAACCATATTATAAATGAACACACTCCCCCCCCCCCCCCCCCCGGCCTCTTTTGTTCTGGTAAAGACAGTCGGGTTCACTACGGAATATACTTGAATCTGCTGAGGCACATATAATTCTGAAAACTCAGAAATTTAAAAGCCAGGTTACAAATTTAAAATATATACTGACACAGTTCTCCCAAAAGCCTAATCATTAATTTTTCATTCGATGGGAAAATGTGAGCTCTATCTATTCTGTTTCTGTCCCCTTTTTTCAGCCGAGCGGTTTGTTTATAATTGCTGTCAACGCGTCTATTACACTATGGAAGGCAGTCAGTGAATCAGCTCGCGTAACTTCTTGTATGTAAGGACCAGCATAATGATAGAGCCAGGCAAGAGGCATGATTCTCATTAGTTTTCGCATCTGCGAGCGCCATGAGGATCTATGTTTATTCCAGACAGACAGAAGGTGCATATCAGTGAGTGGGTCTAATTCAGTGTGATAGTGGCCCTTTCTACTGATGAGAAACGGCATAGATCCTCAGAAGTCCGTCATGCAAATTACAGGATCGTGACCCATGAGAATCTGTGTCTAAGTTTTGCTTTTTCAGTTCACACAATTTTAATTTCCAGGCTGAGTGGGGGAAAGGGAGGGAGATGCGCTATTGTGGTTTGCAGTGAGTTTCAGCCGTTTCTTTTGTTTTTCAGTAACCGTACATCAATGACCATATTATAAATGAACACACTCCCCCCCCCCCCCCCCCCCCGGCCTCTTTTGTTCTGGTAAAGACAGTCGGGTTCACTACGGAATATATTTGAATCTGCTGAGGCACATATAATTCTGAAAACTCAGAAATTTAAAAGCCAGGTTACAAATTTAAAATATATACTGACACAGTTCTCCCAAAAGCCTAATCATTTTCATTCGATGGGAAAATGTGAGCTCTATCTATTCTGTTTCTGTCCCCTTTTTTCAGCCGAGCGGTTTGCTTATAATTGATGTCAACGCGTCTATTACACTATGGAAGGCAGTCAGTGAATCAGCTCGCGTGACTTCTTGTATGTAAGGACCAGCATAATGATAGAGCCAGGCAAGAGGCATGATTCTCATTAGTTTTCGCATCTGCGGGCGCCATGAGGATCTATGTTTATTCCAGACAGACAGAAGGTGCATATCAGTGAGTGTGTCTAATTCAGTGTGATAGTGGCCCTTTCTACTGATGAGAAAAGGCATAGATCCTCAGAAGTCCGTCATGCAAATTACAGGATTGTGACCCATGAGAATCTGTGCCTAAGTTTTGCTTTTTCAGTTCACACAATTTTAATTTCCAGGCTGAGTGGGGGAGGGTGAAGGGAGATACGCTTATTGTGGTTTGCAGTGAGTTTCAGCCGTTTCTTTTGTTTTTCAGTAAACGTACATCAATGACCATATAAATGAACACACTTTCACGCCCTCTATCGTTCTGTTAAAGACATTCGGGTTCACTACGGAATATACTTGGATCTGCTGAGGCACATTATTATACGGGCAGAAATTTAAAAGCCAGGTTACAAATTAAAAATAATTATATACTATAATGGGCTTGGATAGGACTATTATTTGGTTGAGGGCTTGGGGCAGTACAAGGCCGCTTTCATCGGAACTGCCGTCAGATGGTATGGCAGAAGGTTCTCTGTTCCGTCTGGTGTGCACAGAGACAAATGAACCTATCAAGAAACATTCATTCCACCGTTACCGCATACTTTCACGAGGATAAATATTATTCTTGTTTTTACATCAGACGGATGGCATTCACTGCCTAGCAATTTTCGCCCATAACCAAAGACAAAACTCCCCAAGAGGCATAGATCTTCATGAGTTCCGCGCAGAGTGCGGGGGCTTGTGAGAAGCTACATGTACTATATGTATCTTGGTGGCTAGTGTTGCCTCTATGCTGCTATGTTTACCGGCAGCCGGGATGAAATCGCGACCACCGAGCCCAAAACAAAACACCCATGGCTGTCAACACGTGCGATTGGACGACCGTGCCGGCACTGCAGCGTAGAATAGCCGTAGAATAGCGCGATGCTCATGCTCCCTTTAGGTTCACGGCAGTGCAAACTCGAGTTTGGAGACTAACTGCACAGCACTAACACATTTAGTTGGTAGATGGCTGACCGCGATGAATAGCGGTCAAATGACTGGGGCTGTCTTTTTGGACCTCTCGAACGCTTTTGACCTCGTTAATCATGAGAGTTTAATTCAGAAGCTTGCTGCCTATCAGTTAAGTGGTGGCACCCTTGCGTTCCTTACGTCATACCTGCACGAGCGCACACAATATGTCCATGTGAATGGGACAAACTCACATGAGGGGGTGATAGCGCAAGGAGTACCACAAGGATCTATCCTTGGTCCATTATTTTCTGTCTATATCTACGATCTTCCACTACATATATCTGTCCCCAGTGTAACCTACAGTCTCTTTGCAGACGACGGAACTCTTGACGTTTCATCATCAGATATATATTGTATGACTAGATCTCTTCAGAGTAGTTTGAATGATGTTTCACAGTGGTGTCAAAATAACTCCATGGTACCGAATCCTTCAAAAACTAAATGTATGCTGATTACCCCCCTTCATTAAAACTCTCATTTAATGGTCAGTCTGTTGAGCAAGTCAGGGCCGGGAGCAGCGCGTGCTTGGAATCACCATAGACGACAAGCTGTGCTGATAGAATCATATTGCAAATGTTTGTAAAACAATATCTAAAAATTTGTACCTACTTTCTAAACTGAGATTTTTCACTGACGAATCCACCAGAAAAAAATTCTATTGTGCTCATATTCAGCCACATTTGGATTATGCCTCTACTATCTGGGACGGGAGTAGTGATGCTAACTTTAAAAGACTCAACACGCTCCACAGAAGGGCCATTAAACTAATTGTTGACAGGCCCACAGAAAGCATTAGTACAGATGACAAATTCAAGTTGCTAGCTGTCTTATCTCTTCACAAACTTTGTATCTATAATAAACTGGTATTCATGCGCAAAATCACCCTCTCAGAATCTCCTACTTATCTCACAAATTTATTTCGTTTTGCCCATAGGTCTAGCCGAACACCAGGAAACAATATGCTAGTACCAATGCCCCGCTTGGATATTTACAAATCATCTTTGTCCTATTCTGGGGCCAAATTATGGAATTCTGTTCCGGCAGATAGTAGAGCAGCGCCATCGGTTAGAACATTTAAAACCCAGCTGCTGAAGTATCTCAGGAATACTTGAAATGCTGTTAAGAGTAAACCACGTGACTATGGCTTTTCGTTTCTCACGTGACTATGGCTTTTCGTTTCTGAAGTTGGTGTAGTAAAACCTTCAATACGTACATAGCATAGACTTCTTGAAGCTATTTTTGTAAGCGCCTATTTTCCCCATATCAGTGTATTCTCTTTTTACCATTTTTTACCATGTAATTTCTTGTAAATGTCCGATGCACTTATGTATGCATGCAAACTCTGATTTCTGTTTACACTTTTTTCTTGCAATTTTTTTTATTACTTTGTACCGCCCGGGTCTGCCCTTGAGACTTGGATGGGGTTAACTACTTTTCTTCTTTTTTTCTCTCTCCAGGCATTATGTGTGTGTGTGTGTGTGTGTCTGTGTGAGTGCTTGCGTGCATGCGTGTGTGTGTGTGTGTGTGTGTGTGTGTGTGTGTGTGTGTGTGTGTGTGTGTGTGTGTGTGTGTGTGTGTGCAAGGACATGACTGAAAACAGGTCTATGTACCTAATCATTTATCCTTGAGAAATAAAGTTTCATTTCATTTCATCTCTCTCTCTCTCTCTCTCTCTCTCTCTCTCTCTCTCTCTCTCTCTCTCTCTCTCTCTCTCTCTCTCTCTCTCTCTCTCTCGCTCTCTCCCTCCCTCCCTCCCTCCATCCCTCTCTCTGTAAGCAGAAGACTAAGGACAAACCCCCCTTCTCTATACCGCCTCTAGCTGTGTATGAAGTAGGAAAACTGATCGGGTCACTGAAAAACAAAAAATCATCGGGACCTGACGAGATCAGCCCTAAAATACTGAAACTGTCCCTTCCCTATACAGTAGAATCGTTAACGTATATTTATAACTTATGTATCCAACAAAATATGTTTCCATCAGAACTGAAGCAAGCCAAGGTTATCCCTTTGCCTAAATCAAAAGATCTCTCTGATGTTAATAACTATAGACCCATTTCAATATATCCAGCCTTTCCAAACCTCTTGAAAGACACGTGCACAAACACCTTTATCAATATTTGGAGAGTCGCAGTCTTTTGCACGTATTTCAGTCCGGCTTTCGCCCCAAGCATTCTTGTCACACGGCACTGACAAGACTTATTGATGCGTGGCTAGCATCCATGAATAACTCCCAAATAACTGGGTCGATCTTTATTGATTTTAAGAAAGCTTTTGACCTTGTAAATCATAACATTTTTTTTTGTGTGTGTCAAAACTTCAAGCATATCTCTGCAATGCAGGTGCTGTCTCATTGTTTACTTCATATTTAAGCGGAAGGAAGCAAAGAGTACTGTTAAATGGATCCTACTCCTCGTATGGTCTCGTCAAAAGCGGAGTGCCTCAGGGCTCTGTCCTCGGGCCATTGCTGTTCTGCATATTTATCAATGACCTTCCACTGCATATTAGTTGCCGCGATATTTCTTGTGACATGTTTGCTGACGACTGCACACTACATACTCCTCACAAAGATGTAGCTGCAATTAGCACGCGTCTGCAGGAAAGCCTGCATGAGGTCACCAACTGGTGTCATTCCAACTCCATGTCCCTGAATCCGTCAAAAACAGAATGTATGGTTATAACCACACGTCAAAAGCACCAGCTATGCCCGCTCTCTCTTAGTCTGTGTATAAACGGCAGCCCAATTGAGCAAGTATCACACCACCGCCTCTTGGGGGTCACTATAGATGATCAGCTTAAATGGCAACTGCATATTAATAATGTGTGCAAAAGGGTTTCCCGCGGCCTGTATATGTTGTCAAAATTGAAAACAATTACTGACACAGATGCGCGTCTTCTTTTCTACAATGCTCATGTCAGATCGCACATAGACTATGCATCAACAGTGTGGGATGGTTCTAGTGATGTACATTTGAAGAGGCTGAACTCCCTACATAGGAGAGCTGCTAAGCTTATATTTCCCGATCCCGAACTCTCAACTGACGAAAAGCTTAAAACTTTAAAAATGCTCCCTCTATCCCATCACTTTCAGTTCAATAAAGGTGTATTGATGTACAAGCTGTACAAGCAATCATGTCCACTGTACTTGAGTTCTTTTTTCTCAGAACGGATATCTGTAGCTTCTAGACATGGACACCATTTCAAAGCACCCCTGCCGAGTATTGATTTATTCAAAACCAGTTTGTCATTCTCGGGAAGTTCATTCTGGAATTCTATTCCTGCAGAAATCAGAAACGCAAAGACGCTCACCTCATTTAGGGTCAGCCTCTTCAAACACCTAGAATCTCTGACGTAATCTAATCAGTACAGTACAGGGATAACTTGCGCGTGTGTTCAGATGTGTGAATGTGCGTGTGTGTGAGAATGTTTGTGTGTGTGTGCGAGAGTGAGAGACTGAGACAGAGAGAGAGAGAGCGTCTCTCTTTTTTTTTTTCTCCTTTTTTTATATATATAATATACAGTGGACCATAATATCTGAGTGTCAAGAGTACATTGAATACTGCATGTTCTATGTATAATGTTTTTGCCTTCATATGTGTGTACGCGATATTTTTGGGCGCGCGTTCACGTGTGTGTGTGTGTGTGTGTGTGTGTGTGTGTGTGTGTGTGTGTGTGTGTGTGTGTGTGTGTGTGTGTGTGTGTGCATGCTGTGTGTGTGTGCATGCTGTGTGTGTGTGGGTGTGTGAGACACAGAGAGAGAGAGAGAGAGAGAGAGAGCACATATATACATATTTGCCTTTGCTGTATGAATTCTAATGTACTTAATGATTTTCTGTGTATTGCTTTACTTTGCATTTTTACTCATTTTATATTTTTGTGCGTACGCGGTATGCGCGTACGTATGTCTGGAGTGCGTGTCCGAGAGCACATGTGTGTATGTGTGCGTGTGTGTCTAAGTGCGTGCGTGTGCAAGTTTGTGTGTGTGTGTGTGAGCGTGCGTGTGCGTGCGTATGTGCAGACGTGCGTGCGTGAGCGAGTGCATACATGCGTCAGTGCGTGGTATGTGTATGTTTACACGTCTATGTCATTTATGTAGTAGATGTAGCAACGGCAAGTTTGAAAACTGGTCCTGTTACCAATAACTTCTACCGTTGGAAAATAAAGGTTCATTGTTCATTGTTCATTGTTCTCTCTCTCTCTCTCTCTCTCTCTCTCTCTCTCTATCTCTCTCTCTCTCTCTCTCTCTCTCTCTCTCTCTCTCTCTCTCTCTCTCTCTCTCTCTCTCTCTCTCTCTCTCTCGTAAGGATTCAATTTCTTCAGTTTCTGCACAAATACTTTGATCGATTTCTGCAGTTGTTTGTCATCTTATAATGACTACATTCTGGCCATTGAACAGTTGTTACTTGTTCATACTACTCTTTCGCACCTTTTGACAGCTTGTTATTGAACACAACACGGACGAGCGAACAGTTTGCAAACCGCTTGCATGGTTGTCTTTTAGCTCATTACATCCTGAAGATGAATTTTTTTTTTTATTTTTTACATACATTTTTTAGGTCTACGTCACAGTTCGGCTGGAGACAGGTCGACCATGATAGTTTAAGGGTGGTGTCGGAATAGCCTGGCGCCGAGCTGTTCGGCCGACACCACCCTTTAAACTGGCATAGTAGAACCACATCCTGTCTTTGCATATCAGGGCACTGTGGGTTATAGTAATCTACATATAATCACTGTTCTGATACAGCCTGGTCCGCAAGAGGCTTGTGACCCCAAGGACATCCGTTTGATCGGGTGTTTTTGAGGCTGTATGTCTCTTGCCTCTTGCCGGTTCAGACATCTGTTTGGCCGTTATGAGGAACTGAGCCTCCTTCTGAACCTATTTACACACACATTTCCCAGACATGATAGAAGAGGTCACTGCGCCAGGCTTTCAGCACAGGCTGTCGTAGAAAACTGCGTCTCACGGTGTGTCAATGTACAGTTTTCATTTCTTCTGTTGGTTGTTAGTAAACACTGACAGTGGACAGAGAAGACAAATACTGACCTATGCCTTTGGCTGTGGGTAGCGCTTTTTGTCGAGGTGATTCCCGCAGTAGAAATCACCTCGACAAAAAGCGCTACACAGCCAAATGGTTAAGCCGATCATACTGTTAAAGTATAATAGGCGGCTTACGATACAGTGCATTGATAGACGTCGCTGATCTCAACCTAGTCTACAAATGACATTCATGACCCTGTGTCTGCCCAAATCCCCCAACAACAAAAGGGGTGTTTACCACGGCGGGATCGATACAGGGAGAGAGCTGGCTAATCACTACAGACATTAAACTGCTTGCGTGATGGACAGTGATAAACCCGGCATTCAACTAGTTTCGGTAGTTCTCTGCACGTGAACACAGG
Organism: Semisulcospira habei; assembly: GCA_036245525.1. NCBI lineage: Eukaryota > Metazoa > Mollusca > Gastropoda > Semisulcospiridae > Semisulcospira > Semisulcospira habei. The sequence continues at coordinate 170,560,312 of BTPG01000008.1, read as the reverse complement.
CATCGGACAGTGCGGGGTATACAACAGTTTGTATGTACTGCCCAGAATTAACATGTACACGCATGTAATGTTTGTGATAATCGCGCACGTACATGCTTTATCGTAAAATGAATAACATCTCATTGGTAGCAAACACGTTTTTCACGTTGAAGCACGTGCTTTTCCTGCGGCAGCTGCGTTTTCCCTTTTTAACTGGAACAACGCTGAGTTGCATATGTATTATACACTAAGAAAGCGCAGTTTTTGTGCATTGCTGAAAGGAGAGAACGACAACGTATCGATCTGTCGACTGATTTCGACTCCACGCTGTCATGTCACGCCTCACTGAAAATGAGCGGAACCAAGCTGTTGGTCAACTGCGGACTAGTGTGACCATTTCAGAGGTGGCAAACCATCTCAGTGTGCAACGAAACATCACTTATGCTATCCAGAATGCCAACATCAGCCTTCTCATCGTTTGGGCAGACATTTCGCCCGATTTAACTCATTCGAGACGTGCCGCTTACGGATACGCGGCGAACCGCCGCATATCCGTAGGCGGCACGTATCGAATGAGTTAAATCCAGTCGAGCTTTTTTGGAACGCATTTGATCATCTTGTTCAAAACTTTCCAGCACCAGTCCAGAACGTCCAGCAGCTCATCAACACTGGCAGCTCGGCCTCGAGAGACTATGCTTGGCGCGTCGTCATTTGTCTACAATATCTATGCCTGGAATAAAAATGAACATTTCATTTCCCAACCTTTTTTCTGATAAAGGAATAACTTCCTGGTAAGTAAAGGTCTTCGCGCCGATGTCAGCCTGAGGATCCTTTGCATACCGATTTTGAATTTCAGTGCTTTGTTCCGTTCGTTTTGCATGTCTGTACCAAACGTTCATAGGGCGATTGCCCAGACCCTCAGACGGCGCCTTCAAAGTACAGGAGGTATACATTTGCATGAGCCGTTTCATGCGCGGTGCCTGATGGCAACCAAGAACGGCTACAATTCAGTGTTGAAGGCGACATTTGGGTTGAACCCATTACATCCCGAGGATGACATTACCAAGTTATGTTTATATCCTTCGAGGTTTACATCACATCGGGCTTTTGAAGACATATCGACCATGATCGTTCAAGGGTGGTGTGGGAAAAACTTGGCCCCTGAGACGCCAAGCCATTCCGACACCACCCTTGAACGATCATCTCTAGTGGTCGATCCGCATCCTGTCGTAGCATGTCAGGGGTTTTTGGGTTAAGCGTACAATGGAATGACGATCTTTGCGAAGCACCATCAAATGCGTGTGTGGGGTTGAGCGCTCGTGTCGGTGTTGACTGTTTCCTAGCACGTGCCGACTGAATCATGGCGCAGCGAAGGCTTTGGAACGAGTCTGCTCTAAAGACTGAAAAGTACCCCTGATTCCGGCAGTCATCTTCACCCAGATTAGGTTGTGGAGAGAAACGATCCGCAGTTCAGTCCAGGCCAGCGCCAGGTTCTCTTTTGAGACCTGATCCGACAAATCTGGGGTCCTCTTTTTTTTTTTACGGCAATTTTGAAACGCTTTTTCTTCACAATCCATCCCAAAGAGCAGAATTATTAGAACAGAATCTCTCTCTCTCTCTCTCTCTCTCTCTCTCTCTCTCTCTCTCTCAAATTATTACCGCTCGCCGGCTGTACTATTTATTTCCGCACACGTGCGAACTCAGATCGACTGTACGTCAGCCAGGCTATATAAGAGTGGTGCACAAAGAACAATGTATGTTAATGCCGCTCTGTCGGTTACAATGTCAGTCGCTGCACGTGTAAAAGAACGATTCCGCCCTGTCTAAGTACAAAGTCTGCTGAAGTAAAAAGGCAGTTAACTTGTATTCACTGACTCTAAATAAAACAAAACCCTCAATATGAGGCACTGTTGGAGTCAATGTTGGTGAACAAAAGGCAAAACAAGTGAGGACAGGGTTAGGAATGTACGTATATCGTATGTCATTAGACCTTTGGATGTCTGTAGCGCATCTTGTCGTGACTATGATTCCTGCAGGAATCACCGCGACAAAATGCGCTACAGACAGCCAAAGGCCTTAACCCCTACGCTGCCCGTCACATAACGAATTGCGCGTCAGTCAGAAACTACTCACACTGGCCGATACTGATGATTCGCGTGAACAATTCAGACGAACATCAGTTACGCATAAAGAAAACAGGACTAACAACTGAAGAGGCATAATCCTGGTGAGCCGGCCCCCGCGACTGCGGGGGCTCATGAGGGTTTATTTCTCTTGCATCTTGGTAGCGTTCGCCTTGCCCGTCAGTTAAGGGGTTAAGACGCTTACATGCTCTGAAGTACCCAACGGAGAAAGAAACACGCTTAGAAAAGACGGGTACAACACAATTTATTAATATTTCGGGTAAATACAACATTCCTTCTGCGAATGAAGATAAGTAGCGGCTAATCTCTCTGTTTGTTTGTCTATTTTGACAAAGGGTATTTACCCGAAATACTGATTAATAAATTGTGTTGTACCCGTCTTTTCTAAGCGTGTTTCTTTCTCCGTTGGGTACTTCTTTGCATTTTACACGCTTGGCAGTCACCTTTTTGGTCTGGATTGCTTACATGCTCTGATTAGAACTGAGACTGAGTACTTTCAGAAGTGCACTCACCTTTATGGAGGTGTCGCAGAAGATACGGGCCCAGTAGCAGCCTAGACCGCATGACAACACAACACAGTCACATTCTGACCCCACCTACACGTGCAACTCGTACATCGTCTTGAGGAGGGCCGCTTCCTTCTCATAGCCTCCTTTCCTGTAGGCGGCGCCGCACAGCGTACCAGCTTGTGTTCAGAACTCATACACCGTGAAGCCTGGCTTAACATGTGCAGAACGTAGATATTCTGTGAAAACCATAGATTAGGCTGAACCGGGGTAGTCTGTGATGCTGCTTTAATTACTACGATTTTATCCGATGTTAATGCGGTGAAAAACCGATCTTTTGAACTGGAGCCTCCGTTGACTGTAGGCTCAGTTGTGAGGGGGATAGAATTAGCGAGCGTCGTGGCGGCGTAGTTTCCCTCTTGCCAGTCCCTCTAGCTTTATCTGCAACAGGCATAGATTCTGATTAGCTCCACGAGTCGCAGAGCCTCAGGGAAATCTATGCATTTCGCTGGTGTATCCTTGCATCGTTTATGTGTCTCAGAGATAAGTGTAATCGCATGGCTGTGCTACTGCCGCCGGCGTCGTAGATTTTCCAGAAGCAGGCGCGGCCTATCAGCATATAGAGTTCGGTGTAGGATCGACCAAAGATATCACTGACTTGCCAACTCTAGACCAGATATTCTAACTCGCAAATGACAAGCTTTGTTCATGAAGCCGGCCCTCGTTAAATGGCTTCCATGATGATCGGTAAAATTCAGATGCGCTAGAGATCCATGATCAGCAGATTAGTCGTGAAGCGGGTCACCATTTTTTTCCCAGATCCGTGTAGGTCCACATTTCTGAGTCAATCACAATAACCTGTCTGAAATCGGGAAGTTAGTACTTTCTGTGTTGCCAGCATATATTTGCCGTACACAAAGAAGAGAGTCGTAAAAAAAAAAAAAAATACTGAACCAGGCTGACTCAAAATAGACATTTCAGACTCAAAGAAATCACAATTAGATGTTTGCCATTATAAATACAACATTTGTATGCCGGCTGTACTCTGTATAAAGAACCAATATAGACAACATAGTTTGGTGTTCCGTAATCGACAGTTTTCCCGATAATTTGATGCTGAATTATACTGACATTAACTCCATTAGTTCAAGTACAATTGCGGTGGGAACCGACAAAAACTGTTCCGCCTGTCCCATTGCGTTCGAAATGATGATGCAGCTAGAGACATGTCAACAGATTGCATTTGCATTCAGAATACTTCGAATGAAAGTGGAAAGCGTGTTTTTATTGCCCAGTCGGCAACTTTCTCAGACGGATGTTTGAATTCATGATTTGCATCCAGAACGCACCAGACAAAATTCAAAGGGACTTAAGTTGTATTTATTGCCGGCTTTGGCGTTGCCTGCGAAGTCTGTTAGATAGGTTCATCTAGGGCTGCACGACTAGAGACGATCTAGCACAAGTCTGTCTCGGGGACAAGGAAATTGACCCGGGTAATTGGTAATGATGACTGGCATATATACAAAAGCGGCTGAAGGGCCTACGTGCGTGTGTGCATGAGTGCTGCTGTTCTGTGGCCACGTAAGATCCAGACTGATTCACACAATGGCAGGCATATTAGCCCTTTTCACCCTGATACATTATTGCATGAAATAAATGTGCGATAGGTCAAGGGTGATTCCAGAATAGCTTGGCGCCTCAGGCGCCAAGCTATTCTGACACCACCCTTGAACTAAAATGATTGCCTCTTCGATCTGTAATGTAGTCTTCATAGGACAATAAGCAACACTGATTAACAAAAGCCGCAGTATTTGGCTGCGCAGGCATACAGTTGATAAATCACTGAGCAAGTCAGTATTACAGTTTCAGAAGTCAGTTTACATTTCCGACACTTAGCTGGGCTCAGTGTAAGATGCTACAGAAGTTGCTCCGTATTCCGGACATGCACAGAAGGATAATCGTTGCCTCCAGCCAGCCCGCTGACGCGCGATCGTGACGATAGGCGGACCGACGGAGATAACCAGTGTGATGCGCAACTGTCGAGGGAGGTAACCAGTGTCGGCTAGACCATAACAGTTAGCAGAAGCCAGATTCATGTCATGCCTCCGGTCGTTTGCTCAGCTCCGATATATTTAATTAACAGCCAACTGCGCAGACACCCCCGGCCCCCCCCCCCCCCAACCCCCTTGCCGGCCGGGCACCTTCAGCTGCCCACTCCGCCCCCCTCCCCACCGGCCCCCCCCCCTTGCCCTCCATCTTCACCCACCTTACACCCATCCCCCTCGCTCCCCCCTTCCCACCCCCCTCCCCCACCGCCCCCCCCCCCTTGGCCTCCATCTTCACCCACCTTACACCCATCCCCCTCGCTCCCCCCTTCCCACCACCCCCCCCCCCCCCACCGCCCCCCCCCCCTTGCCCTCCATCTTCACCCATCCCCCTCGCTCCCCCCTTCCCACCATCCCCCCCACCGCCCCCCCCCCCTTGCCCTCCATCTTCACCCACCTTACACCCATCCCCCTCCCTCCCCCTTCCCACCATCCCCCCACCCCCCACCCGAGTCTCCTGTGTTTAAAGCCTTAAAGTCTTCTACCCCTCCGGCCCCACCACATCCCCAGCAAGCAGAATGTACTCGCCGGATCTGACGCCAGCCCGACGGCGGCCAGCCTGAGTTGAACCGTGCATACGTGTACCAACAAAGGCGGATACGCAGCCCAAGATTGATCTGTCTGCAGTCGCATCTTGTTCCATGTCTGTGCGGGTTTCGGTCCGTGCGGCTCTACTGTTGTCTGTTGGTCTGTGATTTTGGACTGTACGGCTGATGCGTAAGTTCCAGTATCACAGACTAACTGCACACAGAAATGAGCTCATGTCGGGCGAACGTGTTCTGTGCTAGTTTTTACAGCAAAGGCATATTTTTACAGATGACTTTTTACGATGCTGTGTGTAAAACAGTGTTGGAGAAGGGTTTGCTAGGGCGGTCGATTGGCTCGCACCTGGCGTTCATTTATCACTATTCAAGCTCGAGCGCCGAGCATCCATCACTCACTTAGCAAAAACTTCTGATCGACTCAGCTTGCTGACAATGTTGGCTTGATTCCTTACCGAATTGCTCAGTGCCGGCTTGGTAAATTATGTCTTGAGGGCGACATGATGGCGATTCTATTGTAACTTGAATCAGTCAGCGGTGGTGCTTATTTTGTATTATATATATATATATATATATATATATATATATATATATATATATATATATATATATATATATATATATATATATATATATATATATAACATTTGATGTTTTTGTCAGTTTTGTTTGTGTGTGAGTTCTGAGTATGTTACCGATATTGATGACGATGATGATGTACGTACCAGTAAAAATAGTAATGTGTTATATTTTAGATGCATTTTCTACTTAGTACATCATGCTCATGAGTCATTAACTATTGCGGTCTTCCGGACTGACGGGAATGACGTACTTGAATTTATGCACGTGCATTTTAATTCTGACTATACCGTAAGCATAATACGAACATTGTAATTGTGTGTGTGATTTTTCGATTTTTCTTGACTGCACGTTTGAATATTCTACTAATGATGATGGTGTCAATGTTGATGATGACGTTATTATTATAAATATTTCATTGCGACTTTTCTTCCTCCGCACACTGCGTGTCAATACTCGTGTTTCATAAAAGTTTCATGTCATCAGTAATGACGCATTATTATCACGAACTTGTGCACGTGCTTTTGTACCTTAGTCTACATATGTAAAAGTATTACGATACTTTAGAATTTGAAAGTGCATACGTGTACATTCTGTATCTATTTTGACGCACTACATTCTCACACGTAAATTATGTTTTGTTACCTACTTACCTGTTACCTGGGCATTCCCCTGAAGAAGCCCTCGCTGAGAGGGCGAAAATTTGTGCTAAGAATAAAAGTGTAACTCCTTCTAAACTACGTGGTGTCTGTGGATCCTTTCTTCACATTTTAAGTATATATATATATATATATATATATATATATATATATATATATATATATATATATATATATATATATATATATATATATATATATATATATATATCGCTTCTCTGAAGTTTTGTTTGTTTTTTGGTGGAGAGGGGGTGGGGGGGGGAGGTGCGGGGGAGTTGGGGGGGGGGTGCAGGGAGCATATCTCGAATAAGATATCAATGATAGGGTTTGTTAGGTATTGTAGGCTAGATACGTATTGTCAAAGGTTAATGTGATGAAAGTTTGCGGTCTTTGTAAATGGTATAGCCTGTTTCAAGAGGAAAGCAGCAACAGCGCCAGATCGAACTTTGAAAGCCTGCATCTATGATTAGTTGTTGCTCTTACGATTCGCGACGGATGTATCGTATGTACACGCAGAAAAGATGTTCAGTTGTATTGTATCAAGTTTTTGCCACAATAGCTATCTAATACCTACTGAGTTACGTAAACGTTCGGCTGAAACTTCACCACAGATCAGAACTGCACTAAGCGCTAGTCACACTTGACTAAGACAGACAGCGTGAATATCTAAAGCCTTGATCGTGTTCCACGAGATGTGGACGGATTGACGGGGATTTCCTACCCAAATTCCCACTTCTGTGAACGTGCTATCTCGTCAGTCTGCATGGCTTTCAAGTCTGTATCAGCCCAGCAGTACACTCACTCTTCGTATTCGTCAAGAGTTTTGGTCCAATCATACTCCATTAGATTTAGCCCCGACGCATTACAGCATGTGATGGATCGGCCATGATAATTCAAGGGTAGTGCCAGATTAGCTTGGCGTCTGATGGCGCCAAGCTAATCTGGCACTACCCTTGAATTATCATGTCGCCGATTGGCATCCTCTGCAAGTGGTACATAGTCATTAGATGGTACCTGCAAAATTTGGGGAATGCGGCCTTGGGGTTAAATGGGTTAACCTTTTTAGTGCCGACATGTTGCGTCGAGAAATAGATCGATAAAGACTAGGTGGTGCCAGAATAGCTGAGCGCTTAAATTTCCATGGTCAGTTTGTCGGCTCAGAAATTGTCATGTAGTCTTCACAGGACAACTCCCAATTTGGGAATTTCGACTGTATGACACAATGTGTTAACTCTATCGCAGTCGATAGCGTTTAGTTTTTGTCGGGATGATTCCTGCGGGACACGAAAACTTGAGCGCTACCGACAACCAATGGGTTAAACCGGATGAACACCAAGCCGCGCCAGCGTCGATGAGCAAGAGGCTGACCAGTCCATGCGGCCGCAGGGGTTCGTGAGAATCCTTGTCTCTCGTAGGTTGAAGGGAGGGAAATGCCCAATGGGCAGTTGTCCCATGCATGATATCTCGGTGTCAAGTCTTGGTCCTCAGCTGTCGACGGGCAGCCGGATTAGCGGCATTCAGCAGAGGTAGGCCTAAGTAGTTCGTCACTAAGAGTAACAATGGTTTGCAGGTACGAAACGAAAGTACTAAGCAATATATGGTTTATGCATAGCAACAATATTTGTCCTTAGGATGGAGACATTTTTTGTAAAAATCTCACTTTTTCTAACGCTATTTGTTCGCTTTGGGGGAACCAGTCCTCGTACACGGCCCGGATAAGGTGCAAGACATTTTGTGCATAACATTGAAAATTTCAAGCCTACAATCCAGTGAGTAAATTAAAATCATGAGCAAGTAAACGTGTATACATATTTACGATAAAATAAGTTAAAAAGTAATATTTCTAATGCCGTAAGCATACTCGCGTCGCTAGTTTTAAAACTGATGGCGGTCAGCGAGACTGATGCCTTCAAAAGAAGTCGATCAGACGCGCACGGTTGATGCAGGTTTACTTTGCTCCTGAAGTGAGACATATATTATGTTGGATTTAAACTTTGAAGTTCATCTTATCAACGTCATATACTTTGCTTTTTCCTGGTCTTGAAAACAGCATTTCCCATAGAACTCGGTCTTTTGTGGGAGGAAAGCATATCGAAAGTAAACTCGCTTCGTGCATGTTTTGCATTGTGTCTGCCGACCATCTTCAACATTCTGACGACTTTTTGTCCTGACACAACATGCATGTTGTTCGTCTGTTTTCCAGCCTAACGGTTGTATGTGTAGGCCTGATCTTTTTTATTAGTGGAGATGGGATTTTTAACTGGTCAAGTACGGTCTTATCCGTCTGGTCTTAGGCACATGTCAGGCAGACTTAAATCCATCTCCGAACCGTTTCCATCTAAATCACCAAGTTCAGCTGAACACCTAAATATAGAAATTTTAGTTTTTGCAGCCCATTCAACCAATCCACACAAGTACTCACAAGAAATCTTATGATCAAGCTTTATCAGGACTGCATGAGACACAATACAGATAGTAGCCCTCTCCATTATATTACATGTTTTATTTATTTATTTATTATTGATTTATATTGTATTCACTTACATCTTTGTATATTATTAATTATCCTTTTAATTATGGATGGAAGGAATTCCTTGATGCACATGATCACTAGTGGTGTTGTGGTGGCCACCAAGGAGAGGAAAGGAAAACATTGAGAACATACATGTACACATATATGGTAATAGGTGCCATACCACCCGCTCCCCACCCCACATACACACAAAACCACAAAACACCCATCAAAAGACATGCACGTCTGTGCATGTTCATAATCTATCCTTTACTTGGCATTCATATGTCCCAGGTATCTTTGACTTACTTTATTTTATTTATTTATTTTTGTTTGTTTGTAATGTGTAATGTAAGTTTTGTACATGCACATCAGCATACAAAATTACAACAAGAAAATAATTATACACATATATTTATGTTAATAGCTGCCATACCGCCCGCTCCCAACTCCACCCCACATACACACACAAAACCGCTGAACACCCACCAAAAGACATGCACATCTGTGCATGTTCATAATCTATCCTTTACTTTGCATTCATAATTATGTCCCAGGTACCTTTGACTTACTTTATCTTAATTATTTAAATTATTTATTTATTATTTTGTTTGTAACATGAGAACATACACATACATGGTCATAGGTGGCATACTGCCCCCTCCCAACCCCACTCCACATACACAGCCGCAGAACACCCACGAAAAGACAAGTACATCTATGCATGTTCAAAATCTATCCTTTGCTTAGCATTCATATATCCCAGGTATCTTTGACTTACTTTATCTTATTTATTTAACCGCCTTGAGATGGCGTTGGTCGCAAATAGTTATTTATTTAAATTATTTATTTATTTACTTTTTTGTTTGTAATGCAGGTTTTGTACATATACATCAGCATACAACAAGAAAATATACACATATATAGATGGTAATAGGTCCCATACCGCCCGCTCCCAACCCCTACCCACATGCACACACAAAACCGCAGAACACCCACCAAAAGACATACACATCTGTGTATGTTCATAGTCTATCCTTTACTTTGCATGCATATGTCCCAGGTACCTTCGACTTCCTTTATCTTATTAGTTAAGTTATTTATTTATTTTGTTTCTTTGTAATGTAGGTGTTGTACATAAACATCAGCATACAACATAAGAACATACACATACATGGTAATAGGTTCCATACCGCCTGCTCCCAACCCCCAGTTACACAGACTAAACCCCATAACACCCACCAAAAGAATGTACATCTGTGCATGTTTATAATCTATCCTTTACTTAGCATTCATATGTCTCAGGTATCTTGACTTACTTTATCTTATTTATTTAACCGCCATGAGATGGCCTTAGTTGCCTGCTCGGCGTTAAACCCAAATAACTATTTATTTAAATTATTTATTTATTTTTGTTTTGTAATGTAGGTTTTGTACATACACATACGCATACAACATAAGAACATACACATACATGGTAATAGGTGCCATACTGCCCCTCTTGATGGGCATTAGTGGATTGTAAAACCTATATAGAGACTTGAGGTTAAGAAAGTGGCTTGTATTGACTGCCTGTATTTTAGCTGCCCACCTACAAATCTCATGGGTACAGTTAATCACACTGCACATGTAGCCATCAGTTCTGTGAAAAGTACTGTTGGCCTCATGCACAGGGGCACCAAAACTTGAGAGATAAGGCCACACCTAATAACAATAACAGAACTGATATGCATACACAGCCACTTGTTCTGTAAACAGCACCTTTGTAAACAGTACCAGTGGCCAAATGCACACAGACATCATGGATGATGCCACCACTGATCACTTTAAACAAAAGGCTGCCCAATACACATTGATCAGTGATACCGTGAACTAACCTGCATATGCAGCCATCAGTTCTGTAAATAGTACAGGTGGCCACATGCACAGGGGCACCAAACTTAAAGATGAGGCCACAACTGCCACCTCAAACAAAACGCTACCTACACACACATATCAATGATACTGTCAACCTTGTGCGTTAGGTGGAACAAGCTTAAATTATGGGACTGCAAAACTTCCAGCGAAATGTCAAAGCCAGTAAGAAAATAAGATAACAGCAGCAAGTACATGAATTGTGTAAATCACTCAAATAAAACATGAGAACTCATCGCATCGAGCCCAACGGCGTTATGAGTGGGTGATGGAAACACTGAAAGAAATAGTAAGTGTACATTATAAGGTACGTGCCTCCTCCTCCCCTCCACTCCACCCCTCCCCCCCCCCCCCCCCCCCCCAATCATCTCTGTGTCACTTTTTTCCGTTTTCTTTCTCGTTTTAATCCCAATATATATATGAGTGTCAGTGCTAATGCCATCTGCTAAGAATCCTTGCAGTGAACTTCAAATGTCAATATGCAGACAAACTGCAAATTACGCAGCAGCAAAGTACAGTTCCTCTTTTTTGCAGTAGGCGAGATAGGGTTTAATTTTAAACAAAGCATTGCATTAACTTCCAAGCATGCTCACATTGTGCTGTGTATTATTTTAGTGTGTAGTGTACTGTACCAACAACCCGTACCATCAGCGATCACAGAGGGCTGCATTGGCAGTGATCACACATCACAACATAGCTTACTGACCAGTGCAACTGATTGAATTAAATGTTACAGTAATATATAATTAATCAAGTTCCGAAACTGTGTTTAGTCATGACAGTTAAGACCAAATGGTGTGGCACTCTTTCTCTTTTACAGCATGCAGCATGTTGCACATCCGACATCGGTTTCGAATATAGTGGGGGTTTTTGTGAGTTGTGTTTTGTTTTGGTGCTGCGGTGTCGAAATAAAGCGGGCAAAGCGATGGTAAATTGAATGGAAATAAACGTGACAAACGTTTAATAAGACGTAAAAATGCACAAATCGATTTTGCACGTTCGCTTTTCTTGAGAAACAGACAAGTTTATGTAGAACAAATCCAAAGAACTCGTCGGCACACCGAAATTTACGGCAACGAGTCCGCATGTATCTTGTATCATGTGACGATCACGTGATTTGGGATACCTTATTGTTGAGTAACGATATTTGAGCTCAAGGCATGCTTTTTCGTAATTGTTTCTTCTCTTAATATAATTAAGTGTAGAAATATACTTGATGAATAACACTGAAATCAGTCCTTTTAAGTAACATATAGTGCATACTACCACATACTACAGGAACAATGAGGCCCGTGTAAACTACTGCCCATCCCCAGTGAACATGGCTGCGACAGTCCTGGTTTCGTCTGCAGCCGTACTGGAAACAAAATGTGCTACAGAAAAATGTCTCCATCCTCCGACGGTTTAAGACGAATGCGCACTGCTTTTATTCATACTAGACTTCATTTTGATATACCCAAACCTTTGTTACTCTGAAGAAAATCACTATCTCGTAAACGGCTGATCGTCGGCATCTGCCGCTAGATTATGTCAGTCGCGGCAGTGGTGCCGCATCAATGTCCATTAGGAGAGATCAATTTTCTTACTTGATGAAGCTGTCATCTGGACCTATCCACCTCAAAGAGAGATTGATGAAAGAAAGCAAACTGGTTGTCTCCCTCGATTCGCTCCCGCTGATCAGCGGGAGCGAATCGAGCCGGGAGACAACCAGTTTGGAAAGATAGTTGCTTCAACCTGATTATGCATATAACGCATCATCATCATCATCATCTCTCTCTCTCTCTCTCTCTCTCTCTCTCTCTCTCTCTCTCTCTCTCTCTCTCTCTCTCTCTCTCTCTCTCTCTCTCTCCCCCCCCTCTCTCTCTCTCTCTCTCTCTCTCTCCCTCTCTCTCTCTCTCTCTCTCTCTCTCTCTCTCTCTCTAACTTTTCTCTAATCCGGCGTGACCCAGGCTACCCTGGACACACTGGAATAGCTGTCTATGTACATAGCTCTATCCGTAATATGGTACGCAGACGTGAAGACCTTGAGTCCAGAGAGCTAGAGTGTGTGTGGCTGGAGGTGAAAATACCACATTCCTCTCCCATCCTTATCGCCTTTATGTACAGAAATCCAGCTGCTACTGCTGACTGGTATGACGACTTTGTACAAGTGATGGATAAAGTGAACGACACCGGTAAAAATGTTCTCATTCTGGGAGACTTTAACATCGATATGCTGAAACCCAAGCCGACATGGCAATCAGCGATCACTCTTTTCGGGCTAAAGCAGATGATTAAATCTCCAACGCGAGTATCACGCTCTGCTGCCACCATCATCGACCACATTTACACTAATAACCCAACAGCAGTAGCGGAAACTAATGTTTCTTCATTAGCCGTCAGTGACCACTTTCCCATCGCCTGTACATGGTCGTGCAATCTGCCCGCAAAACAAAGTCGGGACCAGCACTCGTACATAACGTACAGATCGTTTGAAAAGCTTAATACGTATGCTTTCTTACATGATCTAAGCTATGCAGGATTTGATCAAGTGTATAACTGCTCTGACCCTGATAATGCGCTTACTATATGGCTTGATCTGTTCCTCGGGGTGCTGAATAAGCACGCGCCGCTAAGAAGGAAGCGAGTCCGACGCCGCGAGCCTCCCTCCTGGATAACGGAGGAAATCAAACAAACTATGGAGGCACGAAACACCGCTAAACGAGAAAAGAACTTCCCTGAGTTTAAACGTTTGCGTAACAAAGTTAAGTACTTAGTTCGAGAAGCTCAAAAGTCATTTCCCCCACCCGGGTCTGCCCTGGGGGACTTGGGTGGGGTTAGGTATTTTTTAGTTCCCAGGGTCACCCTGGTCAGCCCCACAGGGTGGGTTTTTCTCTCTATTCTGGGGCATGTGTTTCTGTCTACCCGAGGTCCATTCACCTGTATTTGCCTTTTTAAAACTCTCCCTACTGTCTGCACTGCCTGTAGCTCTTGATATTGGATGCGTGTTGCTAAATGGTCTTAGCTTTATTTAGGCCCCATGTGTTAGGTTTATTTAACGTATTTGACCGGCTGGCGACATACATTCAATGTTCTGTTTATTTTATTTTTTTTCACAAGCAGTGCAGGCACGTCCTGAGAAAGCCTTGTTGCTGTCGGGACGTTAAGCAATGTACAATCAATCAATCAAAAGTCATTTGTTGAAAAGACAATTGAGAACGAAAAATCTCCTGCTTCTGTTTGGACTGCTTTGAATACTCTAACAAGCAACATGCGCAGGCAGACTCATATCATTCCACACGAATTCTCTGCGGAAAGCATAAACAATTGCTTTCTCTCAGCTCCAGAACAGCTACTTACTTCCAACAGCCCTGATCCGTCAGCGTATGTAATATCGGATCAACTGTCCATGTTTTGCCAGGAACGATTATCGTCCGATGATACGTTTGGTATCCCCTTTATCGCTGTTCACGAAGTCGGGCGTTATATAACGTGCCTTAAGAACAAGACATCAGCTGGTGTGGACGGTATAAATGATTATATACTCCACATATCACTGCCTTATATTGTTGAACCCCTCACTTACATTTTAAACTTATGTATACAGTATAAGACTTTTTCTGTGGCGTTTAAAAAAGCAAAAGTTGTTCCTATACCCAAGACCAAAAATACTACTGATGTAAATAACCTTCGTCCCATTTCTCTTCTGTCTGTTTTATCAAAGCCACTTGAGAAGCATATTCAAAAGCATCTCCTCCAGTACCTCGACGAACGGTCCTTGTTAAATAAGTTCCAGTCCGGGTTTAGACCCAAACACTCATGCCACTCAGCATTAGTACGTATGGTTGATTCGTGGCTTTGATAACATCAACAATAATAAAATGACTGGCACGGTATTCTTGGACCTGAAAAAAAGCGTTCGATCTGATAAATCATGAAATTTTGCTGAGGAAACTTAATGTTTATTTCAACAACAACAGCCCGTCAGCCCTTTCATTCTTTAACTCTTATCTTTCTGCGAGAACACAAGCCGTCTATGTAAATGGTAACTATTCCACAGAGGGTAAGGTAGAACTTGGTGTTCCTCAGGGTTCGATTCTGGGCCCATTGTTATTCTGTATCTTTATTAATGATTTACCACTACACATCACATGTGCTAGTGCTGAGTGTGACATGTTTGCTGACGATTCGACGCTACATGTATCCGGTAAAACTGTAGCTGATATAACCAACAGCCTCCAGCAGAGCCTACAAGAAGTATATGAATGGTGCAGTAGAAATAGAATGATAGTCAATCCAGCTAAAACTAAAAACATGCTAGTCACAACACGTCAGAAACACCAGCTGCAACCCGCGCCTCTAAACCTCTCATTCGAAGCTGTCCCCATAGAGCAAGTAGAACAGCACCGTTTACTAGGGGTAATTGTAGATAACCAACTTAGTTGGCAGCCTCATCTCATACACATCGGAAAGACAATTTCAAAGAAATTATTTTTACTGTCTAAACTGAAAGCGGTCATTAATCTGAACACGTGTAAACTATTTTTTAATGGATACATCAAGCCCCACATTGATTCCCCACAGTGGAAGGGTGCATTACAAACTCAGACGAATCCGCTTACCGTAGTCAGGTTGAGACTCTAATTAGTTGGTGTAATAACAACAACCTTGAACTGAACTCTGGCAAAACAAAAGAAATGATTGTGGACTTTAGAAAGAAACAGTCCCCTCCCCCTCCCCCTCTTGTGATCAATAGTGAAATCATTGAAACAGTCCAGAACTTTAAGTTTCTTGGCACTACCCTGTCATGTGACCTGAAGTGGGAGGAAAACACTCGCCTTATCGTCCAAAAAGCACAGCAGCGCTTGTTCTTCCTGCGACGTCTGAAAAGTTTCGGTCTCGGTGCCCACATGTTGATGCAATTCTACCGAGCTGTGATTGAGAGCGTGCTCACCTTTTCGATCACGGTTTGGTATGGTTCCATCACGGCCAAAGAGAAAATCAGACTGAGTAGGGTGGTCAAGACCGCTTCAAAAATCATAGGCAGAGATCTTCCTAGCCTGGACTCACTGTACCAGCAGCGTCTCTTACGTAGAGCACGTCTTATCTCCAGTGATTCCACCCACCCCGGCAATGAGCTTTTTCAAATTTTACCATCAGGGCGCAGGTACAGGTCCATCAGTACCAGGACCAGCAGATTCCGCAACAGTTTTTTCCCTCTTGCTGTTCACGCTCTCTCTGATCAACCGGACTAATTGGAGAGAGCGCGAGTGGCGAGTGAGAATGATTGTGTACAGTCAGTTTTTAACTGTATCAGATGTTTCTCTCTCTCTCTCTCTCTCTCTCTCTCTCTCTCTCTCTCTCTCTCTCTCCTCTCTCTCTCTCTCTCTCTCTCCTCTCTCTCTCTCCTCTCTCTCTCTCTCTCTCTCTCTCTCTCTCTCTCTCTCTCTCCTCTCTCTCTCTCTCTCCTCTCTCTCTCTCTCTCTCTCTCTCTCTCTGTGTGTGTGTGTGTGTGTGTGTGTGTGTTTAGTCTTAGTAACTGACATCAAGACAAATTCCAATGTTTTTATTGTTTTGTACATGGAAACATATGGCAATAAACCATCTTATCTTATCTTATCTTATTATGCCTCAACAGTTTGGGATGGCTGTAGCGAGGTCCATTTCAAGAAACTAAATTCGCTATACAGGAGTGCAGCCAAACTTATTATTCCTAGCTCATCTCTACCCACTGAGGTGAGGCTTGAGGCAGCTGGACTCCTTCCTCTTGACAAACACTTAGTATTTAACAAGTGCGTACTAGTGCGCAAAACTCTTAACGGTAAGACCCCCGGCTACTTATCGGAACTCTTTACTCTTACTGAGAAGAGATACAGCACCTCTCGGAGCAACCTGAGCATAAAACGGCCCCGCATTGATTTGTATAAATCCAGTTTGTCATACTCAGGTGGTTTCCAGTGGAATTCTCTTCCTCTGCATCTACAACAAGTTAATTCCCTAGCTGCGTTTAAAGCAAAACTGTACAAGCACTTATCCAAGGCAACGTAAATTTAATTATCTCATGTTGTCAAAACATAATATATTTTAATTTCTTTTTATGCAACTATTATTTTTTTATCATACCATTTACGCTCACTTGCCGTTTGTGGGGGTGCTTCCCGTATAGACCTGGTCAGGGGATGCAGTGCCGGTGCACAGTTTATTCAAACGATGTGCTTAGCATGTCATTCGAGTGAAAGTATACTTGTGTCGTGCCCCCCGGGTGGGAGTTTCTGGGGAGAGCTCCCGCAAACGGATATTATGACACGTGCTAAAATCTTCGTATGGGTACCTGTGTGTTTTGTTAAATAATTGTTGCTGTTTGTAGTGTTGTTGTAATTCGCATTACTTTCGATGTTGTTTGTGAGTGTAATGTAGCTTTGCCTGTTATTATATGTCAGTAGATGTAGCAAGGACAGATTGGAAGAAAGGCCTGTGCGCCTAATATCTCAATCCTTGATAAATAAAGTTTCAGTCTCTCTCTCTCTCTCTCTCTCTCTCTCTCTCTCTCTCTCTCTCTCTCTCTCTCTCTCTCTCTCTCTCTCTCTCTCTCTCTCTCTCTCTCTCTCTCTCTCTCTCTCTCTCTCCCTCCGTGTGTTTCTTCCAACATGACACATGTAGACCGATTTCTTCCGCCATCTGCAAAGGCATAAACTTTCAGGAACCATCTGCACAAGACCTTGATTGTCTTGAGCCTCGGCGGCCGCAGGTTCTCAAGAGAATCAATGCCATTACGTCAGTATTCAGTTGCGTCACTTACAAAATCCAAATCGTTTTTATTGGCTCAAGTGGAAGCCAAAGTGATGCTATGTTCTAGGCCAGTGGTCGTCCGTCCGTCGTCTTTCGTCCGTCCGCCGTCGTCCGTCGTAGTCCGTGGTGAAACTGTAATGTTGGCATTTTCTCGGCCGGAGGCTGTTCAAGCCGTAGTCTTCAAACTTGGCCTAAGGACACTTTGTGGCAAGACCTTTCTAAACATACCAATTTGAGTGACTCTCACAAAGGTCAAAGTCACAGGGGATCAGGAAATATGTAAAATAAATAGCTATATTTTGACATAATGTATTTTTTCCTCGAATACTATTCACAACTTCAAACCCAAACTTGGTACAAATATACCTGATGGGAAGATCTTTCTATGCATACTAATTTGGTTGATACCTCGGAAAGGTCAAGGGTCACAAGAGCTCAGGAAATATGTAAAAAATAGCCGTATTTTAACAAAAGATGTTTTTCTCAAATACTATTCACAACTTTACACCCAAACTTTCTACAGAGATACCTGATGGTAATACCTATCTATGTATTAGTCCACTCATCACAAAGGCAAAGGGTCACGGGTGTTTGACAGATGTGTGAAAACTGATTAAATTTTGAGAAAAGACGGATTTTGCTGGTGCAGAAGCCACCCCTTTACTTATTGTCACAAAGGCCACACATGTAGGTTGGACATACACGTGAGCCATATGGGCTTTGCCCTTCTTGTTTTAGAATCGTCAGCTAAACTTTGTGCTCAAATCACAAGAAATGGACCACGCTGGCTAGCGCTAGTTTTGGTTTTAGGGGCCAAAATTACCAGGCACTACCACTGTTGAGTTATTGTTGTCAAGCAAACTCCGGCATGTACTAAATGTGAAAAGATAGCACGGACAAGAAATACAAGCTAAAAGTTTGCTGTTTCCAGTAAGCGCTTTTGCTGCTGTTGATTCTGGTGCGTTGGGCTTCTAGCGCACACTGGTTACCTCCCGCGTCAGTGTGTAGCGGATTGAGAGAGGCACGGTAAGCAGTGTGCATCTATCCTTATTGACGATTGTAGTTGGATTGCCAGTAAACTGCGTTCGCAACCTCACAAGCTTTCTCACTCAAACTTTGTTAACCTCTTGGACCGAGATTCAGCCGTTGTGTCACAGACAAAACCGATACGTCACTCGTGACAGACGGACGAGGTCAACGATTCTCCGGCTACAGAGAAAAAATTCCCATGGCGCAAAAGGTTATCGGGCGGACGTGCGCGGGCCAACGTCGGCCGACGCCAGCCCGATAACCTTTCACGCACTGGGTTGCGGCCTGTCTTAGACTAGAGAGAGTGGTTCATTTGTCGAAACATGTTTCCGTGATTACTTTCGTGGTCCTATTCGCGAAGCGTTAGTGGAATCGGCCCGTGGTCACGTCCAGCAAAGCTGTCAGAACGCGTGGGTGATATGAGTTCAATTGCACATATTACGGTGCGGCTACAAAAACAAAATGAAGAGACATACTTGCTTTTTTTTTTTTAAAGGGAAATATAATATCGTCTGACTCTCCAATCACTTCCTTCTATCTGCAAGAAGCATATGTCCTCAAAACGCCCGCTTTGGATGTGGGCTAGCATAGTGAGTGCTGAGTGAGGACTCCGTGCCTCTAGCTGAGGAATGGATTGGGGGGGGGGGGGAAGGAGGGGGGGGAAGGGGGGGGGGATGGCGGGACAAGCGTAAACAGAGCAAGCGGACGCCCACGAAAACCTATGCCTCTTGCTTGCTCAGTTTACGCTTGTGTTTCTCATTTAGAGGCCTAGCCCTGGTCGAACGCTGGGTTTGCTGTGGCACTTTGGACCAGACGCGTGTCCGTCGGGGAGACTCCAGGATGTGTGTACCTATGTTTTAAGTGGCTCGGTTTCAAAAAGATCGGAAGGAAAATCAACTGGAAACTTCTCACAAGTTTGAAGCGATATGCTCAAGGGTCATACAATTTTTGTTTTGTATGTTGACTGTAATCATTGGTGAGTGATACGCTTTCCTTATGGCGGTTGATAGCAGAGGTTGCGATTGCGAAAAAGTCTGAGAGTTCTTTACGAATAGTAATTTTCAGGGGGTTTGAAATGAAGGACTTCCCCGTCTTTGTGTGCTCACCACACGTGTTTTCAGTTCATGCTTTGAAACTTTTCTAATTTTCCACAGAAATTACTGCTATATCGACCGTGGGTATTATCCCCTTAATTGACGGGGCAAGGCGAAAGCAACACATCTGCAAGAGACATCAATCTTCATGAGCCCCCGCAGTCGCGGGGGCTCATGAGGATTGATGTCTCTTGTTAGCCCTGTGTTCTTTGTGCCCACGTCTGGACCCATTTCATTTGTGTTCTTCACGCGAGTGTGGGTCAGTGTGCAGTGGTTTCAGACGCGAAATACCCCACCCGGGTCTGCCCTGGGGGACTTGGGTGGGGTTAGGTATTTTTTAGTTCCCAGGGTCACCCTGGTCAGCCCCACAGGGTGGGTTTTTCTCTCTATTCTGGGGCATGTGTTTCTGTCTACCCTTTGTCCATTCACCTGTATTTGCCTTTTTAAAACTCTCCCTACTGTCTGCACTGCCTGTAGCTCTTGATATTGGATGTGTGTTGCTAAATGGTCTTAGCTTTATTTAGGCCCATGTGTTAGGTTTATTTAACGTATTTGACCGGCTGGCGACATACATTCAATGTTCTGTTTCTTTTTTATTTTTTCACAAGCAGTGCAGGCACGTCCTGAGAAAGCCTTGTTGCTGTCGGGACGTTAAGCAATGTACAATCAATCAATCAATCAGACGCGAAATCCGCGTCCACCGGCAGTTAATGGGTTAAAATGAAGACTGAACTTCCCCGTGTTTATGTGCTAATTCTATGTTTTTAGTTCATGCCTTCAAAGTGTTGCGATCGAATTTTCCGCTGAAATTACTTTTATCGAGCGTGGGTATTTCCCACTTCATCCCTGTGGCCACGACTAGCACTAGCAGAGTGTACTACTTTACTGTATGAAAAAGTTTAGTAAAAGGGGCGACTAACTGTGATTTTGGACCTTACGGGTTCGGGCGTACTTGGGTGGATTAGTCTTTGACTCATCCTGAAGGCTGCGAACATAAATAGCTGCGAACGTGTATAGCGTTGCCGGCGGCAACGTTGTACGACCCGTTTGCAGCTATTGGTGCGGGGCGCTTTGAATGATTTTTTTAAAATTATTATTTTTTTTTTTTTAAACGGCCGTACTACATCAGGCTTTGCGTTAACGAAAAATTCTCTGTACTTGACGGACAAATTTTGACGGGACGGAAGAAAAGGAAGGCCGTCCGTTACCGGGGCTGACTGATCTTGAGAGAAATAGAAACTTGTCCCAGCCGTGTTTCAAGTACGCGACAGACTGTAGGATTTTTTTTTTTTTTTTTTTTTTTTTTGTCATGCTGTCCGTCCCGATGACGGGCAATTTAAAAATCCTGGCGGAAAGACTGCTACATACTCTCAGTGAGTGGAGAGTTCAGGCTAGCAGAGGCCACTCATGCCGCTTGCCGAAGACCGGGATCCCGTTGTCACGCGCACTTTAATTTACTTGTTATATCTTGGGATGTTTTTTGTTTTTTTGTTTTTTTAGACGGGGGAAGTGATCGGAATGGTGAAAAAGTGGAAATGTGACGTGTATTACCCAGAATTAAACGGCGCCGGATATTTTTTCCCAGCTCTGTGCTTTCACAGTGAGTGAGGGAACTTGACGGGCAAAGGGGAGGGAATTTTTGGTCGCTATGAGGATATATCATGACAACGTGATTTCCGTTTGATTGCCCGATCTTTTCACGTGTATGTCAACATGATCCCCGATAGGAGCATGTTTTCACGGGGAAAAATGTGAGAGCCAGGCAGCTAGCTAGCTTTTAAAGAATCGTTTGCTGTCATTTCAGAGCGTTGATGCATACGATTTGTTCACTGCTACTCCAGGAAAAGTGCGAGACTTTATGATTACAGATTCAAGCATCTTTATTGTCCACATTCTGAAATTAGTTTTTGCATTCATATTTACATTTTCTCCAGGGTTGGTGACGGGAAGTGGGTAGAGTGGCGTAATATTAACCTTTCATTTTTTTCTGTCGGTAGCGCTTTTTGTTGCGATGATGATTCCTGCAGGAATCATCGCTTGAAAAGCTCTACCGACAGCCAAAGGCTTCAAGGTTGACACTGGTTCTATATACACGCGTTTCTCCGCGGCAGGATGGGTATAACGACGTCACAGAAACCAGGCACCACCCTTAAACTATTACTGTCAATCCATGACCTCAGCAGCTGGTGCAGGAAGCGGAAGACTGAAAGTAAACATTGATCAGACAAGCGAGCACCCAGTGAGCGAAGCAATCTCGGCCGGACGTAGGCCCCACGATCATAGGCTCACTGGTACTCTCGTTCCCCCTCCCGCGTTTCTGTCATTCAAACGTCATGAAAGGAAAACGCGATCGGCGGAGGTCTCTTGCTCCTTTATTGATCACCTTCACCTCGCCGGCCTCTCTGATGGCCACTCTTTCACGTTTCTCGCCCCATCCATTGTCCTCACCAGGCCCTCGGCCATCTGCACCAGATACAGAGTCTCGTGGACCCTTGCAGCCGCAGGAGCTTATGAGAATGTGACCCGCGGGCGGAGGACCGGCCTTTTACTCGCGTTTTGGATCCACAGAAAGAAACGGGGAAAAAAACTACAAGATTATTAACCCTTTGTCTGTCGGTTGCGCATTTATCGGGATGATTTCTGCACGAATCATCGCGACAAAAAGCGCTACCGACAGCTCAAAGATTAAAGAATCTATTTCCAGCTCCAGTGTGTAATTCACGCAAGACGAAACACGTGTGAAGAGGTTTTTAAAGAACGACATTTCCGTCCTCAAGTAGCACTTTTCTCCTGGGGCCAGTTGCATGAGCGAGCTTTGTCCTGCACAAGCCACTAAGCAAGGTGCTCCGCTGTAGCGGAGCACCTTGCTTAGTGGCTGGCGCAGGACTGCGCTCACACATGCAACTGACCTCTGCTCTGCATTGCCCGCTCACGGTCAAATCGGAGGTAGAAGAAACACAAGAATGTTCTCCTGCTGCTCTGTGGTATTGGACTTACGGCTCGGAGCTGTAAAGTCCACAATCACAGACCAATACACATTTCAGAATTTGGCCCTGGAGTATAAGGCGATAGTATTCAACTCGCATTTTTGGGGCCTTTAGCCGATAGCCGTAAGTTAGGCCCGGAATAACAGACCACACATTTCGCAAATTGATCAAGGACCAAGTGTTCGAGGAAGAAGAAGAAGATCAAGGACCATAAAACGAGAGTATGTAATGGATTGTGTCCGACAGGGGAATTTTTTAAGGTTAGGCCGCGGATAATGTTCGCATAGAAATAAGAACAAAGACTGAAGTAACAATTTGCAGATTTGGATTTTAAATAATGCACTCGAATTGAATTATAAAGCTTCAGCACGGACTGAGCATCATCGTCGTTATTGTTGTTATTATAATATTCTCATTATCATTTCAGATACGTGTGAACAGTGTGAACCCGACTGTGACCTTGACAGACATGGCCAAGATGGCGTGGAGCGACCCGGCCAAATCGGGACCTATGCTTTCTCGCATCCCTCTCGGCAAATTTGTCGGCAAGTAGACATTTTAGAAGTGAATTCCCTCTCTGTTCCTGTATTTTTCCTCTTCTGTTGAATTTGAGTTCTTCAGTGGGATGCCATAAAAACATGACTCGGAACTCGAAGCTGACAGGAGCCCATGACTGAGCATCCTTCAGCCATGGTTCGCCCATGTATATTTGTGTGCTGGTCTGTGATTTTGGACCTTACGGCTGGAAGCCGCAAGGTCCAAAACCGCAGACCAGCGAACATTTGCAAATGGAAAATGTGTACCTTTGGCAGTCAGCTATCTGGGTAAAGACAAGCGACATATGGCCGAGTTATGACAGTAAGCTTATGAATCCATGCCAGACCCCGGGCATTAGACATGGCTAGTGAATTTCCTGTTGTGCAACCCTCATCCTAACCCTAGTAGTGGCATTTTCCATACCCCTTTACCCGTTTCTAGTCTGCTAAAGCCATTGATACACATGTGCACGCCACATTCAGCCTGCAAAGATCATCATGCCGAAAATGCCATGCGGGTGCTGGTCTGTGATTTTGGACCTATCGGCCCAAGGCCGTAGGGTCCAAAATCACAGGCCAGCACACAATATGCCCGTGTTGCTGTCGGCGGCATGTCTTTAGATCTGTGTTCTTCAAAGGAAGAAGATGCGGGCGTACGACTGCTGAGATGGTGGGGGTATATTCTGTGAAAGGTGTTCAGGCCCGGATCCAGGGGTGGGGTGGGGGTCGGGGGGGGTCCATGGACCCCCTCTTCCCCATTAAAAAAAAGTGCTATTGTCCTTGACAAGCACATTTTATTGATGCTTGTACAACCGCACACAAATTTCTCCCAATTTTTTTTGTGGGACCCCCCCACACACACACACACACATACACACTTGTAAGTAGTGATCCGGCCCTGGTGTTTGCTCTTTGCATATCCCAAACAGCCATGAGAGGATTAATACACCCTCGGCGATCACCCCAGTGCCATCTGTGGGCAAGACGTATGGATCCTCATGGTTCTCCACACCCTGTGGGGTCTCATGTGGATCAGTGCCTCAGTCTTGGCAGCCCTCTTTACGTTACAGTGTAACAGGTCGTCGGAATTCACTCTTTGCTGATGTAATAACTTGATGCCAGACAGTGTACGATGCTTTCACGACTGAGAGTAACATTTCCGGCGAATGCAGTGCACACAGCAATGTGTTATGTCCGTCCCGTTTGTGCATTTCTCTCTCTGTATATTCACTAAGACATTAACAGATATAGATACGTGTAACAGGTACCAGTCTATAATTTCCTATTTTAACCCCTTGCGTGTCGGTAGCGGGTTTTGTCGCGATGATTCCTGTAGGAATCATCGCGACAAAAAGCGCTACCGAAACGTAAAGGATTAAATTATGGCGGAGGGGAGGACGAATTTTCTTATTTAAGGGGGGTGGGGGAGGTCCTTTTCTCTCCGTCCCACATCCGCATGTACAGCGCACCTGTTCAATAAACCCAAATTCTTGCTTTCCTCCTCTGGTGTAGTGCTGTGTGCTAAAACAATACACCATTCATATCCACTGCCATATCCAGAGGTGTGGCCGGATTCGCCTTCATCCAGGAGGCATAGATTTTGCAGTGGCAGGGGCTCATGAGAATCCTTGCTTCCTTTGATCGAGATCGACTACATCTGTCCGTCAGCTAGCGCAGTGTTGTTCCAGCATAACCCGTTCAGTGTAAGTCGGCGCAGACTGTGTTTCTGCAATCTTCCTTGTTCAAGACCAAAACAACAAAAAAAGATGTCCGGCCAAGAACATGGATTCAACGTGGTGTCAGCAAGAGGCATAGATTCGCATGAGCCCCCGCAACTGCGGGGGCACATGAGGATCTATACCTCTTGCGTTTGGGGTGGCGTTCACATTTTCTCGGCATTAAACGGTTTTAATGAACGACTGACAACAGTAGGAACGATGGTGGAAAGAACTTGAATGACGCAAAGACCTTGTGGCCAGGGAAGTCTCGTATCGATTACCATGTATTTGGAGGCCGAGGCATCATGAGTATGTCCCCTGTCGTGCGGGAGGAAAACGGCCATTTTCTCCGACTCTTTCCCTAGTTAGCTGCCTGAGCGGAGCGGTCCTTGAGGCTATCTAGAGACCTGTCTCCCATTTGCACGTCACGAGAGTAGAAGAGGTGACAATGAGGGGACCTGCGGGTAGTCCTCCCAACTTTCTCTCCATCAGTTCTGTGTAAAGGTAGTTGGGTTTTGTGTGTGTGTGTGTTATCCTCCTCGCTGTCTGTTTGTAGGACTGAACATCTATTGCGTGCTGAATCGTTTAACCCCTTCACTGCCAGTGAACGCAGCTTCTATGTTTGAAATCATCGTAAATTCAACATCAGGCATCTACAGCTTCAATTTGGTTTCAGCAAGAGACATAAATCCTTATCAGCCCACGGATTTTTACCTCATGCATTTAGGTGGTGGTCAACTTTTCTCCGCAGTGAAGGGGTTAATTAGATTGCTGATTTAAGGACTGCGATGATGTCCTTTAGTCGTTTAGTTTAGGGCATTTTGTGTTATTTGTTAGACAGGGTCTTTTTTCAGTTTTGTACCATTTTTATAAGCAGGATTTGACTCCTGAAAGACGTATGTGAGAAGATAGTATAGGATTCTATTTGTCCGCATCCATCAGTTTTGCTAATTATCGATCATTTCACAATTACATGCGACTAATGGTTTAGTTTCTTTTCTACAAATACAGATCTCGGGCTGCCCCTGTTATAAAGAAGTACCCAACGGAGAAAGAAACACGCTTAGAAAAGACGGGTACAACACAATTTATTAATATTTCGGGTAAATACCCTTTGTCAAAATAGACAAACAAACAAACAGAGAGATTAGCCGCTACTTATCTTCAATGGCAGAAGGAATGTGGCAACTGAAGGAGGTGACGTAAAATAAAATAAAAGGAAGAACAAAAGTGCGGAAAAAGTAATTCAATTACGCGGATATCGTAACCCGTTTCCTGCCAGTTGACGCAGATTGTTTTTCTGCAATCTGTGTTAATTCAACACCAAAAAACCCTAGCTGTCCCAGAACTTGAACATGCATTCAAAGTGGTGTCAGCCTTATGCATAGATCCTCATGATCCCCCGCCACTCCGGGGGCTCATGAGGATCTATACCTCTTGGGGTGGTGTTCACATTTTCTCGCCACTGAACAGGTCAAGAGGATGTGAGCGACGGAAGGTTCCTGTGTTCAGTATTGATATCACGCCTCTCTTCTTACATCCTGCAGAAAACAGCTCCACACTCTTACGCTTAACCCACAACGACTCCCTCAGTCTGACGAACGACTCGAATCGTTCTTTGTCAGCATCCTGAGGCAGCCCCAGCGGCTAAACGTCTTTGGGCCCACGACGGCCGCAGTGGGCCCGCGAACAGCCGTGCGCGGGCCCACTGCGGCCGTCGTGGGCCCAAAGACGTTTTAGCCGTGCGCGGCCGGCCCACTACAGCCGTCGTGTGCCAGAGGACCTTTGCTTGCCATGATATTCATGAGGACCCGTGCGACTGCATGGTGCATGTAAATCTGTGTCTGTTGCACGTGGGTGGCTCTGGACGATGGACTGAGCGTGTTTAGACACAATACAGAAGGGAGGTGTTGTGCAGCTTGGACATTATACGGCTGAGAAACATAATCCTTTCCGCTTGCTGCTCTTGGATCAATGTGAATGAATTTTTATAAATCTCCGCACATTCGTGCCTTGCCAGGATCTCTTTGAACACTGTGTCTCAACCGTAGCTTGTGGCACAGTTGTGTTCCTTTTGATGTTAGGTAAGGGAAGGCTGTGGTGACCTGATTATACTGTCGGCAGCCTGTAGTTTTGTACGTCGTTAGCACAGCACTTTTTGCTCTAGTCCTAAGTAGTAGTTACGTTATCATATTATTTTCTGTTGGCAGAGTGTCTGCCGTGGATGTATGCAGAGTCGGCTGTGGCTTTTTTTTTCATTTTTTATTTTGTTCAAAGGGCTGGGCGGGGGTTCCATGGTAATATTTACCTTGTTGTTCAGGTTCTTAAAAAAATAAAAAATAAATTTAAAAAAAAATTAAAATTAAAATCCCGTTTAAATCCATTTCAGCTTTTGTTTGAAGAAAATGTTTTAATCTCAGCCGGGGGTTATCATTCAAATCGCCATTGAAGTTAACCCTTTGGCTGTCGGTAGCGCTGTTTGTCGCGGTGATTCCTGCAGGAATCACCGCGACAAACAACGCTACCGACAGCTAAAGGGTTAATAATACATCGATTGTAGGAAGCGTGCGTGCGTGGTGTTGTGCTGAGACAGTTCCGAAATGCTTCAAGTTCGTTCACCTCGAGCAGGCAGCACAGTATATGTGCCACTGGCAGAGAGGCTTTTGGGTGTATTTTTTGTTTTCAGTGTTTCGTTGTTTGGGTTTTTCCTCTCTGTCTTTTATCTTTCTTTCTTCCTTCGTAGCCCTTCTTTTTCGTGGACGGAGGTGCCTCTTTTTCTAGCTCGTAATCCTGGCGCCAGCGCCGCCCCCTCCCCCCCCCCCCCCCCCCCCCTCCCCCCAAAAAATAAAAAATAAAATAAAATAAAAATTGAAAAACGACTGAGGCCTTGCCCGGGGTTTCTCTTTCTCTTTTGTCCGTTGGGATTTAGTCAGCAGCAAACGGAAGATGCATGTTCGCTCTCCTCCTGCCCTTAGCGCTAAGTATCTGTACGTGATGGGGCATGTGTGCTGTAGACAGATGAGCAACGGCGTTTTCAGTGGTTCAGGGTTCAGTTGCACGAGTGAGCTCATTAATAGTTATTCCTGCGCCTGCCACTAAGCCAGGTTTTCCGCTGTAGCACTGTAGCGGAGCACATGGCTTAGTGGCTGGCGCAGGACTAAGCTCACTCATGCAACTGGTCCCAGGTCTACACAGTAACAATAAGGTCGGAGGGCTGACGTCAGCCTTAGTAGACCCGAGGATCTTTTGCTCATATGGATAGATTACCCGCACGCAGCAAGGCAAGTTGAGGTCTCTTAGTTACTGGTGAGCAATGCAAAGACCGTGACCTGACAAACTGGAGTAGACTGAGAATAGACTGCCGGCTATGCTGTAAACACTGCTTGCTGTGTTTGTTTGGGTTTTTTTTTGTTTGTTTGTTTGGTTTTTTTTTTTGGGGGTTTTTTTTTTTTTTGATTGTTGTTTTTTTTAATTTTGTGTGTGTGTGTGATTTTGGACCTTACGGTGCCACGACGAAAGGTCCAAAATCCGCAGTGGCAGACCCGCGGATCACAAGCCTAGTCGCGCCACTGGTTCCGGTTCGACAGAAATAGTGCCTGGAGCCCGGAGAAGCGCCAAACTAATTAGGCATAACCCTTCAACGTCTTTGAAGTAGTTGGAATGTTTGAACTGTTGATTCCGTCCGTCTCCTGCACTTGTCGCTGGGTGTGAAAGGGGCATGCCGCAAGGACTGGCATGACGCCATGCCTTGATCAGACGGTAAACATTGCAGCTTGTTCTTCAGGGATTGATTGTGTGCTGTCTGTGATTTTGGAACTCACAGCTCTAGGCCATGAGTTCCAGAATCACAGACCAGCAACACCTTACATACCCGCGTCTACTTTTACGGTTTTTTTGTTTTGTTTTGTTTTTTTTTTTTGGGGGGGTTTTGTTTGTTTTTAAACAATTTAGCTGTCGGTTGCGCGTTTTGTTGCCGCTGGTTCGTGCAGGAATTAACTCCACACAAAATAAAAGCGCTACCGACAGCCAAAGGTTTAAATAATGCAATATATGCACGCTTTTCTGGATAGCTTCGTACATCAAACGTATTGGAGGATATGTAAAATTGTGACATTCGAAACGTTAAACCTTGCGTGGCGAAAATTACAATATAGAAAGCAACGTGATGAACCAGATTAGTATACCGCGGACGTTTTATGTTCAGTTCATTCTCGCAAAAATCAGTCACGAATCTGCTCGAGTCTAGCAGGAAGAAATGTTCCTGCTTCCGGCCTCTTCTCCTTTTAACTCAGTCATTCGCGGCTAGCCGCATCCGGAAGCGCGGCATAAGCCGCGCATCCGGATGCAGCTGGCCGCGAATGAGTTAAGCCCCCATTTTTACAAGACGTCAAAGCCGATTGACACCGCAATCATGACAATCCTGAAGCAGCTCTTTAATCTCGTCGTCAGTCTTTTTGGTGGAATGTCCGTATTGTTTCTTTCCGCAGGCTTTCAGTCACACCGGCTGGTTCTGTACGTCAAAATAGAATGGACGTATCTGGTCTGTGATTTTGGACTTTACGATTCAATTGACAGACTTTGTTGTATCTTACATAATTATGTACAGCATTTACGTGTGGTAAATGTGCAAATGACCGCTCTGCACGCAGGTGACCGATTGACTAGTGGAGCCGGCTGCATGAGCGAGCTTAGTCCTGCGCCAGCCACCAAGCAAGGTGCTCCACGATATACGCGGAGCACCTTGCTTTGTGGCTGGCGCAGGACTAAGCTCACTCATGCAACTGGCCCCTAGGTGCTAACGGAGCGAAAGTCCGGCTGTCTGCGCGTGCTATTGATCTTGCACACTAATGAGAGAACACTTCTCGGCCTTGCTAATCAGGTGTTTCGGACGGAGGCCCGCATTCTCAGTAAACCCCGCTCTTCCACGTTTTGGGGTACTTTGAACTGGTCTGTGATTTTGGACCTTACAAACATAAGGTCCAGATTTACAGACCAGCACCCAGAGATGAAGATGATACCGACACGAGGTTTGTTGACAGGAAAGGCTGATAATTCTAACGTAAGTGCCGACTGACTCTGTTGGCGCGCACACACACACACACACACACACACACACACACACACACACACACACACACACACACACACACACACACACACACCCCTGGGGCGGATCTTTGGAGGGTGGGGGTCCAGAAGTTCTGCACCCCCCCCCCCCCCCGGCCAATTTAAAAAGAAAATGCTTTATCAAAGACGCTTTTTGGCTCCCGTGCGAAGCAAAAGTGAGTCTATGTTCTGGGCCAGTGGTCGTCCGTCTGTCTTCCGTCGTCCGTGGTAAACTATAACGTTAGCATTTTCACGGAGACTATTCAAGCCACAGTCTTCAAACTTGGCACAGGGGATACTTTTTTGCAAGACCTTTCTAAACATACCAATTTGAGTGACCTCTCTCAAAGATCAAGGTCACAGGGGATGAGGAAATGGGTCCAAAATAGCCATATTTTGACAAAATATGTGTTTTCTCAAAATTGTTAACAGCATCAAACCTAAACTTGGTACAAAGATACCTGATAGTAAGACCTATCTATTCATACTAATTTGGATGACTCCTTGGAAAGGTCAAGGGTCACAAGAGGTTGGCAAATGTGTGAAAATGGCCAATTTTTGATAGAATTGTTTTTATCAACATTTTGCGAAAGTTTTCAATCAGATTTGGCTCAAAGGTAGCTTGATAAGACCTTTATATGCATACTAATTTAGTTCACCCATCACAAAGGTCAATGGTCATGGGATAATCCAAAAATAGGTTTTTAAAAGCCGTATTTGACCGCAAAAATGTTTGTTTTTTTTTTCTCAAATACTGTTTTCAGCTTCAAATCAAATTTGGCGTGAAGTTTGCTGATGGCACGACATCAGGTATTTCGGAGGCCCGCATTCTAACCCCCGCTTTTCTCCGTTTTGGACTGGACCCATGGGTACATTGAACTGGTCTGTGATTTTGGACCTTACAAACATACGGTCCATATTTACAGACCAGCACCCAGAGATGAAGATGATACCGACACGAGGTTTGTTGACAGGAAAGGCTGATAATTCTAACGTAAGTGCCGACCGACTCCGTTGGCGCGCGCGCGCACACACACACACACACACACACACACACACACACACACACACACACACACACACACACACACACACACACACACACACACACACACACCTGGGGCAGATCTTCGGGGGAGGGGGGCGGGGTCCAGAAGTTCTGCACCCCCCACCCCCACCCCCCACCCCCCCGCCCACCCCCACCCCACCCCCACCCCCACCCCCGTTCAATTTAAAAAGAAAATCTTTATCAAAGACCCTTTTTGGCTCACGTCCGAAACAAACGTGAGTCTATGTTCTGGGCCAGTGTTCGTCTGTCTGTCATCCGTCGTCCGTGGTAAACGTTAACGTTGGCATTTTCACGGAGACTATTCAAGCCGCAGTCTTCAAACTTGGTCCAAAGATACTGTTTGGCAAGACCTTTCTAAACATACCAATTTGAGTGACTTCTCTCAAAGGTCAAGGTCACAGGGGATGAGGAAATTGGTCCAAAATAGCCATATTTTGACAAAATATGTGTTTTCTTAAATACTATTCACAGCATCAAACCTAAACTTGGTAAAAAAAGATACCTGATGGTAAGACCTACCTATGCATACTAATTTGGATGACCCTTGGAAAGGTCAAGGGTCACTAGAGGTCGGCAAATGTGTGTAAATGCCAATTTTTTTATATATATAGAAATGTAGTTTTAATCAACATTTTAGTAAAGTTTTCAATCAGATTTGGCTCAAAGGTGATAAGACCTTCATATGCATACTAATTTAGTTGACCCATCACAAAGGTCAAGGGTCATGGAATGATCCAAAAATAGGTTTCTAAAAGCTATATTTTGACAAAAAATGGTTGTTTTTTTAAAATACTGTTTTCAACTTCAAATCAAATTTGGCGAGAAGTTTGCTGATGGCAAGACATTTCTATGCATACTAATTTAGTCGACTCATCGAAAGGGTCACCGGGGTTTGACAGATGTGTGAAAAATGCTTACATTTTGAGAAAACTGGATTTCGCTGGTGTAGAAACCAGCCCTTTACTTATTGTCACAAAGGTCACACCTATGAGCCACGTGAATCTTTCTTGTTTGGAGTTTGAACCAACCCCGCTTTTCGATATTTGGGCGGGTGCTGAAAAGGTGCAAATGGTTCTCGGAGGTGACTGTTGAATCGGAGATGACTGATCCGTCCCTGCACACACACACACACACAAAACACACACACACACACACACACACACACACACACACACACACACATACACACACAAACACACACACACAACACGCGCACACACACACACTTTTGTGATATTGTTTTTTAACGGCGTCAGTCTTCCTACTCAAAGAGTGCATCAGGTTGCGCCTGCCAACCAGCCTGTCGCGTTAAAAAAAAAAAAAAAAAAAAAAAAACAATTGACATGCAGCTGCTGTTGTGATAGTACAGCGAGCAGCGTGACTTGCGGTATACTCTACCCAAAGGCGCCCGTCACTGTGACATACTACGGTTTCATCGCGTGAACCTTCGCACAATCTCACGAGGATCAACGCGAGAACCCATAAGTATTTTTTAAAGTGAGCTTGTGCCGGGCACGGGAGGGTTCAATGAAAGAAACCGTAGTATTGTATTACGTCAACGTGACTGGTGCCTTGGACTATGCCATTGTTTTCAGTCTTGAGCACGTGTCTTAACCCTTTGGCTGTCGCTAGCGGTTTTTGTCGCGACGATTCCGACAGGACCGACACGCAAAGGGTTAACTCATTCGAGACGTGCCGCCTCCGGATACGCGTCTTATGCGTATGCTTATGCCGCGTATCCGGAGGCGGCACGTCTCGAACGAGTTAAGCCAGTTCTTTACTGAACGAACTATCGCGAATACTTCACGAACACGTCGCCAAGCTAGATCAGACACTTTGACGCAGCTTTGCAAAACTCAGTGAAACATACTCACATCACCTGTTCTGCTTTGGTCTGATTAGCTTAAACCGAAACCGATGCTAAAACCAAAACCTGTACAAATGGTTGACATCAACTCGTGCATAAGCATGTAGAAATCGCGACGAAGGCATGAGTTCCTTTGTTGGTTTGGCCGTGTGACAGAGTGTGAATGCGCCTTGGATCATCCGCATTGCCTGTCAGTAAAGGGGGTCATCACGGAAGTGCTTATAAGTGCATACCTCTGTTAAAAATGCCCGAAAAAAATGTCCTACGAGTGTCTGGACTAGGTACGTCGGAGGAGGTCATGGTTTGTCGGTTAAGAACGTGCTTTACGGTTGCACACTCCTGGAATTGACGTCGTTATGTGATGGAGTACACGCAGTAACTACCTCCTCAGGAACTAGACGCGCATTCTATTTACATTGACACAGATGACCAGGTCCACTCGCCCGTCGCCAAATGCGAGGAAAGATTCTTTGTAAATGGCGAGACAGCCATGTTTCTGGGCGCCCAAAATAAAAATGGCAAATGCACATTATATTGCACGTTCACGCACAACATTGTTCGGGCTACCAGAAAAAAATGTATGGTATTCCGCGTGACTACTGCGGTCCCCGAGAACATTTGCTCCTCCCTGCACTGGTTATTAAGATTTAACGCCGAGCAGACGACTAAGACCATATCACTGCGGTGTGTTTGCAAATGGTGTTAGTATTTTGAATGTCATCGTCCACATCGTGTACATGGGATCCCACTCCGCAGAGCTGTGGAAATATCCGACAGCGACATTTTGCATCAGTCTAGCATTTTTGCCGTGTATATTATTATGGCGCATTCGCCTCGCGACGGTACGCTTTTAGTGTACCTTCTGCAAATGATTCAGTGTGGTGCAATAATAATTCTGTTTGCATTGTTTCGTCAGCAAATGTGTATGTATTGTGAAATAATACTTCTCCAGTATTTCCAGCATTTCTTTTGACGTAGTGTCAGCCGATGGTCAGGATCATGTCTCGAACTTAGCACACGGTGACCTCCTCCTGTACGTTAGGAATACGGACAGCAATTTATGCAGCAACAAGCAAAGATCCTCGCGTCAGCCCTTGCGACTGCGGGCCTGATGTAGCGGATCTGTCTGTTCCATACGGATAGTGCGCATTGTGGACCCGGCAGTGAAATGAACGCGTCGAGCCTAAGGTGCAAATTCACCAATTTAAAAGTTGTCTTTTGAAGACTTCTTTACAGTTTCAACTGATGATGGATCTTGATAGTTAAGACGCATGGTATACGTCCTTAGGTAATGCGTCAGTTAGTTCATTCGTTCGTTCGTTAGTTAAGGCTACTAGGGTCATTTAATGGTGGTACTGCGGAAGACATTCATTTATTTAACTCATTCTAGACGGATACGCGACTCATGCCTTGAATGAGTTAAAGTTTGCGTCCCTTAATACCTTTGCTCGTATCATTGTCCGCGGTCCAGCCGTCGACTGTGGTGCTCTCTGCTTTGCTTTGTCTATAGTGTTTGTTGCCCTCACTTTGTCGAACCGGCAGATTTTGTCTGAAACATTCATGTAAATCTGAGGTACAATTTATAATCACTACACGCCAGGCTGTGCTGTGGCTTCAAACTGAGCTTTCAAAATAATGCATGTTAAAGTTCTACCAGGGCATTGTTTTTCGGTCATTGGTCGGTGCTTGGCCAGTCGGTCGACGGACTACATGGATTCCCACGGATTTCTGGATTAACACATTCGCCGCCGAGAAAAAGTTAGCACGATCCAACAGCGAGAGACACAGATCCTCATGAGCGGCTCCTGAAGATCTATGCTTCTTGCCGACACCACTTTATATCCGTTTCCTTGGACGTCCATGACCCTTTCGTGCTGAATGAACAAAAATTCAGAAACACAATGTGCGACCACTGGCAAGTGAAGGAGTTTACTGTGACCATGTATATCATAATGTGCATGGACTTGTGCCAGATTGACATCACCTTGCTTGATGTACTTGTTCCAAGTTGACATCACTGTGCTTGATTGCCTTGTTCCACAATGACATTACTGTGCTTGATGTTTTTCCAGAAGTGGAGGATGTGACCAACGCGGTGCTCTTCCTTCTCAGCGACAAGGCGGCCATGATCAACGGAACCACTATGGTGGTGGACGGCGGCTTGATGGCTAATTAGTCCAGTAGTCGGCTGTCACGGCGCCGACAACACGCTATTTCAAGCTGTCAGTTCTTAACCCATGATGTGTTGATCGACCATGATAGTTCAAGGGTGATGTCAGAAAAGCTTGACGCCTGTAGGCACCAAGTTATTCTGACACCACCCTTGAAGTGTCTTTCCAGAACTGACATAGACCTGAAAGATTATAAACAATTGATAATTAAGCGATTGATCTAACCAATTGGCCGTTTGGTGCTCAATTCGGGTAGTCTTTAGACCATCAAATCAAGAGATGTATTGTTCACCCTGAAAGCTGTTTATTTATTTCATCCTGGGGGGAAAAAAGTCGGACTTGCTCAATAGCATGTCCGCTGAGACTGAGCTTAGTCCTGCACCAGCCACTAAGCAAGGACTAAGCTCTGGTACAGTAAATCAAAGTGACACAGGGGCAGCGCGCCTGAATTGATCAGCAATAGCTGTCCCCGTTTCCCTTAGCCCGCCCGTTAGGGCCGTCTATTATTACTCCGGTGCTGTGGACGTTAACCCTTTGACGCCCAGAACTAAATGACTTCCCTTCTATAGAATGGAAGTCATTTAGTCCTGGGAGTCAATGGGTTAAACCCCGAACTATTCAGTCAGCTGTGAATTTTTCTTGTGCTGATTATGTTGTCAATTCCCATAGAGTGAGAAAGGCCGTTTGTTTGTTTGTTTGTTCGTTTGTGTCATATTTTGTGACATCATTGATTGTTGTAAGCAGATATTTTGTATGTTTATTCCACTATACATTTGTTTTTGTCATGGATCAGCTCATTAATTGTGAATAATGAAGAAAGGTTGTCCAACAAATGCCGATGTGCACCGTCGGAGATACTGTTGGTGGATATTGATCGATTCAATGGACTGTACTGTTAGACATTTTGTTACAAATTTCTCAGACATTGTATCACTGGGATGTTGGTGGAAGCTTAATCCTTTTTTTAAGCCGGAATGTTTGTGACGACAATCTGATTCGATGCAAGATTTAGAAGAACATTTATTCATTCCAATTTCATGGTTCTACATTTTGGAGTCAGATTTACAGGTTTGTGTAGGTGCTTAGGTTTCACCATGGGTCTCTCACTAATTCTGAATTTAGTTCAGCATTTGCATTGCTATTTGTGTACTTGAATATCGTAATGAGAGTGTGTGCTTTCATTCTTTTTAATGTATTCAGCACTTTTTAAAAATCATTTTCGCCGCGTTTATTCAGTAACATTGCTGTGATTGTAATACTACCTATACATGATTGCGGGCGCATGGCCACTTTTTGATTTGATAAAATGACGTCATAAGCTTCATTATTGCCGTGTTGTTTTTAACCCTATGCGTGTCGGTAGCGGTTTTAGTCGCGATGATTCCTGCAAAAGGGTTAACACTTTCCCACGGTAGATGGCAGCACGGTTATCCCTCATTACGTGATAAACCCGTTACTGTTGGCACCATAGCACTAATGCTAATTGCAAGTTGGAATGAACGGGTCTACACACCGTATAAACACACACACACACACACGGAGTGGAGGAACGGGTTTTGGGGTCAGAAGGCAAATATGTATTGTATTATACTTTGTGATATCGGGTTTGTTATTCTCTGCCTCTAATGCAGGGCAGGGACTTGGGGCGCGTATGTTTCATTGACTCGGGTACAGAATTGGAGTCTATTCCTTTATTCCACGACAGGATGTGTATCGACCATCATAGTTAATAAACACGGTGCCGGCTCTGCGATATATGAGTAATTAGCGTCTTGCGTAGTGGCTTGCGCAAGACTAAACTCAGGGGCGGATCAGTTACCTCGGGGGGGGGGGGGGGGTCCGAACTGCCCAAAATGAACCTTGTTATACCATTTTACAGAATTTTGTGTCTGGACCCCCTCCACCCAAGATCCGCCCCTGAAACTCGCTCATGCAACTGAGCCCAGGCACCTATGAGCGGAAGCTTCTGCTGAATCTCCTAGATGCCCCGTCCGCCACTGTGATACTAAAGTCGACGTTTTAGGAGATATCTTCTGAAGATTTCAAAGATCGATCATGGGCATTGTTCAAGGGTGGTGCCACAATACCAAGGTATTTTGGCACCACATTTATAGTCGATCCATCTCATGTTGAAATGTGTCCGGCTGCATGGGTTATGAGCACCTGCGCAGCGGCGACAGAAGACTGAAGTACCAACTCACAATACGTCCGACCCACGCCACTGACCAGCACTCGCATGCTAGGTCTGTGATAACAATGAAACTAGACGCACGCGTACCAGAGCTGCATCCTTCCAGCCTGCCATGCAATATACACCGGCTGTCGCTAAAACACGCATCTCTGGGCACTAACACAACCATGATAGTTCAATTACCAATCAAAATAATACATATGTAACACACAAAAATTGTCTGTCCCAACTCAGAGAGCCTAATGACAGTTACGCAAGTCATACACGTACGGCAAAACTGAGTGACTTTCTTACCTTGAATGTGGCACATCATCAACCTGACTGAAAGGTATTGGCCCACTACATTATGTCTCGGAGCGTGATCCTATGACACTTAAATAAAATGTGCAATTTCAAACTCGAGAATAACAGCCGTTGTACGAGAAATGAAAGGTTCATTTGAGAAATGGAACACTTCCATACCAACATCTGATAATAATCATGTTCAGTCTCTTTTCGTGACGTGTACAGTTTGGCTGGTGTATTCTTGGTCTAGAATTTACTCTGATTAGTATTTGCCGCCGTGAGATGGCCCTAGTCACCGGCTCGGCGTTAAACCCAAATAACTAACTGATTAGTATTTGTTAAGTATTCGACATGTTCGGCGTTAAATCCAAATAACTAACTAACTAACTGATTAGTATTTGATAAGTAATGTGTAGGTCACCGTTCCACACCAGATCACTTTGTACGCAATCGATTGTTCACCGTGACCATGCATGCGGGCTGTGTGCAGAGGACTCGACATGCAAGTAAGCGGCAAAGGTCCTCGGGCACACGACGGCCGCAGTGGGCCCGAAGACCTTTTGCTACTTGGGTGATTAAAGGAGTGATTTGCAGTTGTTCACCGAGTCCCAGTTGTCTGTGGCATAAGACGCTGAGGGCACGCGGAGACATCCTGTTAACTCCTTCTACCCCAAGACCGAAATCCACAAAGTTTGCCGTTGTTCTCCGACGACTGCACTTTAGTGCAGGACACAGATCAACCATGATAGTTCAAGGGTGATGCCAGAATAGCTTGGCGCCCATAGGCGCCAAGCTATTCTGGCATCACCCTTGAACTATCATGGTCGATCCTTATCTTGCTGTGGTGTGTCTGGGGTAGAATGAGTTAAAGCGAGGCAAAGGTGGTGTACTTTTTTAGCAGGGCGTGTCGACCGGGACAACACAGGACAGAGATGGACCAATAGGACATGAAGAGACAAGAAAAGATCAAGATCAAGATACATGTTTTGTTGTTTACCATATTGACAATGTAAGTTAGGACTGTGTCCTGGTGCTTGAACACACACACAACCACAACAAAAATACATATAAATAATTCAATAGCTTAGAAAAACTAGTAAATGAGATCAGATGTGTGTACAGCCTAAAAGAACTTTAATATAACTTTGCACCCGCATACACACACAAAACGCACGCACGCACGCACACACACAAACACACACACACACAACTTAAAATTACCGCCGTGAGATGGCCTTGGTTGCCTGCTCGGCGTTAAACCCAAATAACTAATAACAACTTAAAATTAATTTCGGACATTGCACATATTGACAGATGGAGATAAAGACAACACTGACAAGATACTAAACGTGAGGGTAGAGCCACGAAAGTGTGTACCCAGGAGCGTTCCCTCTGTTAAAGCTGAGAAACAGTCACAAAACTCCGCCCCGCACGTGTTTTAAAAAAACTTTGCAGGACCCAGCGAGGGCCCTGTCTTCGTGAACGTTCGGCTAACTTCGGCAAACCGGTTTGCAACCCAGTTGACTGAGTTTTCAACTGCGTTTGTCGTGCTGGCAAAACTCCCGTGAAAAAGACAGGCCACTTCCTGTTTGCAGCGAGTGCGCACCGCGATCACTGATCTAAACCAGCGATATTTTTACTGACATCAACAGTAGCAGACGACACTCGACCACCCGACGGACAGAGCAGGCCATTTGTGTCTTGCCTGGACGCACACTGGATATGGACCAGGCCGAGCTATCCGTAAGTTACACAGTACAGCCTGAAGCTTTATTTGATATCGGAAGGGTGAGGAAGGAGGGGTTATTTGTCGTTTTGTGTTTGTTGTTATAATATATATCTCTCTCTCTCTCTCTCTCTCTCTCTCTCTCTCTCTCTCTCTCTCTCAGTCTCTCTCTCTCTCTCTCTCTCTCTCTCTCTCACACACACACACACACATCCACTTTACTGTGTTGGATGTACATCACAATGCTTCTTTATTTATTTATATTATCCTATATTGGACTGGATGTACGTGTTGACAAAATTCGTTCACAACTACAAAGTGTCAGGAGTCATACTAAGCATGTACAGCCGTGCATTCTGCCATCATAGTCCCCAGCGCGTAAAATCCGTGGCTGTCGGTCAGTTTCAAAGTGTCACAGAATCGTCTGCTGTTGTCCGATCTGCTAATCGCGATGATTTCCGTGCAACAGGAAGTGGTCTGTCGTTTTCCGAGAGTTTTGCAAGCTCGGGATACGCAGTTGCCAACTCCGTCAACTGTGTTACGAACCGATTTGACCCACTTAGGGGCAGGGCCCAAGCTGGGTCCTGTAGTCTTTTTAAAACACGCGCTGGGCGGGTTTTTCTCATTGCACCTCAGCTTAACTCAAAAGGCAATGAAAACCTCTGGTGCGTGATTCTATTCACGTGGATTGTGAAAAGAAGGGTGGAATGTCTTAGATATCGTGACGACATTGATAACTCGTACTGCCATGGAGTAGATCGCTTTAAATTCGGACCCGCAACTTTCCCAGTGCCCAACGGCTATGCGCAGGCCAAAGGCGGCCGACGTCGGCCCGATGTCCTTTTGCGCATTGGGTTTGTACCGTGAGTTCTATGAGACACAAATCGTGACAAATAAGACAAGCTGCGTTAGTTATTTCACGTTTTATTTTACTTCACCGTCACGGCGCGGGCGCTGCTGTGTACAAGAACAAAGATACATGTAACCGGACGAACAACGCCTGTTGTTTAACTACTCTTCTGATGACGCAAGCACGGCCTCCTCAACTGAGAGCAGTCAGTAACGATCCTATCCTGTAATTCATCAAATTGTCATCGTTATTACGTTCATCGTCGCTGTTGATGTACTGGGCGTTACATTACTGACAAGTTCACCGCAGTCATCAGTTATAGTAAAAATGTGCTCACTTTTGTCTGTTACAATGACGAAGGCGTAATCAAAGGGAGACTGAGGAGGGGGAGAATTAATAAATTTCTCATCGTGTTGTTTTTTTTGTAATTTTAAATAGACAATTTAACTGAATCTTTATTTATCAATGGGTTGTAGCATGACAATACTAGACAGTACTCTTTTTCAAGCAGACAGAAGGAGAGATCCCTCACCCGAACACAGATGGCAGGTTCTGGCACACAGAAACTGGACCAGCGTCTCGGCACACATACCAGAGAATTCTGCTGCACAGTTGCCAGTATAGCGGTCCACGCAAGCTGCAACAGTGTCATTTGACCTGAAGCTTACAGGCTGCCTAGTGACAAGAATACACGAGTCTGAAAACTGTTGCTGAACAGAAGACGAGCTGTTTTGAAGGGGCACGAACTAAAGAGGCATTGAAAAGACAACCCATTTAGCCTCGATGCACTATAGGAGGAGGTGGATCGACCATGGCGATTGAAGGGTAGTCTTGTTGCTGTTGGGACGTACAGCAATGTACAACCAAGCAAACAATCGGCGGGGTTGGGCCAGATTAGCTTGGGCCGGCGCCATCGGGCCAGATTAGCTTGGGCCGGCGCCATCGGGCCAGATTAGCTTGGGCCGGCGCCATCGGGCGCCAAGCTGATCTGGCACTGCCCTTGAATCATAATGATCGATCCACTTTCTCCAACTGATACATAGTTGATAGGTGATATTTCCAAATTTGTGAAATACCGCCCTTGGGGTTAAACAGGTTAATAATATCCCGCAAACTTTACTGCCGTGCCAGGGGTGGATCAGTTACCTCGGAGGGGGGGGGGGGGGAGGGGCGCCAAATTTTTGTTTGGGACCTTCAGCCTGACGTAAACGGCCTCCCCGAATCTAGATCATCTTCCAGAGGCCGGAAAATCAAACGAGGGGGAGGGGGGGGGGGAAACAAGGCATGTGTGTCAACAGTTTTGCCACTCGCGCCAAAATATAAAACGGGGGGAGGGGGGGGCATAGATCCGCATGAGCTCCCACAGTCGCACGCTTATTAGCATCTATGTCTTGCTAGCTCCATTGATACGTGTGTTATGCACGCAGAACGGTTGTCGGGTGTCACTCTCTAGTGGCGAGAGGCAGTGATCGCCTCCAGATCCATAAACACTTACGTTGTGGTGTAGTCGTGGGTGCTGGTGTGGTTGACGTTGTAGTTGTCACCTCGGTGGTAGTCGTCATAGTAGCTGTAGTAGTAGGAAAGGTAGTCGTTGTAGAGGTCTTTTCGATGAGAGGAACGACGTAGTGCCCAGACCCGGCCAACTCGTGGACGCAGGCCTCGTTATCACAGCACCAGCGGCACACCTCCATATTGTCATGAGGGCCACAGAAAGGGTCATTGACGTGGTATGCAGCCACACAGCTGGACAGCATCTGGTGGGGAAAAAAGTGGCAAAGTCTCTGTGAAAGGAAGTAGAATGATATCATGCCAGTTCCAGGTTTCTAGATGGCTGAAAAGACATGATAAGCTGAACTGGCGCTATATAGTTGAAGTTTCATATACATGTCTCTGTAGTGCGGTGGTATGAAAATCAAGTACCTCACCTCTGTGGGTCGACAGTGCAGTGAGTAAGGGCCATGTGGCTGATTACCTGCAGCGTGGATGTCGTGGACATGGGACTGAATGTCACAAAACTGAAACAGGTTGTATTCACACACACACACACACACACACACACACACACACACACACACACACACACACACACACACACACAAACTTGCATGAGAATAGAACAAACAGAAAAGAATAAAAACTGCCGTTCCTCTTTTAGTAAACTTTCCAATAATCAGAAACGAGACGGCCGACTGTCTTGTGCAGCCTTCCTTGCTTTGTTTGGCTACATGTTGTTCGGTCAATTATTTCCGTGTCCTGTGAATGCAAGCAAACCAAATAGGTGAGGCCTAGCGCTGATACGTACCAAAGGCTATTAATCAGCTCAGGACATGTATTTGTTTTTATCCCACTGCCGGCGAGGTTTCCTTTGATCTATGCACACGTATTTACTGTGTGGTAATCACTTGAGTACAATGTGTGTCGCCTATGTGTTAGATGACGTCAAAAGTTCTTATCGTGTTCCACGACCATGCCCTACATGTCGGGATTTTGAGACCGTCAGTGTGGCCTTTGGAACCCTGCAGACAGTCCAGAGCCACATTGGACGTAAGTTCAGGCACAGCACTGCAGCGGATCACAATAAAGACTTGTTGACATCAGAGTAGAACTGGATAAAGATCTGTTAACGACACAGCAGAACTCGATAAAGAATTATTAACGACACAGCTGTGGCACTTCGTGTTATGGAGGCCCTTTCCTGGTGATAAGAAAAACCAAAGTAAGCAAAACGCTCGCGTAGGCTCTATCGAGTCAATCCAACTGTCGAACCGGCTTGACATGAAACAGGGATCCTACAGCAGTGGGGCAAATACGTGAAACCATGAGTGGTGATGGATTTACGAGCCTCGACTTGCTTCTGACACTGTTCTGGCTCCTCGGCAGAGCGTCGGAGCCAGAACTTGCGTGTCAAAAAGCACGTCTCGGCTCGTAAACCAACACCACTCGTGTTTTAACGCATACCGGCCTGATCTTATTTTCTTTAGTGGTGCATTAGGTGCCTTTTCCTGGCAATGTTTTGAGTACTAAAGTTCGCCACTAAAATGTGTTCTCAATGTCTGTCCTGTCTCATATACGACTTTCATGCCCATCTGTTTACATGCCGTGTGAATAGGCCCACGTAACGGAGGTGCTGTCACTGTCCTAGTGCCCAAGAACAGCAGAACACTCTTTCACTTTACCACAACCAAACGTCCTAATTAGCTCCTTGACTGCCAGTGACTGAACAAGGAGTTCGCGTCTGAAACCGCTCCACACTGACCAACATTAACACAAATGAAATGAGACCAAACATGGGCACAAAAAACAGAACTGACAAGAAACATAAATCCTCATGAGCCCCCGCGACTGCGGGGGCTCATGAGGATTTATGTCTCTTGCAGCTGGTTAGCGTTTGCCTTGCTCCGGCAGTTAAGGTGTTAAGCAACAGTGAATCTAGTCTTT
This sequence comes from Semisulcospira habei, assembly GCA_036245525.1. Classification (NCBI taxonomy): domain Eukaryota; kingdom Metazoa; phylum Mollusca; class Gastropoda; family Semisulcospiridae; genus Semisulcospira; species Semisulcospira habei. The sequence continues at coordinate 170,516,537 of BTPG01000008.1, read as the reverse complement.
TTGTGCAGCAAATTGTTTGACATACCAAGAACGTGTGTATAAAAGAGAGATTGCGAACTATTATCTCTTATTACCTGGGGCAGCTCGCCTTAATTTCGTTGTAATTGTCAACACAAACATACACTTTACCTCATTTTCTTGACATTGCCATTGGCCATCAATACAGCCCCTCAGATCGCCATGGCTCAGGCAGCGGTCGTAAGAGAAACATGATCGTGTAAACTCTGCAAGAAAGAAAGCGGCACGTCAGTCTCGTGACTATTCTGCAAAGCACGTCAGTCTCGTGAAATTCTGCAAAGCACGTCAGTCTCGTGAAATTCTGCAAAGCACGTTAGTCTCGTGAAATTCTGCAAAGCACGTCAGTCTCGTGAAATTCTGCAAAGCACGTCAGTCTCGTGAAATTCTGCAAAGCACGTCAGTCTCGTGAAATTCTGCAAAGCACGTCAGTCTCGTGAAATTCTGCAAAGCACGTCAGTCTCGTGAAATTCTGCAAAGCACGTCAGTCTCGTGAAATTCTGCAAAGCACGTCAGTCTCGTGAAATTCTGCAAAGCACGTCAGTCTCGTGAAATTCTGCAAAGCACGTCAGTCTCGTGAAATTCTGCAAAGCACGTCAGTCTCGTGAAATTCTGCAAAGCACGTCAGTCTCGTGAAATTCTGCAAAGCACGTCAGTCTCGTGAAATTCTGCAAAGCACGTCAGTCTCGTGAAATTCTGCAAAGCACGTCAGTCTCGTGAAATTCTGCAAAGCACATCAGTCTCGTGAAATTCTGCAGTCGTGCGACTACATTTGAACGCAAAAGAAACTTGATGAAGATAAATGCAGTCAGCTCAGTTGACTACAATGTGCTACAAGCTTTACGAGGATTACAACCAGTTTCGCCGAGTGGATGGCTCTGTTGTTTTACAAGTTCTACGATGATAAAATTCATTGCCATTATTTTCACGCACAGAAAGCATTTCAATCGTCATTTTGTCATTGCAGGGGCGGATCTGTATGGGGGGTGGGTCGCCGACTTCCCCCCCCCCCACCCCCCACCCCTCCCCGCGCCCCCACCCCCGACCCAAAATTCTTTAAAATGCTATAACAAAGTCCCTTTTTGTGATGTTTGTTTGATAATTTGGTGAGTGGTGAGAGTCTTCACACACACACACACACACACACACACACACACACACACACACACACACACACACACACACACACACACACACACACACACGCCTTCTCCCTCTACCACCCCCCACCCCACCTCCACTCCCCACACACACTCACACCCCCTCTCGTTCTTTGATTGGAAAAAAGATCTAGCTTCGGGGAGGCCTTTTGGTTGAAGGTCCCAAACAAGAAGTTGGACCCCCCACCCCACCCCACCCCACCCCCCATCCCTCGAGGTAACTGATCCGCCCCTGCATTATTGTTCTGTTGTCTTGTTTGCTTAGTTAATTGTCTGCTGCCTCGTTCGCTTACTTCGTTGTGTCATCAGATCTCTCTCCCTCTCTGTCCGCCCCCACACCCCTCACCAACCCAACCCACCCACCCCCGTTCGAAAGCAAGTCGGTCGTCCGTTTTCAACACTGCCTGCTGTGAAAAATGTCCGTACCGTTTGATACAACAGGAGCCACGTAGTGACCAGAGATGGCCAAGTTGTGGACACAGGCCTCGTCCGCACAGCACCAGTGGCAGACCGTGTGGTGCTGGTCAGGTCTGCATGCTGGATCGTCACTGTGGTAGCTTGCCAGACAGTCTTGTATCGTCTGCAGCACAGGCACAGCTAGACGTATGTGTCTACCGGTCTGTGATTATGGACCTTAAGGACTAAAGCCGTAAGGTCCAAAATCACGAACCAGCATGCATTTATGTCAGCGGCCAAGACAAATCAAAATCACATATTAACCCATTTAACCCCATGGCCAAATCTTGGAGGTGCCATCCAACGACTATGTACCATTTGCAAGAGATGAATCGACCATGGTCATTTAAGGGTAGTGCCAGATTAGCTTGACGCCTGATGGCGCCAAGCTAATCTGACACTACCCTTGAATGATCATGGTCGATCCATCTCCTGCTGTAGGGCGTTGGGGTTAAACGGATTAACCACTTCACTGGCTTTCTGTGAAACCCCGTCCAGTTGAATGTTAAACAAAACCCGAACGTCCAAGGAACTCGCACACGCACAGACTGCTACTGAGAAAGTAACGTTGCATAAATGCATATGTATACGCTTATTATACGCTGGCCTGTGATCCGTAAGGTGCAAAATCACAGACTAGAACACATACACCATACGTGTATTAATTGTAATACCCGTACTGCGTTCTTCTCGGACCTCGGTGTACTCACCGCAAGCGGGCGACAAGACTGACTGTGGACCGGTACTCACCGCAAGCGGGCGACAGGACTGACTGTGGACTGGTACTCACCGCAAGCGGGCGACAAGACTGACTGTTGACCGGTACTCACCGCAAGCGGGCGACAGGACTGACTGTGGACTGGTACTCACCGCAAGCGGGCGACAGGACTGACTGTGGACCGGTACTCACCGCAAGCGGGCGACAGGACTGACTGTAGACCGGTACTCACCGCAAGCGGGCGACAGGACTGACTGTGGACTGGTACTCACCGCAAGCGGGCGACAGGACTGACTGTGGACCGGTACTCACCGCAAGCGGGCGACAGGACTGACTGTGGACCGGTACACCGGAAAAACTGGCAGGCGGGTCTCTCGTTGAGATTGCACAGTACTGAAATAACACAAATGTTAACTGAATAGTTCTAAATTGAGCGCGCAGGAGGGCCTCAAAGTGTTCTGCGAAACGGAAACATTTTACAGATTAATGCGGGAGGGGGAAGGGGGGGGGGGGGGGGAGGGGGAGGTTTGCGTTTTTTTCGGTTGTTGTAATTCATGATAGCAATTTTGTCATCATCGTGATCCGGGTTCGTCGTGAAACGTGAAAGTCAAAATGAGAAAACGTTTTTTTGGGTGAAACGTGAACAGTCTGTTGCTACTCTTTAATTTTTACTGAGAAGTCGTTTGGTTTTCCGGCCAAAAGAAGAATGTTTGTGTCTTCGTCCATACGAACATTCAGTCAGTCCCATTACACAGTTTAACCCTCCTAACCCCACGGCCGCATTTCCAAACTTTTAGAGGCGTTCTCTAACGACTATGTACCAGTTATAGAAGATGGATTGATCATGATAATTCAAGGGTAGTGTCAGATGAGCTTGGCGCCTTCAGGCGCCAAGCTCATCTGGCACTACCCTTGAATTATCATGATCAATCCATCTCCTGCTGCAGGGTCCCGGGGCTAAATGGGTTAAACCAAGCCCCTCCGCCACCCACCCCAACCCCTTCCGTCGTTGGGGATTCGTGATTCTTAAAATAATCGTCGTTAATCTGTGACGACCTCCGGCACCACCCCCCCCCCCCCCCCATCCACTACCACCACTCCCCACTACAGGGTGTACTACAATTCACCCCATAAGGGTTTTCAGCGTAATTATCCGGCTTAACTGAGACGTTCCTAGCCATAATTTTCACTAGCGGTGTGAGTGGGCGCACGTCAAGACTAAGAGAGGTGTCGATCATTAGTGCCTCTGTTTCCGCCCGGCATCCGACAGAGCAAAGTTACGACAAACATACATCGCAATTAAACAATTGTCAGTCCTGTCGTGCAGCATTACCGAGAGACGTACAAGAACAGTTATAAAGGCGATATTATCAAGTACTAAACTTAACCCTTTCAGTTGTACCCAAATGCCGACGTCCCCACATTTTGGAGTTGTCCTCTGAAGACCGCTTTACTGACAATCCAGGAGACAGCGCGACCATGATAGTTCAAGGGTGGTGCCAGAATAGCTTGGCGCCCTATGGGCGCCAAGCTATTCTGGCACCACCCTTAAACTATCATGGTCGATCCATATCTAGCATTGGTTGTCTCAGGATAAAATGAGTTATAAAGTTGAATGAGTTTGTCTAAAATCACCAAGATGTGATAGGACATGTGAAAATTCATTCATTCATTTTGTTAAATGAGTTAAGACGGTAGCTTGACATTGCAGTGAGTGTCACTCACCTCATCCGCTTGGCACAGCCACTGTCCCTGACTGCACTGTCGCAACGTGCCTTGTGTTGGACACGTGCCACTGAAACACCTCTGTAAGGACACTGCAGGAGCACAGACAACATACAACCAAAACTGTGCAGGGGTAATATAATACGTAATGGATCAACACAGACAGTGGTTAACTGAAATAAAAAGTGTAACTCTTCACAGAAATTATACAGAAATCTGCAATTCCTCAGTTATCAACTGTTAACCCATTTAACCCCACGGCCAAATTTTGCAGGTGTCCCCTAACGACCAGTGTACCAGTTGCAGGAGATGTATTGACTATGATAATTCAAGGGTAGTGCCAGATAAGCTAATCTGGCACTAGCCTTGAATTATCGTGGTCAACGCTACTTCTCCTGCTGTAGGGTGTTGGGGCTAAATGGGTTTAGCACGTTACGCTCGTATTACAGACAATCATAAGTCGCCGGCGTTGGGCTGTGTACTGTTGGTCCGACCTGCCTCAAACAATCAAGAGAAAAAGAAAGCTATCACATGCACGGCACACTCTTCTTTCCATTCACCTGGTATTTGGTGCGAAAGCAGGAAGGCAACAATGATGCACGTGTTGTACCGTACGATGGTCATCCTTTATTATTCTTGAACTGGATTCTTGACTGAAAGCACAGCACAATTTTGTAGGTCCCAGAATCTACCGCCTATATGCACACGCATCTGTATAAGAATGAAAAATCACTTTGTCTAAATTGACATATTATTTTACTCTGATAAGAGATCGTGTCTGTTTTATCAGTTTCCCAGCCACTCCGTGCTATACATTTCTGCCAGACGCATAGTAGACTTATGCTTGAGCACCTGCAGGCGGTTGGGGTCAGGGGAAACTCCTACCAACCCTTTCACGCAGACTGTGTTTTGAATCTCTGTTAATTTAACGCGGGAGACTGCCAATCGTGCAACAAACCCGAAAACAAAGTGGTGACAGCAAGAGGCATAGATCCTCATGAGCCCCCGCGACTGCGGGGGCTCATGAGGATCTATGCTTCTTGCAATTGGGTTGTGTCACTTTTGTGTGTCTTGTTCTACTTCTTCTAACTCCACTGAAAATACATGTAGTTCTTGATTTTTCTATAGATACCCACCTGGAGAACTAAAGGTCCTCGGGCCAGCGGTAGCCTGAGTTGGCCTGCGCTCGCGCGGGTCAACTTAGGCAAACGGTCGGCCTGAGAATCCTTTTCCTAATATACTAATGGTCAAAACTTAAGGGCCAGTTTTTATCGCAGACGCACCGACAACACCACACAAATAATGTAACAATACTTGGAGTCAGCACTTTGCTATTTTATTCAGTAACAATTTCATTTTAAGTTTTGAATCAAGCAATTGCAACAACAGCAGTGCGTTAGAATGTTCACCCACCCCTCATTTGAAAAGTCACACAAGACTGGTCCAGTCAGTAGCGAGTGTGCCCGCCGTTTGCAGCCAAGCATTCAATGCAGCGTTGACGCATGGCGTTCACCAGGGTTCGGAGAACATGTTGTGGGATTGCTTCCCACTCTTGATGCAGGAACTGAGTCAGCTGGGGGACGCCTTAAGGTGAGGGGTGGTTGCTGACTACACGTTGCCCCAGCACATCCCAGTGGTGCTCGATGGGAGCCAGACCAGATGAACGAGCTGGCCACTCCATCCTCATGATGCCACGTTGCTCAAGGTACTCATCCACCATACGGGCGCGATGAGGTCGAGCGTTGCCGTCCTGTATTGTCGCCTATGGCTTGGAGAGCAGGCTGGATGAGGGGTTGCACAATCTCGTCCCAATAGCGCAGTCCAGTCAGGGTGCCTCGGATGACGCGGAGGGGGGGTCCTGCCTTTCCTGCTGAAGCCTGCCCAGACCATGACTGAGCCTCCTCCGTAGCGATCCACCTCTTGGACGCATCCATCCGAGAATCGCTCGCCCTGGCGTCTCCAGACCCTCACCCTGCCGTGACTCATCAGTAAACAGAACCTGAGTCCACTGGAGTCTGTTCCACCTCACATGTTGACGACACCTGGAGTGAGGGGTATTCTCACTGCTGCTCTGCATGAAGCCATGCCAGTTTCGCGCAGAAGTCGGCAGACTGTGCTTCTGCTGACGTTAACGTTTGCAGCTTGCATCAGTTGACGTCGCAGAGTGGCTGACGTGACAGTTCGGTCGCGCAGAGCCGCCACACAGAGGTATCTGTCCTCCCTTCTGCTGGTGCAGCGCGGGCGTCCCGAGCAGGGTCGTCGTTCTGCCTTTCCAGTTTCTTGGAATTGTGCCAGCAGCCTCTAGATCACTGAATGGGACACCCCAAGACGTCTCCCAACTTCTCGTCTGGAAATTCCATCCTGCAGCCATGCTACCGCCCGGCCTTGATCTACTGGCGGTAGGCTTCGTCGTGGTGGCATGGTTAGGAAAGTGACAATTATGCCCCTAATGTAACGGTATTTGTAGCGAAACAGAGGTGCTCAGTGTTCACGACTGACCCCTTTAGCCCACCAGGCCCACCTAGCCCAGCCTTCCTGCCCTGTGAAGAAATCTGCCTTTCGCCTCATCTGCAGCAGTCTCCAGCTCAAGCTTAGAGAGCTCCAGAACGAGTGGTGGTCGAGACTGGCACAGAGGACCCAGCTTTGCGCTGACAACGGTGACTACAGGGGCTTCTATGAAGCACTGAAAGCAGTGTATGGCCCTAGGCACCTGGTACAAAGTCCCCTGCGAAGCGCCGATGGACAGGCACTCCTCACAGATAATACCTCCATCTTGAACCGCTGGTCAGAATACTTTCAGGACCTCTTCGGCGCTGAGCGCACTGTTCAAGAAACAGTCATCCTCCAAATCCCACAGCTCCCACTAAAGGTTGAATTGGACGAACCGCCCACCGCCGAAGAGACCCACACAGCCATCCACCAGCTCAAGAGTGGCAAAGCAGCAGGCATTGACGGAATCCCGCCAGAGATCTGGAAACATGGAGGCCCAGCACTGCACAACAAGCTCCATGACCTCTTTCTCTGCTGCTGGGAGAAAGGAACACTACCAAAGGATCTCCGTGATGCAGTCATCATCACCCTATACAAGAACAAAGGAGAGAAATCTGAATGCTCTAATTATCGTGGAATTACCCTGCTGTCCATTGCCGGGAAAATTCTCGCAAGGCTGCTCCTGAATCGGCTGGTACCTGCCATCGCTGAAGACCACCTCCCAGAGGGCCAGTGTGGCTTCAGAGCCAACAGGAGTACCACCGACATGGTCTTTGTGCTGAGACAGCTTCAGGAGAAGTGCCGCGAGCAGAACAAAGGGCTGTACGTAACGTTTGTCGACCTAACAAAAGCATTCGACACTGTGAGCAGGCAAGGCATGTGGCAGATCCTGGAGCGACTTGGCTGTCCCCCAAAGTTCCTAAGCATGATCGTCCAGCTCCACGAGGACCAGCAAGGCCAGGTTAGACTCAACAGTAACCTCTCAGAACCATTCCCCATTATCAACGGCGTGAAACAGGGCTGCGTGCTGGCACCAACCCTCTTCACCATCTTCTTTAGCATGATGTTGAAGCAGGCCACAGTAGACCTCGACGATGACGATGCAGTGTACATCAGGTATCGTCTCGATGGCAGCCTGTTCAACCTCAGACGACTGCAGGCCCACACGAAAACCCTAGACCAACTGATTCGTGAGCTGCTCTTTGCTGATGACGCTGCCCTTGTTGCACACACAGAGAGAGCCTTGCAGCGCATCACATCCTGCTTTGCAGATGCTGCCCAGCTCTTTGGACTCGAGGTCAGTCTGAAAAAGGCAGAGGTACTACATCAGCCGGCACCCAAGGTAGAGCATCGCCCTCCCCACATCACCATCGGCGAGTCTGAACTGAAGTCAGTACACCAGTTTACCTACCTTGGCTGCATCATCACGTCAGATGCCAAGCTGGACAAGGAGCTTGACAGCAGGCTGGCAAAAGCGAACAGCGCTTTTGGGCGACTTTTCAAGCGGGTGTGGCACAATCAACAGCTGAAAACGGGCACCAAGATCAGTGTGTACAGAGCTGTCGTCCTCACCACCCTGCTGTACGGTTCCGAGTCCTGGGCCCTCTACCGCAACCAACTACGACTCCTCGAACGCTTTCACCAGCGCTGCCTGCGTACCATCCTGGGCATTCACTGGAGTGACTATGTCACCAACGTCGAGGTCCTTGAACAGGCAGAAACTATGAGCATCGAGGCTTTGTTGCTGCGGACACAGCTTCGCTGGGCGGGGCACGTCTCCAGGATGGAGGATCATCGCCTACCCAAGATCACTCTGTTCGGCGAGCTTGCTACTGGACACCGTGACAGAGGGGCACCAAAGAAGAGATACAAAGACGGTCTCAAGAAGTCACTTAGTGCTTGCCAAATCGACCACCGACAGTGGTCTTCGCTTGCTGCGGACCGTGACACCTGGCGCTCCACCATCTACAAGGCAGCCGTCTCCTTTGAGGACTCTCGCAGAGCTAACCTTAAGGACAAACGGCTCAGGAGAAAAAACCGAGTTGCCGTAACTCAGAACCCTGACCAGACCTTCCCCTGCAGCCACTGCGGTCGAACCTGCCTGTCCCGGATTGGCCTCCGCAGCCACGAAAATGCCTGCAGACGACGTGGGCAAGCCCTATAGAATCTTCGTTCGCGAAGTCAAGCCAAGAAAATTAACATCGAGCGCGGCTGCAGACAGGGAGACCCGGTCTCACCTTATATCTTCATAATGTGTGTAGAAATATTAGCGCTAGTGATAAGACAGAATACAAATATTAAAGGTATTTATACAGGTGACAAAGAACATAAAATAACACAGTTTGCGGACGACACACACATTTTTCTTGACGGAGGTACACATGTCAATCCTTCGAGGCAGTTATTGAAACTTTAAACAAATTTAGCATCTGTTCGGGTTTGCGTCTAAATTTTGGGAAAACTGATGCTATTTGGCTGGGTAGTAAAAGAAATTCTACAGTCAGATATTTGCCATATCTTAAATTAAACTGGAACCCACCAGAGTTTAAAGTCTTAGGCATTTGGCTGACAAATGATTTAAAGAGCTGTCATCTTCGAAACTTTAAAGACAAGTATATTGAGATAAAAATGCTTATGAAAATGTGGCTAAAGAGACCAATTACACCCTTAAACAGAGTCGCTGTGTTAAAATGATTGATCTTATCAAAACTGGTCTACCTATGGATTTTGCTCCCTAACCCACCTGATAAACATGTTGAAGAGTTGCAAACACTGTGCTTCAGATTTGTATGGGATCAAAAACCGGACAAAATAAACAGAAAAGTTGCAACAAGAACTTTACGAAACGGAGGAATCGGTATTCCAAATTTAAAGCAGTATATGTATGAGAGCATTGAAAATTAGCTGGATTAGAAAATTAAACAGCACAAGTCACAGATGGAAACATGTTATCCATAATACATATCCAGATCTCAAGCACCTGGACAAATGTGGTCCAGAATTATACAACAAAATAAAGCACACAAATTTGTTCTGGAAAGATGTTCTGTGTGCTTATAAGGAATTTAGGTGCAAAGTGGAACCAAATACGCCAGAAGAAGTGTTGGCGGAGCCCGTCTTTTTGAATGATAATATTAAGATTGGAAACAAATGTATTTTATATAAACAATGGGCAAAAAAAAGAGGGATATACTGCATTGGCCAGTTCTATAATGAAGTAGGGCAGCCAAGGAAATATACTGAATTTAAAATAAAATATGGTGTAAACATCGACTTTCTTACATATGCAGGGTGCATTCAAGCTATACAAAAATATATTCGCAACACTAACATCCACATTAAAAATAACGATATGAATGATAAACCAAAATCCTTGCAACTCCTTTATTCCGTGCAAAAGGGCTCAAAACGTTATTATGAAATCTTCACAATGAATAACAAAAATCCACAAAGTTTAGATAAATGGGATAAAGAACTTAGCTTTCATATGGACTGGAAGAAAACTTTGCAGAAACTGCAACAGGTAAAAGACGTTAAACTGAAGTGGTTTCAGACCAGAACAATAGAATTATTGGCACAAATATAATTATGCAAAAAATTGGTATTCAAAGTTCAGACAAGTGTACTTTCTGCATGAACAAAAGAGAAAGTATTGAGTATATATTTTGGAAATGCGGTTATGTACAATCTTTTTGGGTAAACTTAGCAAGTGTTATGGGTGAAAAATGTGATAATGTAGGTTGTTTCAGTTTCAGCGAAAGACTTATACTTTTTGGAAACGATACTAACTTTAAAACAGGCAAAGTTTTTGACTTGATAATACTGTTGGCAAAATTCTATATTTATAAATGTAAAATAAAGAAGACAAGGCCAACGATGCGGCATTTTCGTATAACATTGAAAAGCATAATGCAAAACTGAACATGGAACACTCAGACTTTAAATTAAAATGGGCACACTATGAACATTTTATTAATATATAGGTTGGTAAATTGTTAGACTAAAATATCTGCAGCAAACTTGTCTATTTAATTGTTTTCTACTGTCTATGTAATTGGATTGTATTAGTGTTTGTTTTCGGGTTGAATGTTTTGAGTTTTGCTTGTATTGGTTTTTTATGGTTATTGTAACTTTTGTGACATTGTAATTGTTCATGTGCATGTTGTATATGTGAAATAACAAATAAAAAAATAAAAATAAATAAAAAAAATCTTCAAGTCCTCAGCTCAACAGAATCCCAGTTCGCAAAAGGTACTAGGGCCAATATCGCCCCGAGGATCATTTGCTCGATGGGATGTACCTGTATTGACAACCATCTATCGACCGTGTGGTCCTAGACATTCTTAGCTAGCACATTGGTGTTCCAGACTCTTTAGTGAACATTGTCTGTAGTAGATTCTTGCAGTAACTTTTTTTTGTCTGCAAGTGGTACAGATCTTCATGAGCTCCTGAAGGTTTCGGGGACTTAGGAAGATCTATCAATTTTGAAGGTTAGTCTATATATTTTTTTTAACCTGAAACAGTTAGGACCCCTTACAACAGGGTTGGTTTATTTTTATTAATCGATCGATCAATGTGTTTTCAAGAGACATAGAATTTCACAGAAAATCTATGCGTTTCGCTGCTTGTAAAATTTTTTTTTTTAAAAAACAACATAGGACTGGCAAGGATAAATCCTCAGTCATCAGCCCCCGCGACTGCACACTTTTTTTTCCTATCAACAAACTCACACTGAGTACAATGAAATAAGACCAAGGCTTCCACTCAACAACAAAAACACACTTTTATTTGGAATTATTATAACAATAATTATGTTCTTTGCAGAATCAAGTCCAAAGGCGCCCATCAGGGGGAATTTAACACAATACCACGCTTTTTTCGCATAAACCTTCTCGTGCCCGACACAAGCTCCTAGTTACAGCGACTCATCTTGCACCGGGCGTGCCGAGGTTTGTCCCCAGTAGCAAAACGTCCTCGGGCCCACGACGGCCGCAGTGGACCAGCGCACAGTCATGCTCGGGCCCACTGCGGCTGTCGTGGGCCCGAGGAGCTTCGCTTACTAGAAGTGAGAAATCAGTAGTTTTGTATTACAATCGCGTGGCGGGCGCCTTTGACAAAATACGGAGCTGTCCGAGGGCATTGTAGCGGCGTGGTCAGTAACGCGAACGGGGTACGTACCTGACGGAATCAATACAACTCTTAAAGACAGAATGTACCTCGAGTATAACAAACTCAAATATTCTCGCATTTCAGGCTTTTCATTAACAAAGTCGTGTCAGGTGATGTAGGAACCTTTCCGGCTTCGAACAGTCTATGGTCCTGGCGCGCCTGTCAGTAGTAAAAAATAAAAGTGTTGGCAGCACTAAACTGTATAGTTGCCTGCATCTGTAGTGAAGTTCCAAATGTATTGGTATACGCGCCATGATGGTTATTTACTGATGAAGCCAGTCAGAGTAAATTAATACAGAAGTCGTCGTTGTTGTCGTTGTCAGTGACATTTTCATTGTATCACACTGTGCGCGTATGCATTTGAGTGTGCTCGCGTGTGTAGGTCTCTGTATGTGTGCGTGCGTTCGTGCGTGCGTGCGTGTCTGTCTGTCTAAAAAAAAACAACACAAAAGCGGTTAAGTTCAAATGATTCGTAGCGTCTGTAGATTATCACTACCTAACGCCTCACCTTAACACACATTGCAGGTTTTAGCACACAGAAACTGAACCAGCGTCTCGCCACACATACCGGGGAATTCAGCCGCACAGTTTCCAGAGTGACGGTCCGTACATGCTGGCAAGACACAGTCCAACACACGCACCGCTCAAAACAATACACGCCCGTTCAACGCCAGTCTCAAATCAGTAATAATAATAATAATAATTACGGTATTTATAATGCGCTTATCTTATAATAATTATAACTCTAAGCGCGCACTCACAACTCGCACACGCATGCGCACGCTTTAGACAATGACTCACACGTAACACAAATAGTGAAAATACATTACGACGGTCAGCTTGGGGTGGGGAGTGTAGTGATATAGTGCTAGAACTGTTGAAAGAGGTGAGTTTTGAGGGCGGATTGGAAGGAGGAGAGCGAGTGTTTCTGACGGAGAGAGAGTGGGAGAGTGTTCCAGGTGGATGGACCGTATACTGAGAAGGAGCGGGGGCCGAAAGTGCTGAGTTTGGTGCGGGGAATGAGGAGGCGGAGAGGGTCGGAGGCTGAGCGGAGGGAGCGGGGAGGAGTGTAGGGGTGAAGTAAGTTGGAGAGATAGGCAGGAGCGTAGTTGTTCAGGGATTTGTAGCAGAGAGACAGAATCTTGTATTGGATGCGTTGGGGGATGGGGAGCCAGTGAAGGAGCTTGAGCAGGGGAGTGATGTGGTCAGATTTTTTTCTTTCTGGACGAGGCGGGCGGCATTGTTCTGGACGCGCTGGAGAGTGAGCGTGGTGGAGTGAGGAAGGCCGGAAAGGAGAGAGTTGCAGTAGTCGATGCGAGATAAGATGAGAGAGACAGCGAGTTTGGTGGCAGCTTCGGTAGTGAGATATTTTCTGATCTGACTGATGCGGCGGAGGTGGAAATAACATGCCTGAGCCGTGGCGGAGACGAAGCTGGTCATGGAAAGAGAGGAATCGAGGATAACGCCAAGGTTCTTGACCGAGTCAGAGAGGGAGATGGGGGTGCTGTCGAGTTGAAGGTGGAGAGAGGGAGGGAGCTGGGAAAGTTTCTGGCGAGTGCCTACCAGCATGGCTTCCGTTTTGTCGTCGTTCAGTTTGAGCTTGTTTGCTGTCATCCAGTTTTTCACGTCTTCGTAGCAGTCAGCCGTGCGAGTCAGTAGTGTCTGAGTGTTGTCGAGTTTGTCTTTGTCTAGTAGTTGTGAGTCGTCAGCGTAGAGGTGGTGGTGTATGTGGTGAGACTGGATTATGTTGGACAGGGGGGAGGTGTAGAGTGTGAAAAGACCGGGCCCAGGACGGACCCCTGTGGAACGCCGCAGGAAAGCCTGACTGGGTTGGAGGAGACGCCGGCGATGGTGACGGACTGCTGTCTGTCGGAGAGGTAGGAGAGAAACCAGGAGTGAGCAGAGTCAGTGATGCCAAAGGAGTGGTGAAGGCGGTGGAGGAGGATAGAGTGGTCTATGGTGTCGAAGGCGGCAGAGAGATCGAGTAGCGTAAGAAGGGAGATGTTGCCCGAGTCAGTGGAGAGAAGCAGGTCGTTAACTCATTCTACCCCAGACGCACCACAGAGAGATAAGGATCGACCATGATAGTTCAAGGGTGTTGCCAGAATAGCTTGGCGCCTATGGGCGCCAAGCTATTCTGGCATCGCCCTTGAACTATCATGGTCGATCTGTGTCCTGCACTGCAAAGCAGTCTTCAGAAGACAACGGCAAAATTTAAGGATTTCGGTGTTGGGGTAGAATGAGTTAAGGATATGTAGAAGGGCTGTTTCAGTGCTGTGATTTTTGCGATAGGCAGACTGGAAGGGACTGAGGAGGTTGTTGAGGAGTACAGTCATAGCATACACCGTAGCAATTACTCCACCGATATGCTGTATGGAGTGACCCCTTTCTATTTATTTTGTCTAAAACAAAAGCGACCGACTGATATTTCTTTAACTCTTAAACTCCCAGAACTAAAGGACTTCCATTTGATAGAACGGAAGTCGTTTAGTGCTGAGAGTTTAAGATCTAACCCCTTCCCTGCCACTCAACGTATATTTTGTTGCAGAAATCTTCGCCCACTCAGCGACCTAAAGCCACAACCGTCCAAGGAACATGGATACAAAATGGTCCCCCGCAACTGCGGGGAGCTCATGAAGATCTATGTGTCGTGCAGTTGGGTCGTGTTTGGTTTTTCTCGGCAGTCAAGGAGTTAAAGGGGCGTGTATATAAGACCCGATTGGTCACAAGTTATCAGGACTCGGGATACATATCCACTTAAATAATCACCGCCCTACTTTCATATTAACTCATTCGAGACGCGCCGCCTCCGGATACGCGGCATAAGCCGCGTATCCAGAGGCGGCACGTCTCGAATGAGTTAAAGGTTTTCTTCTGTCTACACGAAGTAACGAGTACCGGGACAGTTTTCAGCATGGCCCCATTTACAATATCAGTGAATGTGATACCATACAGTTGGTGTCGCTAGCTATTCATAACGATATCAGGTCAGTTGCATACGGACACAGGACCCATATGCACACGGTCAGCGGTAAGCCTATTTGTTGCGAACAGTTTTCCGACTGTGATAGAATGCTTGATCTCAAGAATAGTCCCCTTCAGGCCCTGATACTCGGACACCAAAATATTCACAACCATCAGTGCTAGTTCAAGGGCAGTGTCAGATTAGATTGGCGCCTCTAGGCGCAAAGCTGTTCTGGCACCACCCTTGAACTTTCATAGTAGTTTTGGGCTGGATATTCTACCTTAGGGCCCAGTGTGTCAATCTAATTAAACCACTTCACATCAGTCAAATTCATACCCGCCGCAATGGTGGTAGGTGGTGTTGTGGGTGCTGTTGTTGTGGTGGTGGTGGTGCCCTCAGTCGGTGTGGTGTCTGTCTGCGTCGTCTTGTCCGCTAGGATTGTAAAGCTGGTCAGGTTTCGGAAACAGGAAGCGTCGTCACAGCACCAGCGACACAAGGAAGAGGGCGCTTTGTTGGGCTCAACACCACACTGAGCGGCAGTGGCCTCGAACCCACCCAGGCAGTCAAAGAGCATCTACACACACGTAAAACTAACATTCTGGACGCCACAGGTATTAGGCATGACCCTTGAACTGTCAGACGTAAAACTAACATTCTGGACGCCACAGGTATTAGGCATGACCCTTGAACTGTCAGACGTAAAACTAACATTCTGGACGCCACAGGTATTAGGCATGACCCTTGAACTGTCAGACGTAAAACTAACATTCTGGACGCCACAGGTATTAGGTATGACCCTTGAACTGTCATGCGACCATGATGGGCGTTGTTACGGTTAACTCATGGTGCCCGAGGTACGACTATACCCACATTTTGGAATTATCCTCTGAGGACTGCATTACAATTCAGGAGACCGATCGACCATGATAGTTCATGGGTGGTGGCAGAATAGCTTGGCGCCTATAGGCGCCAAGCTATTCTGCAACAACCCTTTAAACTATCATGGTCGAGCCATATCTTGCTGCGGTGTGTCGCGGGCAGAATGAGTTAAATGAGTTTTGGAAATTAAACAGTGGCGGCAACAGACTTTTCACGTTTCACGAAATAACCAAGACGTTTCACAGATCACGAAGATTTTATATTGCCTTTCACGTATCACGACCAACCCTTCTTTCGTGGTTCACGAGGATAAAAAAAAATTGCAATCACAAATCACAAGAGCCGAAATACTGAAACGCCAATATCACGATTGGAGAGTTGGATCTTCCCATAGCGAAAAGATCAGTTGCAGACAGTGTACATGTTTGTACGTCTATTTTGAAAATCCGAAACCCGAAATATTAATAAACTGTGCTGTAACTGTCGTTTCTAAGCGTGTTAGGTTCTTCTCTGCATCTTTTACTTGCTTGGCGGCAGTCGCCCCGCTTTTTGGGTCGGGGCCGCACTAAGAGGCCCTGACCCCCATGAGCCCACGCAATCGGGCTCATACAGAGCTATGTTCTCTTTTAGTTGATGTCGGTGCCGCCTCTTAGCTGTGTTCCGGCAGAGAAAATGTGAAACAAAAGCCGAACGAAAGTCCACCAAGTCCGCTGGCGTCAAAAAAAAAAAAAAGAAAAAAAAGTTCATTAGTATATACTCAATGCGCAACAGGCCATCGGGCCGACGTCGGCCGCCGTTGGCCCGCGCACGTCCGTGCGCGGGCCAACGGCGGCCGACGTCGGCCCGATGGCCTGTTGCGCATTGGGTACGTCTGTAAAGACTGACAACATCATCCAGTTTGGCCGGCCTGTGTCCCTGTACCACTGCCGAACACAACAAACAGCACCCACACACAAGGACTGAAGCACAAGTGTGCCACTATGAGCGCCCGCCCATGCTTTGCACCTGGGTGCGTCAGTCCCGATGTAAATCCGTCCCGTTTTCCGACCCACATCATTTCTAGCAGACGGTAGTGAAAGTGTCTCACCAAGCTCGAGCGGCAGGTCATTGTCATTTCGTTGTGCGCGTGCATCGTGACGTCACAAAACTGAAACAGATCATATTACAAATTTCAAATACAAGCGATCAAAAATCTCTGTAACTTCAGTAGCTGAACTGGCCCTTCGTCTGTCTTGTGCTGTGTTTGTCTTAAATGGCGTAAATCCGTGTCTGTTACGTGAGTGTGCGTGTTGGGTTTCAGTTCGCGGCGCTTTGAGTCGATTCACCCAAAAAATTGAGAAAAAGCGCCTATATAATAACGGTATTATTATTATTATTAGATCACGCGGAGTAACGTGAATGTAAACCCCATCACAGCCAGTGGACGCAGCTTGTGTTTTTCGAAATCATTCCGTTAAATTCAAAGTCAACGATCCCTAACCGCCAAAGGAACATGGATTCAAAGTGGTGTCAGCAAGAGGCATAGATCCTCATGAGCCCCCGCAACTGCTGGGGCTCATGAGGATCTATGCCTCTTGCAGTCGGGTGGTGCTCAATATTTCTCGGCAGTGAAGGAGTAAAAATTATTCTCTGGTTGTGTTCAGCACGCACCTCGTCCTTGTGACACTGCCAGGTACAGTCACTGACAGATCCGTGGCAGCTGGCGTCAACACAGCTCCGGCCCACTACACACACAAAGTATACAGCAGAATTTGATACAAACATAATAATAAATAATTAATAATTACGGTATTTATAATGCGCTTATCTTATACTAATTATAACTCTAAGCGCACACTCACAACTCGCGCACGCATGCGCACGCTTTAGACAATGACTCACGTACCACAAACAGTGAAATACATTACGACGGTCAGCTTGGGGTGGGGAGTGCGGTGATATAGTGCTAAAACTGTTGAAAGAGGTGAGTTTTGAGGGCGGACTGGAAGGAGGAGAGAGAGTG
Organism: Semisulcospira habei; assembly: GCA_036245525.1. Lineage (NCBI taxonomy): Eukaryota > Metazoa > Mollusca > Gastropoda > Semisulcospiridae > Semisulcospira > Semisulcospira habei. The sequence continues at coordinate 170,498,958 of BTPG01000008.1, read as the reverse complement.
TTTCTGACGGAGAGAGAGTGGGACCACTGTAACACGCTAAAAATGATCCACAGCGGATAAAGCCTGGATCACTCTGGATCGCCAGTTACCCGAAATCACTTTTTCCTGGCGATGTTGCGGGAGGGGAGCAACACGCCAATATCATTCTCACGCCAGATTGAACCGTCGTCACTATGCCGGGTACCTGACGTCAGTCTGTTTGGCGTGAGACACCGTGAGAGTATTTCTGGCGTGTGACACCGGACAAGTCAGTCGACAGCCAGACCAGCAGAAACATGGATTGAAGTAATCATACTCTAGGGAAACCTTCCAGCACGGCCCGCAGCTGTCGGTGACGCCAAGGACCAGTGGCATCAGGGAGCCGCTTAAGTCCTGCGCATGCCACTAAGCAGGGTGCTCCGCTATAGCGATGGCATACGCAGGACTTAAGCTCGCTCATGAAACTTAGTCCTGGTCCTCAAGCGGAAATCTCGAGGCAAGCGAATTTATATAACGGGTCGACCTCCGACCACCTGAAATGTAGGTGACCACCAACAAGAGTGGAGGCAGGCGACTGGGGTACTGACGGGGCCAGATGGACGTTTTGCTCCCACTCAGACAAAACAAAACGTTTAGGGCTTAAAGTCTTTGTCCACCACGAAGGTGATTTCAAAGACGGGGCACCGAAATAGGGTCTGAACAAATTTTGACCCAAGCTGGATACCACTGAGCTACCCAGCTACCCCTCCCCCCCCCCCCCCCAAATGAGACGAAGCGAATGGCGTACCCTTGTAAGTGCTAGACACAGAGTGCAAAATGGTACGTGATACTGGGCTGCCCGGTGATGGATAGTGAGGAATAACTTTATTTGTAAAGCGCTTAGAGATTATGTTAGGATAAGCGCTATATAAGTAGTCATTATTATTATCATTCCTCGCGATGGGACCATAAAGCGTTGATGCGCGTCCCCCGGGTGGTGGATAGGGGTGCACCGAATGAAATAAGGCGCCGTGAACCAACATGGTCTAAGGGAAGGAGACCCCGACAGAAAACCCCTGGTCCTCCACCCTGCAAATAAGGAAATAGCTACAGAAACGCCGACGAATAGACCAACAGCAATTCCTTTCCTGGAGGAGGAAGGTTCTTCTACCAGAACATTTATGACGTCCTGTGGTGAAAGCCGGAAGTCTTCGGAAGCCACAAGACCGAGCCGCCTCTCTCTATCCAGGGACACAATCATGGGCACATGGAATGTCAAGACCATGTACTAGAGCGGCAAGGCCGCCCAGATAGCAGCGGAAATGCAAAAGTACAACATTGCCCTGCTAGGTATCAGTGAAGCCTGATGGACGCAGTCTGGCGAGAAAAGGATGTTAAGTGGGGAGATGATTCTGTATTCCGGACATGGAGAGGAGAATGCCCCCATACAGAAGGTGTAGCATTCATGCTGTCACCAGTGGCACAGAGTGCGCTGATGGGCTGGGAACCTCTTGGGCCAAGAAGTATCACAGCAGCCTTTAGAACCAGGAAAAAGATTAAGCTCAATGTCATCCAGTGTTATGCCCCCGATAATGACAGTGACGAAGAAGAGAAACAAGAGTTCTACGACCGACTCCAGAGTGCTGTGGACAAATGTGCGGAGCGAGACATCACCATCGTCAAGGGCGATTTGAATGCCAAAATAGGGGAGGACAACACCGGATACGAAGAGGTGAACACCGGATACAAAGAGGTGATGGGGAAACATGGACTAGGGGAGTTGAGTGAGAACGGGGAGAGGTTCGTAGACTTTTGTGCTCTAAACAGACTTGTCATTGGAGGCAGCATCTTCCCACACAGAAGAATACACAAAGCAACTTGGGTCTCACCCGACCATACTACAGAGAACCAAATAGACCATATCTGCATTAGCAAGAAATTTAGAAGATCCCTTAAAGATGTTCGAGTGAGGAGGGGAGCGGATGTCGCCTCAGACCACCATTTGCTTACCTTAAGAATAAATCTCAAGTTAAAGAAAAGCCGCACAGAGACAACAAGAAGACAGCGCTATAATGTAGGCCTCCTGAGAGAGACTGGAGTGAGAGAAGAGTTCAAACTGGTGCTGTCCAACAGGTTTCAAGCGTTACAGGAGCTAGTAAATGAAGAGGAGGCGGCCACCACAGAGCAGCAGTGGAAGGCAGTTAGAGAGGCGCTGAACTCAACCTACAAAGACACTGTAGGTTTCAGGAAACACCATCACAAGGAATGGCTGTCGGCACAAACCTTGAAGAAGATAGACGTGAGGAAGCAGAAGAAAGCAGTTGTCAACAACAGTCGCACGAGAGCAGCCAAAGCAAGGGAACAGGAGGAATACTCGGAAGCCAACCGCGAGGTGAAGAGGAGTATCAGGGCAGACAAGAGGGCCTACATAGACAGCCTGGCAGCAGAGGCAGAAAAGGCAACATGAAACAGCTCTACGACATTACCAGAAGATTGTCGGGCAAGTATGGCCATACAGAAAGACCAGCAAAAGACAAAGAAGGCAAGCCTATTGCGGACAGAGCAGACCAACTCGACAGATGGGCCGAGTACTTTGAAGAGTTACTGAACAGACCCACCCCACCCGACCCACCCGACATCCAGCCAGCAGAGACTGACTGGCCTACCCATCAGCTGTGACAGACCCAGCCGGGAAGAGATCAGAAGGGCAGTGGCCGTTTTTGAAGAACGGCAAAGCAGCAGGGCCAGATGGCATCCCAGCGGAGGCTTTGAAAGCAGACCTAGAGACAACAGTAGAGCTGCTGTGCCCACTGTTTGGAAAGATCTGAAAGGAAGAGTTGATGCCGGCTGACTGGAAGGCGACCCCAGTAAGTGTTCCAACTACAGAGGAATCAACTTGCTGTCAGTACCAGGAAAGGTCTTCAACAGGATCATCCTGGAGAGAATGAAGAGCTCCGTCGACCCCCAGCTCAGAGACCAGCAAGCAGGATTCAGGAAAAAACGATCATTTACAGACCAGATCGCCACTCTCCGCATCATCGTGGAACAGTCTCTGGAGTGGATCTCCCCGCTGTACATCAACTTTGTGGATTACGAGAAAGAATATGACAGCGTAGACCGAGAGACTTTGTGGAAACTCCTACGACACTACGGTGTACCCACAAAGCTCGTCTGCCTGATCAAGAGCAGCTACATGTCGCGTGATCTACGAAGGGCAGTTCACCAGGGAGCTTCAGGTCAGAACCGGCGTCAGGCAAGGGTATTTGCTGTCTCCGTTCCTCTTCCTACTGGCCATAGACTGGGTCATGAAGAGGACGACTGAGCAGAGAAGAAGCGGAATACAGTAGACACCGTGGACACAGCTTGACGACCTCGATTTTGCAGACGACTTGGCTTTACTGTCCCACACTCGTCAACAAATGCAGGACAAGACCACGAGGCTTGCTGTCATCTCGTCTCAAGTGGGTCTCACCATCCACAAACACTGAGAAAACAAAGACAATGAGGCTGAACGCAAACAGGGAAGAACCAGTCTTGCTTGCTGGCACCCCGTTGGAGGAGGTGGAGTCTCGGGAGCATCATCGACAAAAAAGGGTGGCACTGATGCAGATGTCAGAGCACGAATCGGTAAAACAAGAGCAGCCTTTCTCCAGTTGAAAAAAAATTGTGGAGTTCCAGAGAGCTGTCACAACACACAAAAGTCCGGATTTTCAACTCAAGCGTAAAAGCAGTTCTCCTATATGGAGCAGATACTTGGAGGTTGACAAAAACCACAGTCAACAGTTGAATCTTGAAAATCCACTGGCCAGAGAAGATCAGCAACATCAGACTCTGGGAGAGAACACAGCAGATAACAGCAGAGAATGAAATTGAGCGAGGAAGATGGGGATAGATTGGTCACAGTCTGAGAAAGCCAGCTTCCAGTATCCATAAGCAGGCATTGTCATGGAACTCCCAGAGAAAGAGGAAAAGAGGCAGGCCGAGAAACACCTGGCGTCGAGACCTCCAAGCAGACATGAAGAGACTGGGAAAAACCTGGAGTAAAATCAAAGGAGAAGCACAGGACAGGAGTCGTTGGAGGTATCCGTCGACGGCCTATACCCTGGGAGGGGTGATAGGCGTAAGTAAGTAAGTATTATTATGAATATGAGAAGAGAGTGAAATCTCCACCTCAAAGCGGAAGACACGCTTGGCCGACGCTGCGTCAGTCTAGCCTGGTTTTGTATTGACAGAAACACTGGAATACTAATTAGCTGCCACGCACCTGGCAGCTAATTAGTATTCCAGTGTTTCTGTCAATACAAAACCAGGCTAGACTGGAGCAGCGTCGGCCAAGCGTGTCCGTGAACAGCCAAAGAGAAAAAAATATTTCATACTGATTAAAACGTGAAAAAAATAATCGAAATCTAGCATACCGAGTGGCGCGGTTGTGGGAAACTCCGCAAATATTGGAAAAGTGCCCTCTGCCACAGGCGTGGTCCGGTCCAAAGATGGAATGACGTAGTGACCTCTAGCCAAGGATTGGACGCAGGCGGCATCGTCACAGCACCAGTGGCAGGTGGGGTCTAGTCGCGCGGAGGTGGACGTGTGGGTGGTGACGGTGGGATCGCACCTGGCCACGTTACCGGAGTGGGTAGCCAAGCAGTCCTGCAGTGTCTAGATAAACATCAAGAAGGCGCCCGTCACGTGTGTTAACCCGCTCAATGCCAGGGGAGGCAGACTGTGTTTCTGAAATCTTCCTTAATTCAAAACCCCAAAAACCTAGATGTCCAAGACACATGGATTTAACTGAAGTGGTGTCAGCAGGAGGCATAGATCCTCATGAGCCCCCGCAATTGCGGGGCTCGTGGGGATCCCTATGCCTCTTGCAGTTGAGGGGTGTTCAAATGTTCTCGACACAAAAGGTTAATGTAATATACAGTTTCTCCGAGTGTACTAGCCTGTGTACCTGGTACAGGCTCGCTGTGCAAACGGGAGCCTTTGTGGCAAACAATGATAACGAAAGTATCCAGCAGACTTCATAACGACCACAAAGAAATGTGTGGATGGTATGATGTGATTTCTCCCCACTTATACAGACTCCCACTTGCCACTCAACATTTGTTCTTAGAATGACCTCAGAGCGCCACCTGTGATAATAGTGTTTCGTAGCTATAGGAAAGTTGGGAACTGAATAATACGTGACGTGTCCGCTTTCGTTTCAGATAGTAAAAGGGAAAATGTCGACCGGAACTGACACTGAGTTTGTAAACTACTTGTGCAATTCATATCTCATCACACGTAGTGGGTGCTGTTGCTGCTACCGGGGCAACCAGTACAACTACTGCATTCAACTACTGCAACTTCTAGTTATTAGAGTACACACACACACACGTAACAAGGGAAACTACTTAGCGCTGCGGACACGGGTATTGTCTTGCGCGTCTGCAATGGGATTTTAGGGTCTTTTCGTTGCCGCCAGCCCAGTGTCAATAATGCACCCTCTCATTTGTGCCTCTCCAATGCGCAAAAGGCCATCGCGCCGACGCCGGACACCGTTCGGGCCCGCGCACGGCCGTGCGGCGCGCGGGCCAACGGTGTCCGGCGTCGGCGCGATGGCCTTTTGCGCATTGGAGAAAGACACGGCTTCATGAGACTGCCCTGTAAACGTCGCAATTTCAAGCCCATGCAAAAGCTCACTGAAGGGATGGCTTATGTAAGTTCCCTTGGCTCCCAGCCCTTCACTTGATACAGTGCCTGTTATTTCCACCTCCGCCGCATCAGTCAGATCAGAAAATACCTCACTACCGAAGCTGCCACCAAACTCGCTGTCTCTCTCATCTTATCTCGCATCGACTACTGCAACTCTCTCCAGTTTCTGGCCTTCCTCACTCCACCACTCTCACTCTCCAGCGCGTCCAGAACAATGCTGCCCGCCTCGTCCTCAGAAAGAAAAAATCCGACCACATCACTCCCCTGCTCAAGCTCCTTCACTGGCTCCCCATCCCCCAACGCATCCAATACAAGATTCTGTCTCTCTGCTACAAATCCCTGAACAACTACGCTCCTGCGTATCTCTCCAACTTACTTCACCCCTACACTCCTCCCCGCTCCCTCCGCTCCGCCTCTGACCCTCTCCGCCTCCTCATCCCCCGCACCAAACTCAGCACTTTCGGCCCCCGCTCTTTCTCAGTATACGGTCCAACCACCTGGAACACTCTCCCACTCTCTCTCCGTCAGAAACACTCGCTCTCCTCCTTCCAGTCTGCCCTCAAAACTCATCTCTTTCAACAGTTCTAGCACTATATCACCACACTCCCCAGCCCAAGCTGACCGTCCTAATGTATCTTCACTATTTGTGTTACGTGAGTCATTGTCTAAAGCGTGCGCATGCGTGTGCGAGTTGTGAGTGCGCGCTTAGAGTTATAATTATTATAAGCGCATTATAAATACCGTAATTATTATTATTATTGTTAGTGCCTACCCCGCCCAAGCTCTTCTAACACCCGTTATTGCCTTTTAAAGAACATACATATAGATTCGTATTCTTGTGTTTTGACAAATCAGTCGGCACAGTCATGTCTGCATCCTTAAAACCAGGTGCTTGTTTGAAGGGTGACTAACACTAACAGCCACGGATCCTTAAAGGCCAGTCATTTTTGTACCGAACAGTCAAACTGAGACTGACCTGTGCTCGCCAGATTTTGACAATACACCGTCACACAAAATACAATCTCATGCCATACTAACATGTGTTCTTCTGAGAGATGGAAAAAACAACAACAACAAACAAGCAAACAATCAACAAAGACGCCAATGAACCCCTTGATTACCAAAAAATGAAACACCTCCCAAAAGCAAGAAGTGTAGATCCTCACGAGCCCCCGCAACTGCCGGTGGCTCACGGTGATCCATTCCTCTTGCTACATCTGTTTGGCCTGTATCCACGATCTTCTGACGGCCTGGGATCGCTGACGTTAACTGACAAAGACTTCTGACGAAAACGCAATCTCAGCGTCCACTGGTAGTGAAGGGGTTAGGCCATCTCCGCACCGCCCCTTACACATCACCATCGATTTCATGCTACTTACACATCACCATCGATTTCATGCTACTTACACATCACCATCGATTTCATGCCTACTTACACATCACCATCGATTTCATGCCTACTTGGCAGTTGTGTGTCAGGGCTAAGGCACAGTTCTCTCCCTTATCAGTGCTTCCCTACCCATGCGCAACTGAAAGGCCATCGGGCGGACGTCGACCGCCGTTGGCCCGCGCACGACCATGCGCGGGCCAAAGGCGGCCGACATCGGCCCGATGGCCTTTTGCGCATTGGGCTTTTCCTATTGTACCTACTTGGTACCTTGCCCTGGATTATAAGTGCTGTCATGTCAACCCTTTTGCTTTCGTTTATCATTGAATATGATTAGTCTTTTAGTCAGCACGTTTCCACATAAGTCGTGCACAGTCTACACAATCCCAGGCCGACAAACGTTAGTCCAGGCCGACAAACGTAGTCCAGGCCGACAAACGTTAGTCCAGGCCGACAAACGTAGTCCAGGCCGACAAACGTTAGTCCAGGCCGACAAACGTTAGTCCAGGCCGACAAACGTAGTCCAGGCCGACAAACGTAGTCGGCCAGGCCGACAAACGGTAGTCCAGGCCGACAAACGTAGCGTGTTCACACATCACAGACAAGTGGACACGATGTGGCACGACAAGCATTTCGCAACAGAAAATGGTCTGACACTCACTGTGTATGGGCGGCAGTTATCATGTAAGGTGACTTCATGCCTGTAGTGAGTAGTGGTATTAGACGTCACGGTGACGACGTGATCTGAGATACTTATATCACAGTACTGAAACAGACAAGGACATTTCAAGGTTAGATGTAGAAACAATACTTTGGCGCAGAACCGGTATTGTTTCTATCTCAGTCTAGATTTGCGGATCGCTGAATTTTTAAAAAGTGATTTTAGGCTGCTTACTTTCCACTGAGTAGGAAAGCGAAACAGATCAGTTTATTACTTCCACCGACAATGCTGTACGACAGTTTCGCAGGTATTGATGCGATGCGCCTTAAATTGTTGACAATTTTAAATTGACAATCAAGTATTGTGTGCTATCTCTTTCCAGTATAAACACTCACCTCGTCTGCCTGACACAACCACTGACCCTGACTACACTGAGCAAGGCTCCCCCGGCCCCCAGCCGTTATCCAACTGACAGGAAGACAACTGCTACTGAAACACCTCTGCGTGGACACTGTTGGAAAAAACATTTACTTGCTCGTGTTACTGACACAGATAACTGTTGACTGACTGTTTGAAAACAAATCTGATAGGACTAGTTAAATCAAAAGTATGTAAAATAATCACGTTATATGATTATTTACGCAGTTTTACAATCTCTGATAAAACTGAGCAAATGCTCAAGAGGACAAATAATGAAACCGAATTAGAAAAACAAAACAAAAACAAAACACCGAAAACATGGAAGATGTTTTGACTGAACGAGAAAAAAAGAAACAGAACGGAAATACTGTGTATTTGATTACGCAAGAAAAGACCCACATGGCATGTCTACATGACATATTTATAAACATGACAGAATCAAATCAGTGGCACAACACCACAGGACCATGAACCAGCAAACCGATGGTGTATCAAGCAACACTGAAAATCAGATTTGATATTTGCGTTCAGCACTTACATCGTACATGCAAGGTCATCAGCACGACAAATATCCTCCAGCTCGTGCCGCCACACATTGTTGTTTGGTACGTCTGGACTTCACAGTCCTCGGGGACGGTCTGGGGGGAAAAAAACCTTCGTACTCAACTACGCAAATCTGCCGGTGTGTACACTGGCACAGCAAGACTAGCTGCAAAGAATACGCGTTCCAACGCAGATAGCCGCGAGCTTCGTTACCCCATTTGACCCCAAGGCCGCATTTCCCAGATCATCAGTTTTAGAGGTCTCGCTTAACAATTATGTACAGTTCCAGGAGATGGATCGACCATGATAATTCAAGGGTAGTGCCAGATTAGCTTGTCGCCATTATTCGCCAAGCTAATCTGGCACTACCCTTGAATTATCATGGTCGATCCATCTCCTGCTGGAGTGCTTCGGGGCTAAATGGGTTAGGTTTCTGACTGAGATAAGAAAAGACTAGGCCGAAGGCGTGACAGCGCTTTCTTCTCGACGTGAATAACCACAGGAAATGCTTACATAGCATGACGAGTCACAGATGTGATTGTTTGCGCTCATCTCTGATTTCGGACTTTGCGGCTTACGGCTATAGGATCCAAAATCACAGAACTGCACATCAACTATAGCGTTTTTGTCACTTGTAACAAACATTATTAACACTAAACTATGTTTGTATGATAAGAATGGTATTATACAGTGGAAACTGTGTGCGAACAGTTACATAGTAAGACTAAAGTTTTCAAAAGCCAATTGATGCCTGTGGCGTGTTTAGTGTGTAGCTCAGTGCCGAGATTTGTGACATACACTGATACAGCTTCAAGACGTTCTTTTTTCTTAAAGTTTCCATATTGACTTATATTTATGTTCCAGCCCACTAATTGCACACACACACACACACACACACACACACACACACACACACACACACACACACACACACACACATGACACTGACACACACACACACACACATGCGCGCACACCGGCACATCAGTCGCCCCCAAGTTTACAACAAAAAAGAACATAACACCAAAAGAAGGGAAGTGAAAACAGTTGTGCAGGTATTACAGGTTCAACTTTTATTTCAACTGATTCTGGCAGTACGTTTTGTAGTCTGAAATCCTTCGGCATTGTTCTCCATTAATGTGGAAAACACGTCTCTCACGGACACAAACCAGTCCAGCCTGGAACATATACACAAATGTTGGTCAGCTCACGCACTCCTGTTTTTGAGGCGTGTTGACTTATGATGACGACGACAATGAATATGACGACGATCCAGCAGCGTCGGCGGCTGCACCATCATCAAAACCACGACCATCACCACAACCAGCATGAACAATGATCGAGTGACGACAACAATGCAAACTGGGACGCGGGCATACGAACTTCAGTGTTGAGTGGTGGTGGTCACCGTTGTGGTTTGCGTGGACAGGAACGTGGAGGTAGTCGTGCTAGTGGCCAAGTGCCGGACACAGGCCGCGTCCTGACAACACCAGTGACACACTGAAGACGGCAGCCCCGTGGGACGGGGGAATTCCAAGGTTCCTGAGACACGCACAGCAGGGTCACACCGGGGATCGTTACTGACGTGGGCAGCCAGGCAGTCTGCCAGCATCTGAAACGGGAAGGACAGTTTGATATTCCCACTGCGCAGGTCATCGGGCCGATGTTGGCCGTGAGCGGGCCAACTGCGGCCGACCGGGTCGGCCCGATGACCGTCTCTCTTGCGCATTGGGTTCACACTGGCTACCTCCCTCCAGCTGCTACTGACCAAAGCTCGTCAGTCCTAGCTTTGTTTACATCTATGTGTACTTATCTGGCAGCGACTCCAAGATGGTTTCACACACTAATGATTTTAGCCGAGGCAGTGAAAAGGTTAATTATAGAGTTGCTCTGCTGCTTAGCCCATAAAGCTCTGATATGCCGGCTATGTAGGGATGTAAATCGACCATGATGATAGCCTGGTTTAAGGGTGGTGTCAGAATAGCTTGGCGCCTGTAGCGCCTTGACTATCAAGGTCGATCGGGCTCCAGATCTGTGACGGACCTCAAAGGATATCTAAAAAATTTTAATTATTTCATCCTCAAGATGTAATGAATTTAACAAAGCTTCACACTTACTGCATCTGGGCGGCAGGTTTCCTGAATGACAATGTCATGGTAATACATGGAAAATGCCTGGCGGACCTCCTGTCTTACACCAATATCACAAAACTGAAAAAGTAGGTTAAAAAGATACATGTGGCATAATGCGGTGATAATAAATCAAACATGCACATAACTTTAGGAGATTGGTTGTTTGGTTGGTTGTACATTGCTTAACGTCCCGCCAGCAACAAGACTTTCTCAGGACGTGACTGCACTGCTTGTGGAAAAAAAAAATAAACAAAATATGCGCCAGCCGGTCTAATACGCTAAATAAAGCTAAGACCATTTAGCAACACACATCCAGTATCAAGAGCTACAGGCTGCGCAGACAGTAGGGAGAGTTTAAAAAAGGAAAATTCAGGTGAATGGACCAAGGGTAGACAGAAACACATGCCCCAGAATAGAGGGGAAAACCCACCCTGTGGGGCTGACCAGGGTGACCGTGGGAACTAAAAAGTAGTTAACCCCACCCAAGTCCCCCAGAGCAGACCCGGGTGGGGGTGCACATATGAGAGATACAGTGGATGACATTTGAATACAACAAAGTCACAAGAGAGAATCATGCAGCCACCCTCCCCAACTCCCCCTCCCCCTCTAACCCGCCAAAACAAAAATGACGTGATGGGCAACATCCTAATAGAATGCTGCTTTGAAAAGTGAATTCTTGTCTCCAGGTCACGTGAGGGGGGGGGGGGGGGGCCTTAGTCATCAGTACAGGACGATTCTACTTTTTGTGGACTGTATTGAAAATACGGTAGACTTAGGATGGGGCTGGTCTGAGCGCGTTCCTTAGAATGCAAAGGACATAACAGGCGGGCGGGGCTCAGTCATAGTCTCGCAAAGAAATAACAAGATAAAAACATGATGACGTCGTCTAGCCACTCTAAAGGCCCCGCCACACGAACCGGTTGTGCCCCGATTTTGAAGCCGATCACTTCCGATCCGATTGCGATCGGATGACGTCAATTATCCGATCCGGTCCCAATCGGCTGGGAATCGGGTGTCTAGAACCTGCTCTATTTTCCCGATCCGAAGTTGATCGGCCCCGGTTGTAAGCTTCAACCAATCAGAGCCGCGCGTCTCGCAAAGCATGTCGTATTTTGCAAATGGCGGAACACGCCTGTTGTGATCAGTACCGGCCACCGCCGTTGCTGACTAAGCCTTACGGCCTTGCCGTTTAATGTCGTTTTGGCGCGGAGCGCCGTATGTGCGTATGTGTGTGTGTGTGCGTGCGTGTGTGTGTGTGTATGTGTGTGTGTGTGTGTGTGTGTGTTTTTTTTGCCGGTGTGTGTGTGTTGTAAATACGAGAATCTCCGATATTACTAGTGTACGCCGCGCAACTGAACTTCAAAGTTGGCGAAATACTTTATTAAGTGCCGGGGTGGCTAAGAGAGCCTCCGAACATATTGTAACTGGATGTCTCATTGAAGACATAAAAAAAAAACGTTTATAGAAAGTCGGTTGACCCAAATTAGAGTCCGCAACTGATTATATGCATTTGAAATTTTGGATATGGCTACTGTAGAAAGACATTGCGGGATGAGTTCGTAGCATTGAACCTTTATTTTCGAAAAAGTTGAAGAGGTACAAAGCTGTAATGCGGAAACAACTGCAGACGTAAGACTCCTTGATTTCATCAGAAGAATCAAACAGTGACGGTGACGTAAAAGCACCAAAGGTTTTTGTTTTATACAATGTTCGGCCTAACTTGATTCACGCAAATCACCAGCACGTCAGCCGTGTCATTTAGGAAGACAGTCTCTCTACTTTTGTATGATATTGTGGAAAAGGTGGAATATGTATGCAAGCTCATAAGAGGCTGTATGGGCATGGACCATTCTACCTTATTCTTCAAAATGATTGTGGCTGCGCCAGCCCAGAAAACGCCGGTAGGAAGCGCCGTGTGTCTGCCGTCTACTGTTTGCGTGTGCCATTTTGCCGTTTGTGTTTGTCAGTGTGTGCCATTGCCGTGCAGATCAGGCCGGTGGGAGGGGGTAGGGGATGGGGGGGGGGGGGGGGGATTAAAGGGAGATACTGAATGAGTTCGTAATCCAGCGTTGTACCTCTTCAACTTAATAATTAATTCATTTTTGCAAGCCGTTTGGAGCCACTGTTTACTCCCACCAAACAGTCAGCCCTACTGAGAAGAGGCTGTTTGGGACAAAACAGTCAGCTCTGGAAGAGCGTGCCTTTTCAGATGAGTGACGTGAAACATCAAATTCGTCACAGTGTATACAGCGTCATTAGACCAGCGATGCCATGAAGTGGAGCTTATATTGACGTCATTTTGGATCCATTATTTACGCCCATCAAACAGTCAGACCTGGAAGAGGCTGTGTGGAACAAAACAGTCAGCTCTGGAAGAGCGTGCCTTTTCGGATGAGTCAGTGACTGACGTGAAACATCAAATTCGTCACAGTGTATACAGCGTCATTAGACCAGCGATGCCATGACGTGGAGCTTATAGTGACGTCATTTTGCTGCTCGTGCTAGTCTTCTTCTTCAGAATTCCTGTCTCTACTCCAGCCCACAGAGCGTACTCACTAATGGAATGAAGCGCTGTGTGTCCGTCTTTATTTGTGTGTGCCGGCGCGTGTGCTGATCAGAGGTTGGCTTAGAGAGGAGGGAAATGGATCAGAAGGATAAGCTTAAAAATATGAACAACTGTGAATGTTCCTAAAAGAAAAAACGCACGTGAACTCCAAACAATACGGTAGACTTTGGGATGAAATCCTCATCTTGTTTGTAAATGTGAAAGTTTTCGCCGGGTCATTTTCCTAAATGCTTGTATTATTTGTTGTCGCTATTGTGTCATCATGCTGTGTTGTTAAAGCTTTGTTGTTGATGAGGATGATGAAGATGATGCGAGTTGCGTACCTCATTAGCATGACATAACCACTCGCCTCTGCTACACTCGTCCAAGCTTCCGACCGGTCCACTACACGGGTCGCTGAAACACCTCTGCACGGACTCTGAATTAATGTAAACTCACAGCGTCACAGCCATATCCCATTTAACCCCAACGCTCTGCAGCAGGAGCTGGATGGACCATGATAATTCAAGGGTAGTGCCAGATTAAGCTAATCTGGCACTACCCTTGAATTATCATGGTCCTTCCAGCTCCTGCAACTCAGTGGTACAGTCATTAAGTGACTTTCAAAATGTAGGAAATGGGGCTAAATAGTCATTACAGTAGTGCAATGGCATCTTCATCCCATAGGGGCATGTGGCGGGGAACGACAAACAGACCAGCTAACACTGATTTTTAGCGTCCCAGAGCTTCAGTTTGTTCATTGTCTGTTTAACCCTTTGGTTGGTAGCGCGTTTCGTCGAGGCGATTCCTCTTGGAGCCACCTCGACAAAACGCGCCACCGACAGCAAAATGATCAATCGGGATTCTGCGATTCGCCTAATATAGACTTGATATTTGCGGTTGGGGGTAGGTAGGTGGGAGCGAGAGCGCAAAAGAACTTACGCTGGACATGACACAAAGTGAACACAATTAGCGTCCAGGTATTATCTTTCAGCATTTCTTCTGCACTTCTGAGGCAATCTTACTTCACATCAGTCAGCACAGCCGCCCAGTACCATTCCGGCGAATCTGCCCCAACATTTGTCAATGGAAAATAAACATAAATATACGTCCGAGATAGGAACAGTATCTTGTAGACGTGCAGATAAGACAAAGTGATCCTAGAGCCAGCGGCCGGGCTCCCGTTTGCAATAGTGAAAGATCCTCATGAGTCCCCGCGGACTGCATCAATTTTTGTGGATCTATGCCTCTTCCTCAGTTGTAGAGGTTGTTCTCTGGCCATGTCCTTGCCCTTGTATCGTGACAACACTTGTTTGTTTGAACTACAAGACACACACGCATTTTATTATAGTGAAAGCACTGAAACGCTCGTAATTTCAAATCCATACAAAGGTTTTAGGAATGACTTAAAATTCTTTAAGTTCCATAGGGTCTCGGCCTTTTAATAGACACAGTTCTAAGCTCAAACTCTCGTGACACTCATATTTTTACCGACTAACGAACATAAGTATACATTTGTATTGTGTTTTGACAAAATAGTTTCTCTTGTATGCATCCTTATAAAAGCAAGTGCGTGTTTGGAGGGTTACAAACAGCCACAGATTTGGAAAGGCCAGACATTTTTTGCACCGAACGTTCACACCGAGATCGACCTGTGCTCACGGGTTTAGATTATACACCCTCATACAAAATGCAGGATCATGCCATAACATTTGTTCTTCCCAAATCTGTTAAGTTCATTAGCACTGAAAATGTAAAAACCCACTTCATTCTGGCATGTCTTGCTTGTAACCTAGGTTGGTGGTATATGTTGTGTCAAAGTGTTGATCCGACTGCCACAGAAGACAAATATAAGCAGTTCTGTGGATGTCAGAAATGTTTATTACCAATAACGGCACTAGTCGCAAGCACGTTCACGTCATACAGCCCCTAGGTGTCGTCTGTGAATGCTGGAATGCCCCAACAGTGAGTGTATGCTGGAATGCCCTAACAGTGAGTGAATGCTGGAATGCCCCAACAGTAAGTGTATGCTGGAATGCCCTAACAGTGAGTGAATGCTGGAATGCCCCAACAGTGAGTGTATGCTGGAATGCCCCAACAGTGAGTGAATGCTGGAATGCCCTAACAGTGAGTGAATGCTGGAATGCCCCAACAGTGAGTGTATGCTGGAATGCCCTAACAGTGAATGCTGAAATGCCCTAACAGTGAGTGAATGCTGGAATGCCCTAACAGTGAGTGTATGCTGGAATGCCCTAACAGTGAGTGAATGCTGGAATGCCCCAACAGCGAGTGGTTTCACACAAAAAACAAAACGTAACATTGTTGTACGGCACCAACGCGGTCATGGGAGGTGCCATTTATCAGTTGCAGTCACCAACACTTGTAGGCCTACATCACCTACTTGTTGAACGCTTGTGGTCCAGGTATGCTTTGACACACACACGCACAAGCGCACACACACAGGTAGCGAGAGAGACTCGGAGAGAGAGAGACTCAGAAAGAGAGAGAGAGAGGAAAAGAATATCTCCAATACCATTTTGTGTCTATTTTATTCATGAATTATCAGACTTTGCCTGCTGATTACAGCACACATCAAAAACAGATGTTGGGTGGTTACATGAAGAAATCATCAAATGTTTGAAATAGTCTATTGCTCTGGGAAGGCTAACATCTGCCTAAGGACCTTTGTCACACTCTGTCAGTTCTGTGATAGTGCAAACAACAGGTGTTTCCACTGCAAGCTCGGAATTTCCTGTACCGCACCTCATGTCTCTCTGTACAAAACTTCAACAAAAGTGGTTGACAACTTAACTGATTTCTACCTGGCACTGAAATTCTGCTCTACACTTGCCCAAGAGATTTTTGCCCAGGAGTATTTTGAAAGCAAGCCTGTAACCTTACATCAACTGCACCTTCCAAGTAAACAGATATGTAAACAGAGAGCAGAGAGACACACGGGATGCAAATCAGTTCAAAATTAGAGGTTTGCTTTCAAATATTCTGGCCATCGCACAAGCATCCTGCACAGCTTTCATGCCCACCAGAAATCGTCCAAGCGGCCGAGCTGTCAACCTTGTTTCTAGTTGTGTGCAGAGAGACGAAATGCACACAAGGAGTGATACAGGAAAGTTACAGGCTCACAGTTGAGTGCCTGTCCAAACACATCCGCAGTCTGATATTGCACATCCAATCAGCATGAAAATGGAATTCAGTCTCAACTTTCCCGTGCTGACACTGGAAGAATACTGCTGTAGCTTGATGTCCGCTCCAGGATTCGAATAACCTGCAAAATACAGGTGTCCTTCTTGACATGGCTGGGTAAGCATTCAGTTCTAATAGAAACTTGACCCCCTTGTGCATGCTGCTTCCCATACCATGCACAGCACTACAGCTCTGGTGGTAGCATTCACAAAGGGGTTAACACATTCACCAATTAGACACAACAGCAGGAGATAGAATGGCAATGATAGCTGAAGGGTAGTGGCGATGTAGCATGGTGCTCTTAAACTATCATGACCAATCCATCTTACGTATAGTAGCGCACCTTCATGTTTGTGTATGTATGTTTCTCCTGCCTACTTCCTAAGTTCCGGAGAAAGACATGGGTTATATAAGAGACCTGATCCATTCTTTTTGAGGATGGAAATGATCGTCTTGTTCTATACCTGAGTATTTTCTCTGTGGGCTGGCGATTGGGTGCCTGACAGGCGGGGGCAGGGGATCTAACTGTCCAGTCCAGTGCTGTGATTCCCCTTGGTTTGAGTACATCTTACCATTGTCAGGGATCCTCTCCACAGAACAATGCTGTAACATGCTTAACCCCTTCCCTGCCACAGTACAAACATTGTTGTTTCTGAAATCTTTGTTCATTCAACAACCAAAAGCCAACAACGTCCAAGAAGCATGGATACAAATAAATACAGGAGGCATTGATCCTCATGAATCCCCACAGTCACAGGGGCTCATGAGGATCTATGTCTCTTGCAGTTGGATTGTGTTCACTTTTTCAGTCAAGGGGTTAACCCAAAGTACTAGTACTGTAAGCAGCACCAGTGGCTGTATGCACAAGGGTGTCAAGAAATGCCCAACAAAGTAAGAAACACGCTTAGGCCGGACAACTTGAACACCTAACACTCGTCATTTCCCAGCTCGTTTCTTACTTTTTCAGGTGCATGCATTTCTTTGCATTTTACACACGTAGCAGTCACCTTTGCTGGTGTATATTACCCCCTGTGCACACCGCCACCAATACTGTGAACAGTGCCAGCGACTGTATGCACAAAGGGATAACCTCTGCTAGTATCTGGCAAAAGCCAGTGTGTCTATTTTTGAGAAAAGCGTCAGTTTCACTGCATAACAATGACAATCTCCCTTTTCTCAAAAATAGACATCATGGTTTTTGCCAAATATTGGCAGACCTCTGCAGACCCAATGTGCAAAAGGCCATCGGGGCGATGTTGGCCCGCACGTGGGCCACTGGCGGCCGTCATCAGCCTGATGGCCTTTTGCACTTTGGGAACCTGCTTCTACTTTTGCTGTGTGGCCTAGACTTTGTTAGGAACTCCTGTGTCAGTTCTAAACTGTGTCACTTGGGCTTGTCTTACTTTTCTAGCTTTGTCCTGGATCTGCCGAGTGTCACTGCTGTCCCAGACAGCCACCAGCTGCTGTTGACATACACTAGCCAAGTAGTCTGCAGTTACTGTGTCTACAAACAGAAACGTCTCCAGCAGCATCAGGCTTCGCTACAAACAGACAAATACAGCTTTAGCTCAGTCTTTGTTAAACAATTTTTAAAAAAATATATTAAACCCTTTGGTTGTCAGTAGCAGTTTTTTTCCATGACAATTTCTGTATGAACCAGCACGACAAAAACTGTTACTGACAGCCAAAGGATTACAACCAACAAAAATAACAGACATGTGATACTTGCAACATACCTTCCACAAGCATAATAATTTATATCTTGGCTTACAACATACCTTCAACAAGTATCATGATATCTCCTACAAAAGTTATAATACTATGCTATGTGTGTACACATTCGATACCAGTATTTGTTTCTTCAAAAACATTACCGATGACATGACTGAATGGAAGTGTCTACTACTTACTCATTCTAGCCTAAGAGCCAGTTGTGTTAAGACACAACCCGGGAGGCACTCGGGGAACCCCGAGGGGACCAAGAGTTGTCTCCCTATACCCACCACCCGGAAGCCGGGTACCCATAATCCCTCAGTCTAGTCTACTTAGGCGCACGATTCGGTCGTCTTGCGCTCGGCTCTAGCCTACGGACTTTGGTTTTCGACCGTTCTCGGGTTCGGACTTGCTGTTGGAATGAAGAGCGGGAGATAGGATCGTTTCGTCGGCCCTGCCTGTGCTGCTGCGTGGTTTCTCGTCCCCACTGCTTGGCGCCTGCGCTTCGGCCGCTGGTGAGCTGTCCGGTGATCTTCGCCGGTCGTGCCAGGCGGGTTTTGGACGTCTCCCCCCGTTCCCCTTCGGCGGAGAGGTAAGGTAGCGGGATTGACCCTCGGCTGGTTCCCGGGCTGGGCACTGGTTGTGCAGGTACGAAGTTTTTCGTCTTCTTCTCACTGTAATTGCGCCCCCACTCACCTTCGGTGAATCGTAGAGAAGTTTCCTACGCTTTTGTACCTTGGGTGTGGAAAATTCTTTTACTCCATGGCCTGATTAGCTGAGTGGCACAGCTTGAGTCACGCCTTGTCATCGCGTGGTTTGTTCGGGACCAGCGCCTGTTCTGTTTTCGCTCACGGGTGATGGATTTAAGCGCACACTCGCATACGCAGGCATACGCGGTAGACAAGTACTCACGTACCTTAGACAGTGGATATACGTTCCGGCGGGCAGCTGGGGGGTTTACGCTCCTTGGCTGGGCGGGCCCCTCGTGGCATGTCCACATAAAGTGGTGATTTTCTGCCCCAGATGTTTTTTCTTGTCTTGATTGTCATTGCGTATTGAGTTGTACAGCATGCGGCCGGTGTTGGTTTTTTTTTTTCCACACACGGTCACCCTTAGTAATAATGTTTGGGGGCCTGACTCCTTTTGTCACAGGGGTTGGTACATATGTTGTTGCTCACCTTAGCACTTGACGGCGGTGAATCTACCTCGTTACTGCACTGCTAGATTGCAGACGTGCAGTTTGGTACCTCGCTTCCGTCATGACGTATTCGTCTTTTGTGTACATATGTTGTTCCCTCGCCTTAGCGCTTGGCGGCAGTGGGCCTGCTTGCTTACTGCACGGCTAGTTGTCGGCATGCAGTTGCAGACCTGTTTACCCAAGAATACACTTTTGGAGAAACTGACAACTCACTGGCTTCGGAATAATTACACATGTGAGGTCCAAAGTACACAATTAGTCAGTTGAAAGTACACTGACTACACCCAGGGGGTAAACAGGTCTGAGTTTGGTACCTCGCTTCTGTCATGACATGTTTGACTTTTGCTACATATGTTGGTTGCTCACCTTAGTGCTTGAGGGCAGTGAGTCTACCTTCTTGCTGCACTGCTGGCGTGCAGGCTTGACAGTCTGTTACCCCGCTTGGTGCTTGTGTGTTTTGTTGTTACGAAGGCTACCTTTCGTGACTTAGTCCCACAGGACTCGCCCGCAGGCCTTCGGGTGTTATCTGTTGCAGGGATGCGCTACCCATTCACACAGATGACAGTGGCTAGTTCAGCCCCCAGGGGTCTTTCGCCACTGCACCGGATGCCCCGCCGACCATGCTTGCTTGCAAGCGATCGGCACCGGTTTAGGCGCCTTCCAGACACTGCGGGTTTCCGCACGACAACGGACTGCCCTGGGAGAGAAGCCACACCGGATGTCGCGACTAGTGCGCGAGCATGGATCGTGGAGGCCGCTGCCAGGGGGAGCGCACGGGAACAGCCTCTGGCAAGGCCCGCTCGGAAAGACAATTACGCACACGTCCGACGTCTTAGGACGTTGCAGTACACTACCACCTTGAGAGGACAAGCAGCTTCTCGGCTGTAAGCCCCAGCCCGGCTGCTACTGGTAGGTGTGTTCTTCATGTCCAGGCAGCGCCCATTGGGACTAGGCCTGTCTTCCGACACGGGAGGTGCCTCCTACCACTTTGGGATGATTGCGTCACCTGGCCTCAGCAGCGCGGATGGCAGCATTGAAGCGTCTGCAGGCGGGAGCGACCTATGCTGTTGGTGCTTGAAGGATCCCGTTCCGCCCCGATGAAGAGGGGCATGCCGATGTCCTTCACGCAAGGCAGATGTTCCGGTGGCTGTCGGACAACCACTGGGTCGGGTCTCCTATGCGCAGGATGTGGATACGCCTTCCAACGTATCCTTGGCACCGGTCGCTTGAGACCAGGACGTCCCTGTGGGAATCCCCACACCGGATTCAGTGGACTAGTGCACGAAGTGGGCCTGGATCGATGAGGCCGCTTCCAGGAGGGAGCGCGCCCGGACTAAGACTTCCAAGAATCCATGTCCACTTTCTGCCCCACTTGGCTCCAAGAAGCCCGCGGGATCCCGCTGGGGGTCCCCCTTACCGGCAAGAAAGCCCGCCTCCCTCGGAGCCCGGCTCAGAGGCATTCACGTGCACGTCCAGGGACTCTAGTAAGAATGCTCGTCTCCAAGGAAGCGGAGACTACTATCAACACAGTTCCGGGCCACCTCTCGTCCCGCTCGCTCTGCGCGGCGCCAGAATAGGGACCACTATCGGACTGCTGAGGACATGCAAGCTATGCGGAGGCTTCCAGTGGCCGTCGGGTAACCGTACAGTCTGTCTCCTGTGCGCTGGGTGTGCTTCCGACCACTCTTGTAACGTCTGTGCTACCTGGCCGGAGCTGCGATGGTCTAATCTCTGGAACTTTAGAGGAGGGAGACTCCTACCCTCTCGGGTACTTGAAGATTGCCGAGACGCCTTCCGCTGTGCCCCCGGCACCGGACGTGCGAGACCAGCTGGATCCGACACAGAAAACGCCACTGAGTAATCGAGGGATTAGTGCAGTGTGGGAGTTCGACCGTCAAGACCGCCTCCGTTGGAGAGCGCGCCCGGATACAGCTGGTGGAAAGAACCCGCCTCTCCCAAGAGCCTGGTTTGGTGGGACGCTCGTGGCGTCCCTCCTCCACCGTCGTTCCCCACTCGTCTCTGAAGAAGCCGCCGGGATCCCGCTGGGGGTCCCCTGGCCGGCAAGAAACCCGCCTCTCCCAAGAGCCTGGTTCACAGAGACATTCACGCACTCGTCCGGAACCTCCTGGTTGTGAAGAGCGTAGACACAGGGATTCTACTCGACGTTATCGCTCTCCCTCGCAAGATCATAAGAGGACCTTCCCGCTCGGGGGCTTGGAGTTGCCCAAGACGCCTTCCGCTGTGCCCCCGGCACCGGACGCGCGAAACCAACTTGATCCGACACAGAAGACGCCACTTGAGTATTCAACGGATTAGTGCACAGAAACCCGCCTCTCCCAAGAGCCTGGTTCGTTCCCCACTCATCTCTGGCCGCAGGGATCCCCTTGCCGGCAAGCAACCCGCCTCTCCCAAGAGCCTGGTTCACAGAGACTTACACGCACTCGTCCGGATCCTCCTGTTCGCGAGGATCGTAGGCGCTGGGATTCTACTCACCGTTATCGCTCTGCTTCGCAAGATCGTAGGAGGACCTTCTCCACTCATCGTTCGACGGATCAGGACTCCCTCGACTGGTTTCGCGTTCCTCATCTCGTTCGGACTCCCGTTCGTCCCGTTCCTCTTCCCATCGACCGGCCACTTCCCCTTCCCTCGTCCTCTCCGTTCCGTTCCTCCTCGTCGCAGCCGTTCTCCTCGTCGGAACCCGCCTTCGGCAAACGGGAGAACCTCGCCGCGTCGCTCCGTCTTCGCTCTCCCCTTCGGAGGGAGTCTTCGACCTGCGGTTCGCCGTCAGCGGGATTCCCTCCCTCGGAGCCCTCCTCGGTCGCCGGTTCCAGACAGCGGGACTTTGACACCCTGAGTTTGACGGCTGACGACCCCTCGGACTGGTTGCTCGGACGTCTCAGCCGTTTCTCCTCTTCCTCTTCTTCGGCTTCCAGTGCTGCGGTTCCATCAGACCTGTTCTTCTGCGCGGATGGACACTCGGCCGGCGCTGGACGGGACATCCAAGCTCATCGCCGCCGCCCTGCTGCGGAAGTTGCCCGGCATCGCCCCTTGACTCACCGGGGGTTCTCATCCATCGTGGACACTGGGGAACCAAGGCGCAGCCCCTTCTCCCTGACGTCTAACCATCTCGACAACTCTCGTTGGGCACCCGGGGGGTGCCGTACTTCGGACAGGTGGTACCGCTTGGCTGTGCTCGGGGTGGAGGCCTAGCCACTACACGGAGGCGAATCTACTCACCTTAGTCGTCTCTAAGCCCGGCTGCTGAAGCTACGCTTCCTACTTCCGTGATTCTTCTCGAGGTCCAACCCTTCGACCTTCGGACTTCGCGGACAAGAGCGTGCTTAGCTTGGATCTGACGCGGACTACTAGGCCTGCTTCTTCGGCTCGTGGGGGGAAGGATAGGTCACAGGAGCTTCTCCTCTTCAGCTACGCGACAGCGGAGGTGTTCTTCCAGGATCAGGGCAGCTGGCGATCCTCCGACCAGTGCATACCCCCTACCCTGGTGCTTGGGGAAAGAACTTCATCTCCCTCCGTGCGTGACGCTACCTGGACCGACGGTAGATCTGGGCCAGTCTTCCCCGGTGGGACCAGTGGCTACACACGGAATACACCAGGACACCTTCGGAGGATCGGCGCATGAGACCAGGATGATCCTACGTTTTCTGTGGACTGGGGCACAGGATGGGGCCTTGACCGAGGCCGCTACCCGGACGGAGCGAGACCGGACACAGCTTTTGAGAAGCAGAGAACTCGCCTCACAGAGCCCAGTTCAGAGAGTCGCGCTTGGCGACGTCCCACGTACAATCTCGGTACCCACTCGTCTCCAAGTAAGCCGCCGGGATCCTGCTGGGGGTCCACTTGCCGACAGGAACCCGCCTCTCCTCAGAGCCCGGGTCGGAGAGACTTACACGCGCTCGTCCGGAGCCTCCTGTCGACTCCCCTCGGGAGGAGTCATCGAATGCTACGTCTTGCCCTTGCAGCCATACGGCGCCTGAGGGATGTTGCCGTGGTGGATTGGTTAACGAGCTTCAGGAGCTACGCCTCACCCTGTCTGCCTACAGTTCGAGGGAACAATTACGTACAGCTCCTCTCGGACCATACCTTACCTGGACCGCCGCGCCTTGGTCCACAGGTTCACCTTGCGCCCGCTTACGGGGCGCTATTCCACCAGGAGACCACGTAGCAAATCCCTGTACAAGCCTCACGGGTGCCTACGACATAGCCGTTCGCTTCGGACGCGCTCGCCTCTTTGCCGGTTCCGGCAGCACTGACGCTACATGCCGGACGTTCTTCCTGGTTAAGCTCAGTCATACATTCTGAATTACAGGACCCCTCCCTCAGGGAGGTTAGAGGCTACAGGTGCGTTATCAAGGCACTTGCAGGGCCACGAACGTCACATGCGTCAGGGACTGTACTGGCTTGCACTTCGTGGCTACTGGAGGCTGGCGGGCAGGATGACTTCGCCCGCCTCGATTGCAGAGCTCTGCCAGGCCAGAGAGACTCCTCGCTCTGGTGGAGGCCTTTTTGCGGGGGGCACAACTCCCTCCTGGCGCCTCAGCGCCGTAGGTATTCACCTACCTAGGGTCGTCGGGAGTTTGCGTTCGGGAGGACGGCCCTTGGGCCCTAAAGTGTGCTGGAGCGCGGCACCCACCTCCTGTTCGCAATTCTTCCATTCAGTCATGTCATCGGTAATGTTTTTGAAGAAACAAATTCATTTTTCTTTAAAAGGTATTTTTTCGAAAAATACTTACCGATGACATGACTCAAACGACCCTCCCACCTGCCCCGCTTGCCGCTCGTGCGCCAAGTATCCTGACTGAGGGATTATGGGTACCCGGCTTCCGGGTGGTGGGTATAGGGAGACAACTCTTGGTCCCCTCGGGGTTCCCCGAGTGCCTCCCGGGTTGTGTCTTAACACAACTGGCTCTTAGGCTAGAATGAGTAAGTAGTAGACACTTCCATTCAGTCATGTCATCGGTAAGTATTTTTCGAAAAAATACCTTTTAAAGAAAAATGAATTTTTTTGACTGACAGCTGGCATGCACGTGTAAGTATCTTCATTTTATGGGGCCCATGAGGATCTGTGCAACTATAATGAACTGAAACTTTATTTTCCAAGGATGAAGGCAGCAGGCACGCTGGGCTGTCAGTGCTTAATAATGATAACATTATAAATATAACACAAAAACAAAAAAAATCCAAACCATTAAATGTTTCAGAAGCATGCAAAATGCATTTTTCTCTAAAATAAAGTTTTTCGAAAAATACTTACCGATGATGGTATTACTAATAGGAATGGTTTCTTGCTAGACTAATTTTAGCCCAAAATTGTTGTGTACGAGTATGGCCGTGATGGCAGGTGAGGGGCGCCATAGGCTAGGCGGTAACTCGAGTAGCCTCCCTTCCAACCCAACCGCTTGCTAACCAGTCAGTTTCTTAGCGGACCAGCGGCAAGCAAGGCAGGTGGGAGGGACCTTCGAGTAATACCATCGGTAAGTATTTTTCGAAAAACTTTATTTTAGAGAAAAATGCATTTGTTTCCTCAAAACACATTACCGATGGTATTACTAATAGGAAGAATCCTGAAGAGAAGGCTATAACGCCCCTAACCCAAGCCATCGAGACTACTAGAGTCACCCTCCCTAAGCAACCTCCCTCTAATTTTAGCAAAGATACTTACGGCGCCTACGGCGCCGGGAGGGAGTGTTGCGCCACCACGATGTCCCCCACCAGCGAAAGGTTCTGGCGCTGGTTGGAGAGGTCCCTCAGGTAGAAGCGTGCAAAGGTGGTCTCCGCTTGCCAACCCACGGCCACCACAATGTCTTTGACAGCACAGTTGCAGTCGAATGCTAGGCTTGCGGCCATGGCTCTGATCTCGTGAGCCCTGATGTTCATGCATTTAGCTGCATCAGGGGAGAGGTCCTGGTAGGCAGATCGTATCACCCACCGGAGCCAGGAGGATTTCATCTGGGCTGAGATGTCATTTCTACCTGGGGACAGAGGGAGGAAAAGGCAGATGCGTCCCCTGCGTAGCGGCTTGGTCCGGCGCAGGTACATGCGTAAGGCCCGCACTGGGTCCTGTTGTCTGGACTCATGGGTGGAGCCTGGGTCTCTCAATGGATGTATGGTGACCAACTGAGGGGCAGCCAAAGGTGATCGGGTCTTGGCTAGAAAGGCCGGGTCAGGTAGCAGTTGAACCGAACCGTCCGTCCGGAACTACAAACAGGCGGGGCGTGCTGAAAGGGCGTGCAGCTCGCTGACCCTGGAGGCTGACGTGAGGGCCATAAGGAAGCAGGTCTTTCAAATCACGTCTGGTAGTCTCGCCTACTGGATCGGCTCGAAGCGGGCCGAGTTGAGCCAAGTAAGCACCCAAGGCAGGTCCCAACGCGGCACCAGGGAGCGAAGAGTGGGATGTTGTACACCGAAGTGGGCCATCAGGTCAGCAAGGTCTTTGCAGGAACCCGGGTCGGGTCGTCCCAGATGCCGGTATGTGTCAGCAATCATGGCCAGGTAGCCGCGGATGGTGATGGGCGCTAACCGCTGGTCATTGAACAGCCAGAGGAAGAAATCCGCCAGCTGAGCAACCGTCAACTCGATGGGGGAGAGGCGTCTGTCGTCACACCAAGAGCAGAGTACTCTCCACTTGCCTTCATAGACTAGTCTGGTCAAGCTTCTGCGGGCTGTAGCGATTGCGTCCTCTGCCGCACCTGAGAAGCCTCTAGCGGTGAGGGCTTGCCGGACAACCTCCAGGCGTGGAGGAGGAGACGCTCAGGGCACGGGTGGTACAGCGCCTGCCGTGGTTGCTTGAGCATCGTGCGCGGAGTGGGGAGCGGCAGCGGGGGGGCCGTGGCGAGGTTCAGGAGGTCGGTCGTCCACGACTTGGTCAAGCAGAATGGAACCACCAGGAACAGGATCGCGTTGCACCCTCTGAGCTTGAGTAAGACCTTGGGGACGAGCACCGTCGGAGGGTAGGCGTAGGCAACCAGACCGTCCCAAGGGATGGAGAGAGCATCGACCGCCCAGGCAAGAGGGTCTGGAATTGCCGAGACGAATAGAGGGAGCTGGCGATTCCATCTCGTGGCGAACAGGTCGATCATGGGAGTCTCCCAGGCAGCGCCGATCATCCAAAAAATGTCTGGACGCAGCGACCACTCTGTATGGAGAAGCTGACCACATCGGGAGAGGGAGTCAGCTAGAACATTCAGATGACCCGGAATGTGCCGCGCGCGGAGAGTGATGTCCCGATCCTCGCACCACCGAAGCACCTGATAGAGGAGGATGCTGAGGGAGGGAGAGCGGGTCCCGCCTTCTTTCTGGATGTAGGCGACGACCGTGGAGTTGTCCAACAGCACCAGTAGCTCCTGATGTAGTAGGCGAGATTCCCACGCAAGGAGGGCTTGCCAGACCGCCTTCAGCTCCAGCCAGTTGATGTGTTGGGACAGCAAATCCAGGGGCCACAGGCCGGAGGCAGTCTCGAACAACAGAAGTAGGTGAGCGCCCCAACCGGTGAGGCTCGCGTCGACGCAAAGGGAAAGGGTGGGAGGTGGCGAGTACAGCGGCACTCCCGTCACGAGCCAGGTGGGGTCTGCCCAGCAAAGAAGGAGAGGACGGAGCATAGCTGGGACCGGAACCGGAGCCTCGAGGTCGGACGTCGAAGGTCGCCAGTGAAGGAGGAGATGTAACTGCAGAGGATGGGAGTAGAGACGTCCTAAAGGGAGCAGATCTGCTGCGGCACTCATCAGACCCAGAAGCTGAAGCCACTGCCTGGCGGGGATCGTTGTCATCTGGGACACCTGCCGCGCTAGAATCGCCAACTTCTGGATGCGTTGCTCCGGAAGCCGGACGATGTTGAGGTCGGTGCATAACTCCATTCCTAGGTGCACGAAGTGGCACGACGGTACGAGGTCGGACTTGCCGAAGTTGACCAGGAAGCCCAGTCTCAAGGAGTTGTCCAGGTAGTTCGACGTGGGGCTCGTGGATGTTCGTCGGGCTCTGGCTACCACTGCGTCCATGATGCGAGTGAAGACCCAAGGGCTGAGGTTGAGGCCGAAGGGAAGCGCGCGGAACTGGTAGACCACACCCTCGGATGCGAAGCGTAGATAACGTCTGGAGGCTGGATGCATGGGAACGTGAAGATACACATCCAAGAGGTCCAGGCTGATTGCAAAGTCCATCGGCTGCACCGCGGAACGAAGGGCCCGTGCGGTCTGCATGCGGAAGTACGGCGCGACGATGAATTTGTTGAGTGCCGAAAGGTCGATAACAGGACGCCACTTGCCGCCCGGCTTGGGCACTACGAAGAGCCGGCTGTAGAAGGCTGGGGAGTCGTGTCGAATTACCACCTCTGTGGCAGCCTTCCACAGTAAAGCAGGTACCTCGCTGCGCAGGGCGTCTGCTTTGTCTGTCGGTACCAAGGTCCAAACTAGTGAACGGCGCAAAGGGGGCGGGGACCAAAAGGAGATCAGGAGTCCTTCTGAGATGGTCGAGAGAATCCAAGGGTCGTCCGGTAGCAGCGAACGCCATGCGTCGCTGCGAAGTGCAAGCCTCCCGCCGACAGGAGACCCCGAAGCGGTCGGCGGAGGCCAGAGAGCGAGACAGTCAGTGGGCCCTGCCCCGCCAGGGGCGTCAGGCAGGCTTGGGCCAGGTCCTCGGAAGGGGGCGGGGGGGTGGGCAGAAGCGCAGCTGGCGAGAGGACGGGTGCGAGGGAAAGCCGGAGTTCTGGGAGGAAGACGTCCACCTCTGGTCAAAGGACGAGCGGCGGGTCTAGCGGACTGCGGGGCGCGACCCAGGGCCCTGCGGGCTGGCTGAAAGGGGGCTGGAACAGGGCGGCTGGGCCAGATGTCCTTATTAGCTTCCTTGACTGCAAGCCAAGTAGGGCCGAAGAGGAGCTCACCCCCAATGGGCGCCTGGCGAAGTTGCAGCTTCACATTGTCAGGGAGATTGTAGGAGCGGAGTAAGGCATCCCGACGCAGAAGGTCACAATTAGCGGTGGCAGCCATGGCGTTGACACAGGTGTGGTAAGCGGCGCGGTTACCCGAGACCGCCAGGGCGAGTAGATCTCCCAAGAGCGGCGTGAGAGACGGATGCCAAGCATCTTCAACCCGGCGGACGATGGCCTGCATCAGGAGGTCCAGGAATCCCGCCGAGGCCAGAGCATTACGGATGAGGGTCGCTGTCTGATCCACTCCGGGGAGGAACCTCCTACGCTTGGGAGCAGCTATCAAGGACAGCGCCGGGGGATCCGGCGCCGGCAGGGATCAGGCGAAGCTCTGTGTATGGCCGGCATACCAGGACTGCCGGAAGGTGATGTCCAAATCCGTCGGCCACCTGGAGTCCGAGAAAAAACCAGCAGAGCTAAGGGAGCCCTGCAAGAGATGTGCGGAGAACGCGTCCGTGTAAGGTGTGGAAGCCTGGTGGTTGGGGAAGAGACTTGAACCTCTTAGACTGGCGTTCCACGTCGACGAAGGCCGATGCTTTCCTCTTAAGCGGGGGGGATGGTGGGCAGTCCTCGGCCGGAAGGCAAGCCGAGATGATACGCGCCGCCTCGTCTAGGGCGCGGAGGGTCTCCAACCTATGTCCGACACCTGACGTACGAAAGCCTTCGTCGGAGTCAGCAGGGCCAGACGGGAAGGGGCTGTCATCTCGCAGAAGAGCAGAAACTGAGTCCTCTGGGGCTAAACTGAGGGCGTCGTCCTCTACCTGTAGAGTATCCAAGGCGTCCCTGGAAGAGGTCGTCGCCCTGGGGGGGAGACCGTCCCCCAGGGGAGCGGTGCTGCATGGGGCGAATCAGCGAAGGTACCTGCGACAAAATCTGCTGCGAGCTCGAGGCATGTGGACGAGACCTGCCGTCCCAGGGAGAGTGGTTGCGGCGGGGAGAGCGAGAACGCCTGGATCAGGAGAGTCGCCGAGGTCGGCGCCTAAGCGTTGAAGTGGAACGCTGGGAGCGGTGCGGCGAACACGAGGAAGCCATGTGCGTGGATGGTCTTGTAAACGGAGAGCGCGTCGTGGCAGGACGAACAGCCGGAGTCTGGTCGTAACTGGAGCTCGTCCTCGAGGGCCGGCTAGAAACTGAGACGCTGGAAGCAGTCCGGCGGCGAGGTGACCTGTCTCTTGAACGCGAACGGTGACAAGTAGCGAGGAACCGCTCCGAACGAGGACGTGACTCGTGGTCTCGACAGGACGCATCGTGTCGACTACTGCTTCCTGTGGAAGCGCGGGAGTGCGTCCAGCGTGTGCGGTCGTCTGATCGTGGTGCCCGAACATCCTGTCTGGAGTGCTGAGACCTTGCCGTAGGAGAGCGTGATGGGCGAGGCTGCACACCCTGGTAAGCAGCACTCGTCGGGTCTGTGACGGCTACCGGCGCCGAAGCTTGCTCTCGTAACTTATCTCTTGCCGCAACCTGCGGTGTAACGGGGCAGGAACCACTCGGCGGGACTGTGGTGGCTGCCGGTGTTAGAGCTCAGACTCACGGCCTAAGCCGCGGCGTTGAAGGCTCTCTCTCCTGGTAAGGGCCACTCGACGAGTCTGTGGGGCTTACCGGTGTTGAATCCCTGTTCCGAGAAAGGATCTTGACTCGAGGTCTGGGACGCGACGCTCAAGGTTCCGCGACCAGGCAGGTGCCACTCGACGGGACTGTGGGGCCTGCCGGCGCTAGAGCTCCGGCTTGCGGCCTAAGCCGCGGCGTTGAAGGCTCTACACGCTGGTAAGCGCTACTCGTCGGGTCTGTGGGGCTTACCAGCGTTGAATCCCTATCCCGCGCTGGTGTCGGGCGTTCACGACGGTAGAAGTTCCATAGCTGCGTCCATTGAACTTCCAGCCAGGGGGCGCAGACCAGGCACGGGTGAGTAGAGGTACAAGCGGAACAGGGTAGACAAACAGCATGTTCGTCACTAGGCCATTGGAATTGTCCACATCGTGTGCAGGTGCGGACCTGCCAACTGCAAAACATAGTGCACAATGAAATGCGAGCGAGCGTGCCCTCGCGGGCCCGCAATACGAATCCGCACGTATCTTATCTCTCCAAGTTCGTACAACAAAATAAAGTGCCGACACCAGGCGCTCTACCCCTTCCCTTGAGCACCGGACGGTGGCAATAATCGAGGTTTTACCTTGCCATAATGAAGAAGCAGGGGAACCCAAAAAGTCGCAGACCAACCAGTGCACCTCGGCGACGCCCAACAGCAATGGCGGCGGAGGCAGGCCGTACGACGCAGTCCACGGTCCGTGAGCAAAGACCACGCCGGAGTCACAGGCACGACCGGTCCCCGAAGCGGGAACCACCACCATCACCCAGGAATCATCCAAGCCTAAACCGGCAATCCGAGGCTAGCAGTAGAGTGACGGAAAAAGTTCAGGACACCCGAAGGGCGTAACACACTACGGCCCGACCGGCCTCGAGGCGCGTGAGCACAGTTCACCAGGCGCCGCTGTCTCGTCAGGTCAACACAAACACCGACGAGGAAAGTCCCACCAGAAAGCATCCAAGCCTAACACAAGACAAAGCGTAGGGTAACACCTCAACAACAAACGACGACCAGTTTCCACAACCATACACAGTCCGAAGCTAGAGCCAAAGATGTACACAACCTTTCACTATCTAGCAAAGAAACTGACTGGTTAGCAAGCCGTTGGGCGCATGCGCGGTTGGGTTGGAAGGGAGGCTACTCAATTTACCGCCTAGCCTATGGCGCCCCTCACCTGCCATCACAGCCATACTCGTACACAACAATATTGTATACAAACCAAGGGGAATCTATCTGGTTTGTGAACAACAATATTGGGCTAAAATTAGTTTAGCAAGAAACCATTCCTATTAGTAATACCATCGGTAATGTGTTTTGAGGAAACAAACACACACACATACACACACACACACACACACACACACACACACAGAGGCAGAGATTACAGAAATCATCGCTCAGATCAGGCTCAGCCGCAGTAGTAAAACATCTTTGGGCCCATGACGACCGCAGTGCACAGGCCCAATGCAGCTGGCATGGGCTTGAGGATTTTTTGCTTATACTGCGAGGGGCTCAAGAGAATCGGACTCTGTCTAGCACAGACTAAAACTTTTTCTGTGGGGAAGATGGGGTGAGGGGTGGGGGGGGAGGGGGGGGATTGGTGGGGTGGAGGGGGGGATTGGTGGGAGGGGGGGTGCAGGGGGGCAGGGGGGAGGGGGGGCAGGGAGGGGGGATTGGGGGTGGGGGGGGGGTGGAGGGGGGGATTGGTGGGGGGGAGGGGGTGGTGTGCTGTCATATAACCATACAATGTGTACCCCACTAAGTACAGTAGAAATTTACCATGACTTGTTGCTGATTGGTAGAGTGCAGCCTTGTCTCCAGAAGCTCCACCACCTTTTCACAGTTCAGGCTGGCACACCCTTTCTTGAACCGTCTCAAATCTGCAAGAGTCAGCAACAGACGTGATGTATCGCTCAATGCCAGAGACTCGTTCACCAACTGCTCTTCTGCAGCCCAGTCAGCTGTTTGCGCTGACTCAAGTCGATCAGACAAGTCACTGCTGCCTTCACTCTGCTGTGCTGAGCCCTCACCTTGAGGTTCTTGGTCATCCCAGCCTCCCCCTGCTCTGCCTGGTATATGTTTGGGGATGACTGTAAAATAATGATAACATATACATGTAATTACATGTACCAGTACATAAACTAGTCAGCAGTAATACTGCACCTATGGATGATGCACACTCACTAACAATCTATGGAAAGACACCTTGCCCCACGTGTGAAAATCCTCAAATTGAGATGTTCTCTGCACACTAACATGCAAGCCCTGGCAAAATACTGACCATGATAGTTCAAAGCTGGTGCCAATCTTGGTCAATCCATCTTCTATTGTAGCGCCTGAAGAATAAATGAGTGCAAGTACACAATTCTTGCTCTTTAATTTTAAACAGGCTTTTGACAACCTTAGTCAACGGAGCTCTACGAGCCAGACTTCATATATGGTTGATCCGTCTCCTGTCGTATTGTCTCAGTCTGAAATAACAGACCTTTACTCCAATTACAATTAACAGGACTTTTGAAATCAAAGTGCAAAAGAACGCCCTTTAAAATTCTAAAATAAGACATGCCTTCAGAAATGAAAGTCAACAAACCTATTATTTTGACAGGCAGCCAACGTAAGAGTATTGATTGTTCTCTGCAAAAGAAAATCCAGTAAAATTTTCAATAAAACATGCCTTTAGCAATGAAAGTCATCACACCTTTGTTGACAGGCTGCTGACGTAACGAGTATCGATCATTCTCCGCAGTAGCAGAGATCTCGAGGGCGATGATTGGTGGGATGTAATCCCCACTGGAATTCTCCAGTTTGGACAGAACTGCCCGCTGGCGATCAACAGGCGTCTCTGACAACTGCTCCGCCAGTTTCTCTAAACCATCTCTGATGGTGGTGCCTAGTGATTCTGCGCAAAAATGTTACCCAAAGAAAAAGGGTGATTGCCAAGTAAAGAAGCAAGCAACAAAGAAGAAACATATTTTCCAAAGCCAGTTTCTGTCTTGTTGATTATTTCTCTTGGGACTTAGAACATGTCATTGCACACAAAGATGTCACAACCACACAAACTCAAAGGGACTGCCAGGTTGGCAAGGTGCATTTCATGGAGCCATGCTAATATTGTACCACCCTTGAGCTACTCTCTGGACAAACAGACTGAATCATTAAATAATAATAATAGTAATAATAGTAATAACACAAATTCTTATGTGAAACAAACACAGGACACTCATGTGATGTGCAGGGTCAGCTCAGCTTCTAAAGTTTGGGAAACTTTGATTGTTTGTATTTGAAGTTTATATTGTGGCCTGAAAGTGGGACCAAAGCAGAGGAGGAGGAAGAGCTGGAGTACCCGCAGAAAGAACACCGGATGGTCTGCCCAAATGAACGGTGACAAGACAGGAGAAAAGTCCGACACTGTAACAGGGGACTGAACCTCGCACTTCTCGCATTTGTGGCAAGCGCTTTACTGCCGTGTGACAGACCACCCATACAAACAAGAAGCAACAGCATAGTGCTTTAATTTTTCTGGTGCCGAGCCAACATCTTCTCTTTGTTAAACATGTACATGCCCCTCAGTATAATGCATTTCAAGTTTCAACAGACAAGAAAGGAAAGGAAAACCACCTCCCCCAGGCCAAGTTGGTTAAAGGTCCTTGTGCCGACATCCAGTGAGCTTTCACACAACCATGTGTGAGCACAAGGTTGACCTGGATATATTTCAAGTAATGATGAATGATCTGCTTTAGAAAGGCTTAATAAACTGTACCCAAAAAACCCAACAACAGCAAAACTTACTTTGTGAGGATGCAGGTGTGTTCCCAAATCCTTCATACTTCCCTCCATGCTCCGACGGTCCAATACCAACTGAAAAACAAACATTAAAAATTAAGTTGGACATATTTATGATTGTAGTTTGTACATGTATTTGATGACTTATCTGATCGTTATGCTATGCACACTTCATCACAATCAACACATTAACCCCCTCACTACTAAGAAACACTGAAAACACCCCACTGCAAAAAGTACAGAGCCTCAAAAGCTCCCACAGTATTCATCAGGATCTAAACATCTTGCTATAAACAAATTTGTTCCATGTTGATTTGACAGCTGGGGATTGTTGGTGTTGAATTTATGATTACAAAAACACATTCTGCGTCCCCTGGCAGTGAAGAGGTTAAACATCTATGCTGCATACGCGTTCTTTCTCTTTTTAATACAATGTCTATCTTTCAGTGTCTATATTTTCAGTTGCACATGACAGAACCTAAGAATGGCAAAGTCAGCATGGCTCACATGCATGAGGCTTCTGTGAACTCAACCTCTGAAAAAGTCACTCTTCTGAATAAGTACTGAAGTGTCTTAGCATGATAAAAGAGTTGACTATAGTACCTGTGAAATCTTATGTTTCAGTTGTATAAACATGTTTATTTTCAACAAAGTTTATTGACCTCCCCTGACCTTAACTGACCTTACCATGAGGACAACCAAATTAGTATGCATAGTCTTATTCATCAGCTACCTTTGTGCCAGATCAGAATGAAAATTTTGCAAAAGTGCCTTTTTCACACATTTGCCAACCTCTTACAAGTCGTTCAGAAGAAGTATGAAAACAGACCAGTTGTTCCTCCAAATGGTTCCATCCATAAGAAGTATACATTTTACATGTG
The DNA here is from genome assembly GCA_036245525.1 of Semisulcospira habei. NCBI lineage: Eukaryota > Metazoa > Mollusca > Gastropoda > Semisulcospiridae > Semisulcospira > Semisulcospira habei. The sequence goes on along the minus strand of BTPG01000008.1, from coordinate 170,464,322 downwards.
CCTTTGCAAGGCGCCTCATGTTCAACCCAATATGAGACTGAGGGTTAAGTCTATGGCCGAAATGTTATATTGCCTTCATCTAGTCTTCTAATCAGATCAAAAAAATGACCTAAAAGAATTGAGAAACAAGCAAAGACAAAGACAAAAATGAAGCCACTTGTGCATGCAGCCACTAGTGCTGTTTACAGCAACACTAACAGCGGCTGCATTCACATGGAGGTGAACAGGGAGGACCAAATATTCTGAGACCCTTGTAGCCATTTGTACACATGTACTATCCAACTGCAATATGGCAGCCCAATTCTTTTCTGGTAGCTGGGACAATTTGGTGTGTGTATGTCCTTTGTTAAATTTCCATTTGACATTTGGGCTCACAGACACATGACATTAATTAGCCTGACAAGATTTATCTTTGCATTTTTGTGACAAGTGAATGTATTTTAGTCCTCCCTGTTTTGAAAAATGCATTTTTCTTTAAAAGGTATTTTTTCGAAAAATACTTACCGATGACATGACCTTATGGGAGATGTCTACTACTTACGCAATTCTAGCCTAAGAGCTCGTTGTGTTACCACACAACCCGGGAGGCACTCGGGGAACCCCGAGGGGGCCGAGAGTTACCTCCCGATACTTCCCATCTGGGACAGAGTACCCATAGTCCTTCAGTCAGGATACTTAGCTTACCCGCGGCAAGCGGGGCAGGTGGGAGGGTCGTCCGAGTCATGTCATCGGTAAGTATTTTTCGAAAAAATACCTTTTAAAGAAAAATGCATTTGTTTCTTCAAAAACATTACCGATGACATGACCTTATGGGAGAATGGCGAAAAGGAGGAGGGTGCCGCGCTCTAGCACACCTAAGGCCCCAAGGGCCGGCCTCCCAACCGCAAACTCCCGACAACTCTAGGAAGGTATAAGCGACGGCGCTGATGCGCCAGGAGGGAGGAGAGCCCCCCCCCCGGGATGTCCCCCACCAGAGCGAGTAACCTCGCTAGGCTGACAGAACTCTGCGATCGAGAGCACCTGCGCGCCAGCCCTCCAATAGCCACGATGAGGGCAGCCCAGTTCCTGACGGCTGTGGCGTTCATGGCCCTGCACGTAGCTGATTGGACGTAATTAGCCTCTAAGCTCCCTGAGGGAGGGATCCTGGACTTTGGATCGTATGACTGAGCGTAGACAGGAGGATCGACTGCCCTGTAGCTTCAGAGCTGCCGGGCACGGCCAAGAAGCGTGCGCGTCCGCCCGGACGGCTATGTCGTCGTAGGCATACGTGAGGCAAGCTCAGGCTATCCTGCCTAGTCTCCTGGGGATAAGTCTACCAGCTGGGGTCAGCAGGGTCGGTAGGGGAGAGGTGACGGACGCCGTCCAAGAGCACAATGCCTCGCCAACTTCATCGTAGAGGCGTCAAGTTGGGGAAGCGGGCCGTAGCGAGGCTTCGACCGCCGCCCATGCGCAGACTCCAGCGTTGAGGGTCTGTCGCAAACCGCCAAGGTGCAGGGGTAGGCGCTCCAGCAAGGCGGAACAGTGACCATCGCGGCTGCATGCGGACCTAGTAGAATGCGGGAAGCAGTAGCGGGGGGTCCGTGGCGAGCTGAGGGGAAGGAGGTTCAGGACCGGTGCCAGGGAAAGGGGTGACCAACAGGACGAGAGGAGGATCCTTCCCAGGCTAGGTCAGAGCGTTGGCATCTCGTCCAGGAGGGCTATATCCCACGAAGGCGCGGGGAAGCCAGAGATCCCACCTTGCAGCGAACAGGTCCACTAAGCCATCTCGCCGATCCTCCGAAGGTATCCTCGTGCATACCGAGTGAAGCAACTGGTTCCATCGGGGAAAAGGCTGGCGCAGACCTCCCACGAGCCGACCTCCTAGTCCGTGTCGGATCCAAGCCGTTCACGCTCTTGTCCTCAAGGTCCGGAGGCTAGGCTGGACCTCGAGAAGAACCACGGAAGTAGGGGGCGTAGCTATAGCAGCCGGACTGCGAGACGACCGACGGAGAGTAGAGCCGACTTCTGAGCAGTGGCTAGGCCCTTCCACCGCGAGCACCGCCGCAGCCATACCACCTGTCCAAACTCCGGCGTACCCCTGTGCGCCCAATGGGGATGTCGAATAGGTTAGGCACCCGGGAGACGGCGCTGCGCTTTGGTTCCACAGTGTCCATGGGTAGGTTGAGGACCCCCGGTGAATCCAACGGAAAACCGAACAGGAGCGGAGCCTACATCAGCGGTGACTCCTCCTTCGCAGGTGAACCGAGGAACGTTGTGGAGGCCGAGTGCACGGGTAACTGGAGTCAAGGGTCGGCAGCTCCAGAAGAAGGCGCAGCCCAAGATCTGGAGGCGGAGCCGAAGACCACCTGCGCGGACCGCATCCCATCGCCATCTGGCACCAGCGTAAGCGCAACCAAGGTCCTAGCAGCCTCCTCCGGTCTGCTCCCCGAAGTGAAGTCCAGGAACTCCGAAGAACCTGGGTCAGCCGAGTCGTCAGCACAGGGGGTCCTTCCGCGGCCAGACGCCCTGCCAGGGGCCAGGAGCCGTCCACTGGAGAACGAAGAGCAGGGTAAGGAGCTCCCCGATCCCACGCAGTGTAGGTTGTTACGGACGAGAGAGGTCATCTAGTCCAAGAAGAGTCAAGAGTGGATCCGCAGCCGGTAGGGGCAGGCAAACTCCTGAGACCTCCCGAGAACCGGTCCCGCCGAGGGAAGCCAACAGCTGACCACTCCAAGGAGGGCGAAGCAAGAAGCTCCGGGAACCGAGAGAAGAAGCGCAGGGTAGTCGAAGCGCCTGTCACGAAGTGCGGCAGCCGCGGCCAACTCCGAGCTGTATCCGAGAGGGCACCAGTGGAGACAGAAGCCGAAGCGCTTGCAGACCTGTTTACCCCCCGTGTGAAGTCAAAACCCTTCCAACTGACTAAGGGTAATGAATGAATGAATGAATCAACTTTATTGTTCCAAATACATGTTGCCACGTACAGGAAAATTTGTTTTGTCACCTCAGGTGCAACTCGCAATCACCCACACTCACACAACAGTTTACACACAACACTGAAATGGACAATGGCTCGGGACGGGTGAAGCCCGTCGCCAAGGCGTCTCATGGCCGGCGCCAGTGGCCCCAACCCGACCTGAACCTCCCTAACACAAAGCAAACTAAGGACAGCCCTATCATAGTATCTATTAAACACGTAATATAATGTTTTTAAACTTTCTGCTTGGCTGATACTAGTTACACAAATGAGAGATACGCATCAACAAAACAAAAAGACGAATTATACTTTCACAGTTGCTACCTGGGGGCCCGTCGCTATAAGAACAGCGCCGGCTATTAGACAGTCGCTCCGGCATAAACAGTCATCACTATAACCTAACTAATATATAACTTCACACCTACTTATTTTTAAGCAATAATAGTAAAACTACAACATTAACGTAAAAGCGGCAGTCCAAAATTTGTTTCTAAAGCACAGTACACACAAGCACACGCTGTTAAGTCAGTGTTGTAAGAAACACAGTCACTGTGTCCGTCATCACGTCTCTCGCCTGGAATGTTGGGGCCCGAAGCCTGCTGGCACTCGCCTCGGCAGTGATGTTGAGCGTGGCGTGGGAACAGCCACTCCCGAGATGCTTGAAGGGGGAGAAAAGCACGTTGTTTTCTTGCCACAGCATAATGCGCGCTGTTCTTCTGGCACTAACAAAAATCAGCCGGCGTGTATAAACTAGCATTGCAATTTGGATCTCACGCGTAAAAGGTCACAAGCTAGTGAGTAGTCAGATCTCCAAAGGTGTATATAGTGTATAACTGTGTAGAAAGTGTACATGTAAGTGTAACCCAAGCAAATATGTGTACTTTAACCCCCAAGTGTAGGTAAACAGGTCTGTGCTAGGCGAAGTAACGACAGCGTCCTCCCCGAGGATCCACCAGAGGGGGTCGAGCGTCCAGAAATGGAGCGACTGCAGCCAGGCGCCCTGGGACGGAGCACGAAGAAGGGGAAATGGCTGAGTGAGGGGAGAGGAATGGGATGAACGGCAGCCGGACGCGAAGGGGACCGACGAGCGAGATGGGACAGGATCCCTGGAGCGACGTGAAGAACGGCAACTCGTAAGCACGCCCGCAGTGGAGAGAGCGGAGTGTAGACGTAGAGTGCTCGAGGAGTGACTCCAACGATGGCGAACCGTAGCGGACGAGCATCCCATGGAGCGGTCCCTCCTTGCGTGTAGGAGTTCGAGAGAGGAGGTCCAACGTTGCCGAGAGGATTCCAAATCGTGCCGTGAAAGTGTACGCGTGCGTGAATGTCTCCGCGAACCGAGCTCTATGGCGAGGTGGGCTCGCCGCCGGCGAGGAGACTCCGCGTAGGAGCCAGCGGGCTTTCTAGGAGACGAGCGGGGATCGGCATTGGATCAAGGACGGAATGGCGCACGTCCCTCGGCACCGAGCTCCGTGCCGGTGCTGGTTTTCTGTCTGTCATAAGGTTTGTTCTTGGTGCGTTCCCTCCTAGGAACGACCGCATCGATCAACCCACTCCGCGTACTGGAACGTTGCAACCGGCGTGGTGATCTCTCCCCAAGATCGTCAAGGAATCGAGCGGGAAGAACGGAGACTGGAACCTCTGTCTAGCCGGCTGTCACCAACAGGACCCTGTAACCACTAGCCGCCGGCTCAGTGTGTCTCCCGACGAGCAGCGCTGTCCTGGTGGAGCCCCCTCCAGGGAGCGAGGGCGGTGCCAGCATACCCGCTCCGAGCGCGATAACCTGCGCCTCGTCATCGGCTGCCTGGACGGCTTCCAAGCTGACCTTGAGCGGTGTGTGGGTTCCGTACTGTGCGCCCAGCGGATTCCATTTGTGCCGAGACGATGCATGCGTGCGAGAATGTCTCCGCGAACCGAGCTCTATGGCGAGGTGGGCTCGCTGCCAGCGAGGAGACTCCGCGTAGGAGCCAGCAGGCTTTCTAGGAGACGAGCGGGGATCGGCATAGGATCAAGGACGGATAGCGCACGTCCCTCCGCACCGAGCTCCGTGTCGATGCGGGCTTCCTGTCTGCCACAATGTTTGGTCCTGGTGCGTTCCCTCCTGGGAACCACCGCATCGATCAACCCACTCTGCACACTATACTGACGTGTCCGGCATGGTGATCTCTCCGTCATCTCATCGGAACTCGAGCGATCGTAGTACCGGGAACAGCAGCCGGTATTTCAGCAGGTCTGGAACCAGTCACAGGTGCCGGGCGAACTCGCCAAAGGAAGCCCCAAGTAGCGCCCAGCGCCGTTCCGGTCACGTGGAGCAGACGTCACACCAACGTTCGGAGGTACATCCGGCACATGGTAGACAGACCTTGTGCGAGTCCGACGGTCACTGGAATCCTCCATGTAGTGAGCAGGTCGTCCAGAGACCACTGCAACATATAAAAACCGAAGGCACGCGGGCGTGGGCCTGAGGGACCCTGCCCTGGTAAGGTTAACCTTCGCAACACATCATGCACAACAACTCAAGCATGTCATGACAAGTATAGGCCCGAAGCAAGCGGCAGGCACAGTAACCTTAGTCGGAGTGGTGCCCTCCGCTGAACACCGGCGCTGTACTATAGCGACGGGCCTCCAGGTGCAGCTTTGATCGTAGTTTTATGTTGCCTATACAGGCCATTAATCTCCTTTCGACCGTAATTTGTATTCACATGCACAAGCCTTAGGCAAGGAGGAATTTAACCAAAGAGCATATACTAAAGTGTTCAGGAGACATAGGGCTGTCTTAGCACTCTGTTTCCGTCAGGTAGGTTCGGGTTGGGATGAGGTCACTGGCGCCGGCCCTTAGCTGAACGAGCGCATGCATAAATGTGAGCAGCACCTGTGGCAGCAAGCCAAACTTTTTTTTTTTTTTTTTTTTTTTTTTTTTACAGCCACAAAAAGGTCATCTTGGACCTTAAAAAACGGCAGCAAGGCGTGGCGACCAGTGGCCCTGCGCTCAAGTAGGCAAACGCCTGACATCCAAGAACAGAAACATGTGATGCCAAGTATAAAAGTGCACAAGAATGTTCACCCACCAGCCAAATCGTGTACCTAATAAGCCCCCGAGTAAGGTAACAGGGCTGCATTACGCAAACCAGGCATTACGTGACCGACACAGTACCAAAGTAAGCGTCGGCTCTCGCCACACTCACCAACGCAATGCGTCAAGGAAATGCTGGAGCATAACACATTCCCCGAACCCCACAAGGTACAAAAAGAGTAGGTGAGGAACAAGTGAGTAGGTAAGCGCCCGAATAAAGTTAGACTTAACTGTCACCGATCTTTCCCACCACTCCCATTCCATTAGAGGTTTTAACCGCGAGGAAAAGGTGCTCTGCATCGCTAGACGCCATCTTGGAAAACGAAGCTGACCACCTGTGGATCTGAGCCGTTTAAGAATGACCGTTCCAGCTAAAAACGTCTCATTCCTTTCCTCACGCGTAAACGCCCTCTTTTGAGAAAGGGAGATTTTGACCCTGTTAAATAATAATGCCACACCAACACGGAAGGAGATAGGGAACGGGCGCGAGGCCCGCCAAGTAAAAGTCAAGAATCTTGGCGCAAAGCAACCGCGCCGAAGAAGACCGCCTTCGAGCCTGCTCAACCAGTGCCCAGCGCGGGGACCGGCCGAGGGCCAACCCAACTACCTTACCTTTTCCCGGAACGGGACCGGGGAAGGGGGGAGAAAATCTCAACCAAGGCACGCGCGGCGAAGTCACAGCGAAGCAGACAGCACAGCCCAGGCCGGAACCAAGAAGCCAAAGGGCAGCTGCCAACGAAAAGGGGACACCAGAGCCACGCGAGGCACAGGGAGGACGGACGAAGAAGAATTCAAGCGAAGAACCCAGGCCGTCGACGACCGGCGACCCGGTCGAAAATCCCAAGTCCGTAGGCTAGAGCAAACACGTCTGAACAGCGTAAGCCTAAGTAGACTGACTGAAGGACTATGGGTACTCTGTCCCAGATGGGAAGTATCGGGAGGTAACTCTCGGCCCCCTCGGGGTTCCCCGAGTGCCTCCCGGGTTGTGTGGTAACACAACGAGCTCTTAGGCTAGAATTGCGTAAGTAGTAGACATCTCCCATAAGGTCATGTCATCGGTAATGTTTTTGAAGAAACAAAGCTCCCAGTCAGTGAAAGGTCACTTGGCTGTCCTTGGCAACCTACCCATCCTGTGAGAGGGAACTGGAGGCTGAAACTGCTCCTGCTTTCCACTGGTCTCCTGTTCCACGTCGAACAACAGCTGACACAACTCCTGTACACCAGTCATAATAGTCATGCATGCTGTAAACTTTACAGCTTGAATCCAAAATGTCCAATATCACAGACCAGTGCAAGTGATAAGGTCCAAATCACAGACCAGCACACAAATTATTGTTACCCTCTGACTGTTGGTATCATTTTTTGTCAAGGATCACTGATTAATTAACCTTTCACTGTTACTTCTCCATTCAAGTGAACTGTCACTGACAGCTCTGGGATGGTGCCTGATTGTGCTCTTCCTGTTACACCCCAAGCTGTCGCACGCCCCAGCCTGTGCACAAAAATTAATTTTTCTCTAAAATGTATTTTTTCGAAAAATACTTACCGATGACATGACTGTCAGGAAATAGTCTACTTGCTTACCAATTTTAGCCTAAGACCCAAAGGGTCCCCCCAGGAGGCTCTCGGGGATCCCTAACAGGGACGAGAGTAGCCTCCCCTGCCCATCCGGTCACGTGCCCGGTGGTGTCTCCTTTAGCCAGTTGTCTACAGAGTTACCAGCGGCAAGCGGGGAGGAGGGAGGGACCTCCGAGTCATGTCATCGGTAAGTATTTTTCGAAAAAATACATTTTAGAGAAAAATTAATTTGTTTCCTCAAAACACATTACCGATGACATGACTGTCAGGAAGAATGACAAAAAGGAGGAGGGTGCCGCACAATCCCTTTAAGAAACCTCTTCAGGGACGAAGACGGCCCGTCACTCCTGATCACACACTCCCGACAATTTTAGCGAAGTGCCAGTTAAAGCGCCGAGGGCGCCTGGAGGGAGTGTTGCGCCGCAGAAGTTGCCCACCAGCGTAAGGTTGTCGCGCTGGACTGTCAGGGCGTGGAAGTAGAAGCGGGCGATGGTAGATTCGTCCCGCCACCCCACCGCAGCCACAATGTCCTTAACCACACAGGCGCGGCGAAGGCGAGACGTGCGGCCCTAGCGCGCACTCCATGGGCGCGGTTCCTGTGGGGAGAGGTCGCAATAGGTGGACCGTAATACCCAGCGGAGCGAGGAGGAGAACGTTTGGGCTGAGAAGCCGGTTCTGCCTGCGGTCGGCGGCAAAGAGACGCGTCCGTCCCCTCCGCACGGATTTGGAGCGACGCAGGTAGATACGAAGAGCCTGCACCGGATCTTGCTGCAGAGTCCCCCGAGGAAGCCAGGTCGTGTAAGCGGCCGAGTGGCGATGACCGGAGGTGCTGTCAAGGGAGACCTAGGCTGAGCGAGAAGGAAGGATCCGGGAGTAGCTGAACGGAGCCATCCACTCGGAACTGCAGGCCGGCGGGGCGAGACGAGAGCGTGTGGAGCTCGCTGACGTGGGGCGCCGTGGCGAGGGCCATCAAAAGGCAGGTCTCCGAGTCACGTCAGCGAAGCGGGCCTGATGGAGCGGTTCAACGGTCCGAAGTCAGCCAGGGGAGGACCAGGGAGGTCCCAGCATGGGACAAGGGAGCGGGAGACCGGACGCTGCACGCCGAAACGCGCCATAAGGTCGGGCAGGTCCTTGCAGGCGCTGGGTCGGGACGGCCGAGGTGACGGTAGGCATCGGCGATCAAGAGGGGTAGCTGCTGCACCAGAGGGGAGCCAACCTTGGTCTTGGACGAGCCAGCGAAGAAGTCCGCGAGCTGAGGAGTCGTCAGGCCGACGGTGGAGAGGCAGCGGTCAGAGCACCAGGCACGAAGCACGCCACTTTCCCTCGTAGACACGTCTGGTAGTAGGTCTGCGGGCTGAAGCGATAGCGTCCGCAGTCGCACTCGAGAAGCCTCCAGCAGAGAGCTTGCCGCACAATCGCCAGGCATGTAGGAGAAGTCGCTCGGGGCAGGGGTGGAAGAGCGGCTGTCGGCGCTGCTCGAGCATTGTGCGGGGGGTGGGAAGAGGGAGGGTGAGCCCGTGGCGAGACTGAGAAGGTCGGAAGTCCACGATCCGGTCCAGGAGAACGGCCACCAGGAGAAGGACTGCGTTGCATCCCCGGAGGCTGAGCAGGACTTGAGGACCAGGACCCCCGGAGGGTAGGTGTAAGCGACCAGTCTGTCCCAAGGGATCGAAGCGCATCGACTGCCCAGGCCAGGGGTCGGGAAACGGGGAGATGAAGAGGGGAAGCCGGAGGCTCCACTTTGTGGCGAAGAGAACAAGGGTGGGGGGGGGGGGTGGGGGGGTCCCAACGAGCGCAGAACCAGCGAAGGATGTCCCAGCGTAGGGCGCAATCCGTGTGAAGAAGCTGCCTCCGTCGCAAGAGGTAGGCTGCCAGGACGAACAGGTGACCTGGAGTGTGACGGGCTGGGAGGGAAAAGTCGCTGTCCTCGCACCAGCGAAGGGGGCGATAGAGGAGGAAGCAGAGGTCGGGAGAGCGGGTTCCTCCTGCTTCTGAAGGCAAGCCACGAATGAGGGGTTGTCGGAAGGACGAGGAGGTCCTGAGTCCGAAGATCGTATCGCCAAGCGCCGAGAGCCTGCCGACTGCAACCAGTCCCAGCGGGTTGACGTGCCGCGAAGTCAGGTTCGCGGGCCAGCGGCCGGCCGACGAGCGAAAATTCGGAAGAAGGACAGCGCCCCAACCGTCGAGACCGGCAACGATGCAGCGAGAGACGGGCAGTGGCGGGGTCAGGGGGAATCCGGGAGCCGAGCCAAGAATGTCCGTCCAGAGAAGCCGATGGGCCGCAGCACAGGAGAGATCGGCACCAGGGTAGAGAGATCGCCGGAGGACGGCCTCCAGAGGCGGAGTACAGAAGACCGAGGGAAGGAGATCAGCCGCCGCACTCATCAGGAGGAGGAGCTGGAGCCGCAGTCAGGTGGGGACCGCCGCGTCTGCAGCTACCCGCGGGCTAGAAAGGCACGAACTGGAACCGAGGCTCGGGAAGACGCACCAAGTTGCGGTCGGTCACCAAATCCATCCCCAGGTGAACAAGTGGCGAGAGGGCGAGAGGTCGGACTGTTGGCGCTGACCAGGGCGACCAGGCGAGCAAACCGGAGGAGGAGAGCATCCCTGCCCTACGAAGAGGGACCAATGACTGATACCGCAGAAGCAGGTCGACCAAGGAGGAGAACGGCTGGCGGAAGATCGAAGGTCTCGGGCAACCAAGGCATCCACGATCCACGCAAGGACCCAGGGAGACCACACCGGAGAGGCCGAGCTGGAAACGGTCCCGTCGACAGCAAGCGAAGACAACGGCGGGGGCGGGAGGCATGGGGACGCATAGAAGCAACGGGTAGGTCCAGGCTGGCGGCGACGACCAAGGGCTGAAGGCGACGCGAAGGGTCCGAGGCGGGGGAGCCGTGCCGAGCGACGAGCAGCATCGCAACTTCCCAAGGAAGAGCGGAGACCTGCGCGCGAAGGGCGAGGGCCTTGGTCCGAAGGGACGGGAACTCAATCCACAAGGCTGGCGCTGGGCCCACAGGCCTAGAAGGGTTCCTTCAGAGACTGCCAGGCAGGGCCGAAAGACGTGGGTACCCACAGGAGCACGGTAGAGCTGCGACGTCGCATCAGGGGAGATGGTCAGGAAGGAGCCAGGCCACCACGAACGAAGGAAGGCAAGGGGCGGAGGGTTCGAAGCCACGCGGAAGATCCGCTAGAGCTGGGAAGGGTTGCCGCAAGCAGGAGCGCCGGCGGAACCACCGGAGGCAGCGAGCACGAAGAGGAGCGAGTGGCCAGCGAACCGGGGAGCCAAAGGCTAGGACGCCAGCAGGCCAGCGGCGAACGCAGGACGCCGAGTCATCCACCGGAGAGGGTCGGGGAGACGCTGGAGGCGAAGGGTGCAGGGAGCGGGGAAGAGGATGTCCCGAGGAGAACGACAGCGCCGAGCACAAGGCAAAGATCGACAGGGACACCGGAGGGAGTCGAGCGGACGGGCGACGAACGTCGGGCGCCGCAACTATCCAGGCGACGAGGGCGAAGACGTCGATCCCCACTGCACTGGGTGTACCCCAAAGGGCACCCATCCAAGTGCTAACAGAGCGCGACGTAGCTTCACTTCGGTGAACAGACGAGAACCAGTGAAAACGTGGAAAGGCCGTAGGCGCCAGGGGAAACGGCCCGAAGTCCCGAGGTACGTGAAGGACGAACCAGACGCAGAGCGCGAGGCTCAAGGAGGGGGCACGTACCTGGCTGGGGGACTCGACGGAGGAGTCAGCGGGTTGGAAGGAGGGTCATAAGGCCGACTAGGGTACCAACAGGCGATAAGGGTCGTGGTGCCCGGGGCTCAAGGAGGGGGCACAAGCGGCTTGGCGACTCGCCGCAGGAGTCAGCGGGCCCAGAGACTGAGGCCGAAGTGAGAAAGAAGGCGACAAGGTCGCGGTGCCCGGCTCAAGGAGGGGGGCACATAGTCGGCTAGACGACTCGCCGGAGGAGTCAGCAGACTTAAGGCTGGGGCCGAAGGCCGACGTGTGAACTAATTGGCGACAAGGTCGCAGTGCCCAGGGCTCAAGGCGGGGGCACATAGCGGCTCGGCGACTCGCCGGAGGAGTCCGCAGGCTTAGGAGGGGCCGCGAGGCCAACGCGTCTACAATAGGCGACAAGGTCGCAGTGCCCGGGGCTCAAGGAGGGGGGCACGGAGCCGGCTTGGTGACTCGCCGGAGGAGTCAGCGGGCTGAGCAGGTCCAAAGGCCGACGCGTAGACTAGTTAGCGATAAAGTCGCGGTGCCCGGGGCTCAAGGAGGGGGGCACGTAGCCGGCTAGGCGACTCGCCGGAGGAGTCAGCAGGCTTAGAAGAAGGGCCGAAGGCTGACGCATAAGCTAATTAGCGACAAAGGTCGCGGTGCCCGGGGCTCAAGGAGGGGGGCATGTAGCCGGCTTGGCGACTCGCCGGAGGAGTCAGCGGGCTCAGGAGGGGCCGCGAGGCCAAGCGTCAACTTCTTCTTTTTTTTTCTTTTTTTTTTTTTTGTATGTAACAGGCGACAAGGTCGCGGTGCCCGGGACTCAAGGAGGGGGGCACGTAGCCGGCTAGGCGACTCGCCGGAGGAGTCAGCGGGCTTAGAAGAAGGGCCGAAGGCCGACGCTTAAACTAATTAGCGACAAGGGTCGCGGTGCCCGGGGCTCAAGGAGGGGGGCACGTAGCCGGCTTGGCGACTCGCCGGAGGAGTCAGCGGGCTTGAGGTTTGGCCGAAGGCTGACACGTGAACTAAAGGCGACAAGGTCGCGGTGCCCGGGGCTCCTTTTTTAAGGAGGGGGGCACGTAGCCGGCTTGGCGACTCGCCGGAGGAGTCAGCGGGCTTAACGCGTCTACGAATAAGCTACAAACTTACCAGGGACGTGAGGTGTGGGGTATCCCAAGTCCGAGGGGAGCTTGAACAATCCCACCGTGCCGCGGGAGGTCCCAAGGAAGGCAGAAAGTCGCGGGTCGCTCGGCGGTGGAAACCAGAGTAGAGACCAAGAACCTCCAGTCAAGAGGGGCAGCCAGCGCAGCCGATGACAGGAGCAGGCGGCACCCGGTCGACAGACTGTGTGGCGGACACCAGGCCACTGGAAGTCGCCGTCCTGGGCAGATGCGCACTTGGCACTGCAACACATACCCATACATGAAAGGTGATGGGCGGCGGGCAACTAACGCCGCCAGTTAAAGCTCCGAAGTAAGTAACGAGCGAAACTCACCGTGAAATGCAGAGAGAAAACAAACACAAGTCCGAGCCACGCACGACGTCCGGCCCCGCAGGGCGAGACGTAGGAAGCGGCCGAGACTTTACCTTTTCATGGCGGAACGGCAGAGTGACGAAGCACAAAGCACCGGACACTAGGTCACTGAAAGTCGCCGTACTGGGGAGAGGCGCACTTGGTAACTGCAACCCAAACCCAAACATGAAAGGTGACCGGCGGCGGGTAACAACGCCGCCATTTAAAGCTTCGAAATTTAAGAAACACGCGAAACTGACAGTGAAATGCAAAGAGAAAACAACAGTAGCTCGAGCGAAGCCCGATGTCCGGCCCAGCCAGGCGGGACGTAGGAAGCGGCCGAGAATTTACCTTTCCATGGCGGAACGGCCGAGTGACGAAGCACAAAGTACCGGACAGTAGGTCACTGGAAGTCGCCATACTGGGGAGAGGCGCACTTGGTAACTGCAACCCATACCCAAACATGAAAGGCGACCGGCGGCGGGTAACGAACCCCGCCATTTAAAGCTTCAAAATCAAGAAACACTCGAAACTCACCGTGAAATGCGGAGAAAAAACAACAGTAGCTCGAGCGAAGCCCGACATCCGGCCCAGCCAGGCGAGACGTAGGAAACGGCCGAGACTTTACCTGTCTATGGCGGAATGGCAGGGTGACGAAGCACAACCACCGCGTGACGGAAGCCTAGAAGGTTCCAGGGCCAGCCAAGTGCACGAGGCACAGACGAGGGCTAACAGAGAAGACGGAGGCCACGCCAGAAGCAGTAGATGAGAGGCTAGGCAAAGGCAGGCCGGTAAGGGACGGTCGAACCGTACACAGTCTTTCCAAGGGTCAGAGGCTCAGGTAAAAGCGTCCGAACGCTAACAGCGAAGTAGACAACTGGCTAAAGGAGACACCACCGGGCACGTGACCGGATGGGCAGGGGAGGCTACTCTCATCCCTGTTAGGGATCCCCGAGAGCCTCCTGGGGGGACCCTTTGGGTCTTAGGCTAAAATTGGTAAGCAAGTAGACTATTTCCTGACAGTCATGTCATCGGTAATGTGTTTTGAGGAAACAAACCTTTCTGTCTCGAGTAGTCTCGTAATGGAGGCATCCCCCTTCGTGATTGGTTGATCATTTGGGACGGTGCCATTTACAAACTGACTTGTACAAATCTTGGTCTAGATCTGGAAAATTAAATGACGTTTTAACGGATCTTAGTTACAGAAAGCTGTCTCAATTTAGTGGTAAGCAGCGAAAAATCCACAAAAGGCGCACGTTCTGAAAGTCCGAATTGACTTCATTACGACAAAACATTACATGGGCACTTTTCTGCTTATTTCAAACAAACTGATCTTTAAAATGGTCAAATCTGCACCACATGTTTTTAAAATATTTTTCACATATTTTCCACTGGTCACATGATGAATTCGAGACCGGAAGACCTTTTGTGCACAGGATGGGGCATGCCACAGGTTTGGGCGTAACACCTCCAATACTGGACATTTTCTGTCATGATACACTACCACAGAAGATGGATTGACCAAGATGGTTCAATAACAGCTGGTTGACTACAACTGACCTAGCCTCATGAAATGCATTCTGTCATCAGACAATCAGGACAAACCACAACTTTGCAGAATCTGATTGTTCAACAAAATATGAGACTTCTACAGCTCCAGCTACAATATAAATGGAGAAGTTACCAGTACATCACATCAAGAAACAAGGTAACCAACTTCAGCGAAGATTACCTTGGCAGCTTTGCGAACAACTAGGTAGGGTACATTGCCGTGCAGCGGGTCTGGGGAGCCACTGTATTCTGAAACACAGGTTTCACACAAAGCTGTCAGTGGGCATGTATGGAAGGGTCAACTGTGCAATGACAAAGCGTGATAGCTCTGTGTGTGTGTGTGTGTGTGTGTGTGTGTGTGTGTGTGTGTGTGTGTGTGTGTGTGTGTGTGTGTGTGTGTGTGTGTCGGGTTTTCATGAACAACATGCATTAACCCATTAAATCCTGAGGCTTACATTTTTCAAATTTTCAAAGTAGCACAGTTGCAGCGAAATTATGGATTAGGAGACAGGTCAACCATTTCAGTTTTTAAGGGTGGTGTCAGAATAGCTTGGCGCATGTGGGCTATTCTGGCACCACCCTTGAACAATCACACAGTTAAATTTGTTTCACAGTTAAAGGTGTATTACTATTAGGATGGAACAGGTTAACATGCTGCTAATGTAACAAAAGATAGAGAGAAAAAAATGAAACAAACAAAACTTACTTGTTGCTGCTCTTATTGCTGATGACATCTTCAGCAACCCTTTACGGAAAACTGGATCCCCATTTTCAACAGTATACCGCATAAGTTTCAGGGTCTATAGAAATAAAAAATAATAAACAGTGTTTCATTTCTAAGATACCATTTACAAGTGCACTGCAGTGTGTAAAGTTCATCTCCCTTCTGTAAACAATCACCAGAGCAGACCATACCATACTGAGTGATTGATTGGTCGAGGTTTAACATGCACAGCACCTGACGGCCCGGATTATTGGGGACAAAGACAGCTATTGTCTATGGAGGACGATCTGAACACTGATCAATTCAGGCATGCTGCAACTGTGCCACTTTGACTTACCATACTTCAGGATTACATCAAATACCCACTATGATTGTTCTACTTACACCATGAAGTGGAAGATGCAGCTGGGTCATTTGGGGGTTTATTTTGTCCCTCAGGCTGTTACCCTTCTCAACAGTAATACCAGTAGATAGTTTCTGTCAACATTCTTTATTTTTTTAGTCCTAGCCCATTTAGTAGTTCATTGCAACATAAGCACAGGGGGCATAAACCATACGTGTTTCTGTTGCCAGGAGTGTTACAAAGGTACGTCTGTTACAGTTAATTTCTTTAGCTGAGAGTGATAGATTATTTAATTAATTGAATGAGTAAATGATGATGCCAAGTGTTGTATGGGCAGACAGTGAATTTCCCCATGAGGGATTAATAAAGTATTGTATTGTTTTGTTTTTGTTGTTCTTTATTATACTGGCTGTTAGTATTTAGGTTTTCCTCATTAACCCATTTAACCCCATGGTAGCATTTCCCAAATTTTGGAGGTGTCCCTTACTGACAATGTACCAGTTGCAGGAGATGGATCATGAAGATAATTTCAGCTTGGCACCTGATGGCACTAAGCTAATTTGGCACTACACTTGAACTATCAAGGTCGATCCGTCTCCTTCTGTAATGCATCTGGGTTAAATGGGTTAAGTCAAGATTCAAGATTCAAATACAGTTGCACCTGTCTAGGTGACCACATGTCTAACTACTGGGCAACCACCTATCTGGGCAAATCACCAATTTTCCCATGGACTTCTTTAGATGACAGCATGTGTCTAAGGCAATCATTTTTTTGTCATATTACACAGATCTGACTGTATTTATTGTCCATATAAATTGATATTTGCTTTTCTTACACACCTCTTTCTTTGTTGCCTTTGAGTGGAAAAGCTGTATAACACACGTGTGATACAGTTTGGCTGCATGCATCACACGTGTGTGATACAGCTGTGCTGTGTGAGTGACCATGTGTGCACAATATTGTCTTGTAAAAAGTCTGGTCAACAAAAAGGTATGGGCACACACAATATTGAAACTTGACCTACTTTCAGCACACGCGCAATAACATCATTTCATGGTGACGACTGGCACTCTGGCATCATTTATTGCGCTATTAGGAACATTTGTCTGGCATTCAAAATACTGACATCACATTACAAAGCTAATTACATCAAGAACTTTGCCAAGACACAATGGCGGCTATGTTGTGACTGGGTGTGTGCCGAAAAGCAACTCACGTCGGATTTATGCAAAGAAAAAGGTGAGTAAGAAATAGAATCTTACATCGGTGTTTAGGTGATACTGAGAATTTCACTCTCGTGGTCTTAAAAGCTTATCCAACTCGCTTTTGCTCTCCTAGGATAATGTTTTTAAAACAACTTGAGTAAGATTCTCAGTATCACCTAAACACCCATGTAAGAATCTATATTTGTCTGATATGTACTAAAGGAAATGCAAATAAACATAATATCATAAGTGTTAGTAAAACATTTGGACAGTTACAAAAACACAGTTTATAATAATTTACACTATTTAAAGTTTACTATTAAATGTGAGATAATAAGGCCTTAATCAACTTACAATTCCACATGAAGATAAACCCAATGACAAGAAAGGCAAAGCCATTATGGCTCACATGTATGACCAATTTGCATTTTTTGTGTGACCTTTGTAACAAGGGCTGGCTACTGCAGCAGCAAAATCCATGTTTTCTGAAAATGTAAGCATTTTTCACACATCTGTCAACCCACCGTGACCCTTGACCTTTGTGATGAGTCGCCTAAACTAGTATGAATAGGAAGATCTTATCATCAGCTATCTTTGTACCAAATTTGGTTGAAATGTTTGCACAAATTTGGGAATACCTACAATTTTATCAAAAATCAGAATTTTACACACACTTGCCAGCCTCTTGTGACCCTTGATCTTTCCAAGGGGTCATCCAAATTAGTATGCATAGATAGGTCTTACCATCAGGTATCTCTGTACCAAATTTGGGTTTTAAGTTGTGAATAGTATTTGAGAAAAAACATCTTTTGTCAAAATATGGCTATTTTAGACCTATTTCCTGAGCTCTCGTGACCCTTGACCTTTCTGTGGGGTCATCCAAATTAGTACGTATAGAAGGGTCTTACCATCAGGTATCTTTGTAGCAAGTTTGGGTTTAAAGTTGTGAATAGCATTTGAGAAAAACATCTTTTGTCAAAATATGGCTATTTCAGACCTATTTCCTGAGCTCTTATGACCCTTGACCTTTCTGAGCAGAGGGGTCATCCAAATTAGTATGCATAGATAGGTCTTACCAACAGGTATCTCTGTACCAAGTTTGAGTTTGAAGTTGTGAATAGTATTTGAAAAAACACATCTTTTGTCAAAATATGGCTATTTTTCACCTATTTCCTGAGTTCTTGTGACCCTTGACCTTTCCGAGGGATCAACCAAATTAGTACGTACAGAAAGGTCTTACCATCAGGTATATTTGTACCAAGTTTGGATTTCAAGTTGTGAATAGTATTTGAGAAAAAATAAATTATGTCAAAATATAGCTATTTTTTTTTTACCTATTTCCTGATCCCCGGTGACCCTGACCTTTGTGAGGTCATTCAAATTGGTATGTTTAGAAAGGTCTTACCACAAAGTATCCTTGGGCCAAGTCTGAAGAATGTGGCTTGAATAGTCTTCAAGAAAATGCCAACGTTAAAGTTTAACAAGGACGACAGCGGACGGACAACAGACGACGGATGGACAACCACTGGCCCAAGACATAAACTCAATTTTGCTTCGCACGTGAAAAATTCATTTTTCTCTAAAAGGTATTTTTTCGAAAAATACTTACCGATGACATGACTTTGTGGAAATGTCTACTACTAGCTCAATTTTAGCCTACTTACCCGTTGTGTGCCCACACAACCCGGGAGGCACTCGGGGAACCCCCCCCTAGAGGGGCCGAGAGTTGTCTCCCGTTTCCTGCCTTACCGGCTCCGGTCACGAGACCGGCCAGTTTTTCTGATACTTCACTCGAAAGCGGCAAGCGGGGCAGGAGGGAGGGTCCTCCGAGTCATGTCATCGGTAAGTATTTTTCGAAAAAATACCTTTTAGAGAAAAATGAATTTGTTTCCTCAAAAACATTACCGATGACATGACTTTGTGGAAGAATTGCGATGAGGAGGAGGGTGCCGCGCAACTCTTAATGGTAAACAGCGCCGTCCTCCCAGTCGCAACCTCCCGACAATTTTAGCGAAGTGCATACCTACGGCGCCGGTGGCGCCGGGAGGGAGTGTTGTGCCGCGGCGATGTCCCCCACTAGTGCGAGATTCTCTCTTTGGCCTGCCAGGTCCCTGAGGTAGAAGCGGGCGAATACAGATTCAGTCTGCCAGCCCACGGCTGCCACGATGTCCTTGACAGCGCAGTTTCAGTCAAACGCGAGGCTCGTGGCCATGGCTCGTACCTCATGTGCGTGAATGTGCAGCCTCTTCGCTCCCTGCGGGGAGATATCTTGATACGCGGAGCGTATAACCCAGCGGAGCCAGGACGAGATCGTCTGGGCTGTTATGTCATTCTTGCTGGGTCTCAGAGGTAGGAAGAGGCGCGAACGCCCTCTGCGGAAGGCTTTAGATCGTCGCAGATAAACTCTAAGGGCGCGCACGGGATCCTGTTGCCTGGTCTCCTGAGACCAAGGGTTGGTTCTTAGCGGCCGTAAGGTGATAACCTGAGGCGCAGTCAGAGGAGACCTGTTCTTGGCCAGGAAGGCAGGGTCAGTGAGGAGTTGAACAGACCCGTCCGCTCGGAACTGTAGGCAGGTAGGCCGCGCCGAGAGTGCGTGTAGCTCACTCACCCGAGAGGCGGTAGCAAGGGCCAGCAGGAAGCACGTCTTTCGTGTCACATCTGCGAAACGGGCCAAAGGTAAGGGTTCAAATCTGTCAGAATTCAACCACGTTAGCACCCAGGGCAGGTCCCAGCGGGGAAGGAGTGAGCGGTGTGTTGGGCGCTGGATGCCGAAGTGACCCATAAGGTCGGCTAAGTCTTTGCAGGCGCCCGGGTCTGGGTGTCCAAGGTGTCGATAAGTGTCAGCGATCATGGACAGGTAACCCCTCACAGTGATGGGGGCCAGGCCTAAGTCTCGAAAGAGCCAGAGGAAGAAGTCCGCCAGCTGAGGATTAGTCAGTTCCGTGGGTGACAGGCCGTGCTCAGAGCACCAGGAACACAGGACTCGCCACTTTCCCTCGTAGACTCGGATGGTGGAAGGTCTGCGGGCCGAAGCGATCGCCTCCACTGCTGCACCCGAGTAGCCTCTTAGCTCCGAGGGCTTGCCGCACAACCTCCAGGCGTGAAGGAGGAGCCGCTCCGGGCAGGGGTGGAACAGCGGCTGACGCGGTTGCTTGAGCATGGTGCGTGGGGCGGGAAGCAGCAGGGGCGGGTCCGTGGCGAGGCTGAGAAGGTTGGTGGTCCAGGAGCGGTTCCAGGCGAATGGTGCAACTAACAGCAGGACCGCTGAGCAGCCCCGAAGCTTGAGAAGGACTTTGGGTACGAGAACCGTCGGGGGGAAGGCGTAAGCCACCAGGCCGTCCCAGGGAATGGAGAGTGCATCGACAGCCCAGGCAAGTGGATCGGGAATCGGGGAGACGAAGAGCGGCAGCTGATGGTTCCACCTCGTGGCGAACAAGTCGACCTGGGGAGTCTCCCACCGGGAACAGATCATCCGAAAGATGTCCTGCCTAAGGGTCCATTCCGTGTGCAGGAGCTGGCCGCGGCGAGACAGCGAGTCGGCTAAGACATTCAGGTGTCCGGGGATGTGTCGGGCTCGAATGGTAATACCCCGGTCCTCGCACCAACGCATCATCCGGTAGAGGAGCAAACAAAGGTCGGGAGAGCGAGTGCCACCTTGTTTCTGGATGTAAGCCACCACAGTCATGTTGTCCGAGAGGACGAGTAGCTCCTGGTGTCTGAGGAGATCCTCCCAGAACTGCAGGGCTTGCCACACAGCCTGCATCTCCAGCCAGTTGATGTGAGTGTGCGCTAAGTCCGCGGGCCAGGGCCCCGAAGTCGAGAGGAACCGAGGAAGGAGATGGGCGCCCCACCCAGTGAGGCTGGCGTCGACACAAAGCGAGGTCTGGGGTGGAGGGGCGGCCAGGGGAACTCCCGACGCTAGCCAAGAGAGGTCGGTCCACCGACGAAGATGAGGCAGCAGCATCTGGGGCACCGGAACCAACGTCGTTAAGTCGCCTGACGACGGGCGCCAATGGAGTAGGAGATGCAGCTGGATCGGCCGGGAGTAGAGACGACCTAGGGGGATAAGGTCCGCTGCGGCGTTCAGCAGGCCCAAAAGCTGGAGCCAGACTCTGGCGGGGGCCACGTCCTGTCGTGCTAACTGACCGGCTAGGTCCGCAATCTTCTGGATCCGGGGGGCTGGGAGGCGCACCGTGTTGAGGTCGGTCGCAAATTCCATGCCCAGGTGCACGAAGCGGCGGGACGGAGAGAGATCCGACTTACCGTCGTTCACTAGGAAGCCCAAGTGTGCCAGAAGCAGCAGCAGCGCATCCCTGTCCGACGCGAGAGAGGTCTCTGACTGGTTTCGTAGGAGGAGGTCGTCTAGGTAATTCGACGTCGGACTGGAGGAAGACTGTCGGGCCTTGGCGACTACGGCGTCCATCAGCCGGGTGAACACCCAGGGGCTGAGGTTGAGACCGAACGGAAGCGCGCGAAACTGGTATACCACGCCGTCGATCGCAAACCGGAGGAACTTCCTGGAGGCCTGGTGCATCGGGACATGCAGGTACGCATCTGAAAGGTCCAGGCTGACTGCGAAGTCCCGAGGCTGGACCGCGGCTTTCAGGGCTCGTGCAGTCTCCATCCGGAATGAGGGGGCCGTAATGTACTTGTTCAGGGCCGAGAGATCGATAACCGGTCGCCATCTCCCTCCAGGCTTCGGAACGACGAACAAGCGGCTATAGAAGGCTGGGGAGCAGGGAACGCGTACCACCTCCGTGGCGGCTTTCCTCAGGAGGGAGGAGACCTCTCCCCGAAGAGCGGAGGCCTTCAACGGGTCGCTGGGGATCTCGGTCCAAAGGGGGGAGCGACGCAAAGGAGGCGGGCTGCGAAAGGCGATCCGGAGGCCGGCCGAGACGGAGTCGCAAATCCAGGGGTCGTCGGGAAAGAGTGTGAGCCAATTTGGGCTGAAAAAGGCTAGCCTCCCACCGACCAGAGACCCCGAAGTGGTCGGTGGGGGCAAGGCTGGGGGGCAGTCAGGCAGCCCGCCCGCGACCCGGTCGCCGGGCGGGACGGGGCCAGGCGGGGGCACGGGCCCTGGAGGGTCTAGGACGGCCAAAGGCGGGGACCTGCTCAGGGGCCGAAGCAGGGGCTGAAGCAGCAGAGGGTCTAACCGACCGCGAGGCGCGACCCCTAGCCTGGCGGGAGGGCGGAAAGCGGCGGGGAGGAGGAGCACTCACAGGCCAGCGGTCAGGGTTGGAGGCTCGAACGGAGGACCAGGTGTCGCCGAAAAGCAGGGGGCCACCCAGCGGAGCACGACGAAGCTGCGCACGCAGGTCAGGAGGTATCCCTCGGCAGGCAAGCAGAAGGGCGTCTCGACGCATCAGGTCACAGTTGGCGGAGGTGGCCATAGCGTTAACGGACGAGTGGTAGGCGGCTCGGTTGGCGACTTCCGCTAAGACGAGTAAATCCCCAAGGAGAGGCGTGATAGAAGGATGCCAAGCGTCTTCCACACGACGAACCAGGGCTTGAGTGAGCAGCTCCAGGAACCCAGCGCAGGCTAAGGTGTTCCACACCAGAGACGCAGTCATATCCAGGCCACGAGGGAGGGAACGGCGAAGGAGGGCGGAGCCACCAGCTTGCGTCACGGCCGGGGGGTCGATCGCAGGAAGAGGGATGGAGAAAGCCTGGGAATGACCGGCATACCAATCCTGACGGAAGGCGATGTCCAGGCCAGACAGCCAGCGACGATCGGAGAAGAACACCGGCTCTCGAGACGCAGGAAGTTGCAGGTGCGCTGAGAAGACATCTCGCAGCTCCTTAAATCCAGGCGGCTGGGGAAGCGACTTGAACCTCTTCACCTGACGCTCGGCGTCCACAAAGGCCGAGACCTTCCTCTTCAGGGGGGGAGAGGCTGGGCAGGAGTCCGCTGGCAGAGTGGCCGCGATGATCCTGGCGGCTTCATCCAAGGCTAGGAGGGTCTCCGCCCGGGACGACGACGGAAGGGTCGAGGGGACATCATCACCGACGTCGGCGGGCGAAATGGAGCGAGCATCCTCCTCCAACAGGGCTGAGACGGAGTCTTCGGGCAGCAAGCTGAGGGCTTCTTCATCCAGGGGGTGGCGAGAAGGCGGGTGAGGCACCAAGGAAGGTCGAAGCTTGGGCGGGGGCGCATCTCGAACCTCACGGGAAGCCTGGGAACGAGCCGGCAGCGACGACGGGGGCGGGGAACGCCGAGGCGAACGCGGGAAGGAGCGAGGAGGGGTCCTGTCCGGTGCGCGGGAACGACGTCTGGGTGAAGGACGGCGGCCAACCGAAGAGGAGTGCCGATCACGGGAAGATGGTCGACGATGGCGGTGACGCGGCGAACGCATCGAGCGGTGCGAAGGCGAGCGCGACCGAGCGCGCGACGAGGAGTGGCGGGGGGAGCGGCGACGCTCCCGGCGGGGGGAATGATCCTTCCGGCGGCGCTCGCGGGGCGAGCGCGAGTGTCTAGCACTGACGGTGGAACGGGAAAAGTCGGGGGCGCGACTGTGTCGCGTAGGTTGCAGCTGACGTCTCTCCTGGCCGGACTCGGTGAGAAGGGCTCTATGCCGGTGTACAGATCCTCCTGAAGGATCAGCGGGCTTATCGTGGAGAGAGAGAGGAGCAAGGCCAGTCAATGTGGGACGGCTCGTGGCGAACTGCTGCAGGCCGGGCTCAGTGAGGCGGGCGCTCTGCCGGCAAACAGACCCTCCGGAAGGGTCAGCGGGCGTGGCAGCAGTGGCAGTCCTCTGGTCAGCGAACAACGCAGGGTCCCGACGATCAATCCGTTCCGAGAGGCCGAGGCGAGGAAGAGCGGTCGTTACCACAGGGGCGACGTCAACAGGAGTGGGACGAGAGATAGCAGACGGAGGTCGCTCTCGCCGGTAAAAACTCCAGAGGTCAGACCAACGGATCTCCGGCCAGGTCGCACAGACATCGCAGAGATGGTCCGAGGCGCAGCCCGAGCAGGGGAGGCAGACCGCATGGTCGTCCGTCGGCCACTTGAAGTCGCCGCATTGAGCACAGGTAAGCATTTGGTTCCTGCAACAGACAAAGAGCACAAGGTCGCAAAGGCGGACAAGGGAGCCTAGCCCCACACCAAGGTACTCCAAGCGCCGTGACCACCGGCGCGTAAATAGTGGCTACAGTCTCCGAGAGCTAAAGGGCCTTTAAGGTAGACGAACGGAGTGTGAGTGCCCGAAGGCCCTACGAGAACAGAAACCCTAGTCTACAAGGCAACGTCTTCTCGTAACAGTGAAATACCAAAGGAGAGAAAGGCGACGTCCCTCGAGGAGACTCGTAAAAATTCATTTTTCTTTAAAAGGTATTTTTTAGAAAAATACTTACCGATGACATGACTACCAGGAGTGTCCACTCCTTGCTCAATTCTAGCCTAAGAACCCGCTGTGTAAACACAACCCGGGAGGCACTCGGGGAACCCCCAGAGGGACCGAGAGTTGTCTCCCGCTCCTACTCACCAGCCCTATTCACCTGTGAACTCCAGTCACGAAATTAGGCTCACCAGCGGCAAGCGGGGCAGGTGGGAGGGTCCTTCGAGTCATGTCATCGGTAAGTATTTTTCGAAAAAATACCTTTTAAAGAAAAATGAATTTGTTTCTTCAAAAACATTACCGATGACATGACTACCAGGAGAATGCCGAACAGGAGGAGGGTGCCGCACCCCCAGATGGTTTTCTCTAGGCTCATGGCCCCCTCCTCTCTTCCGACACTCTGCACTCCCTAATAGGTGCATACCTACGGCGCCTGTGGCGCCGGGAGGGAGTGTTGTGCCGCCGTGACGTCCCCCACCAAGGCGAGGTTGTCTCGCTGCCCTGCCAGATCCCGTAGATAGAAGCGGGCGAAAGTCGATTCTGATCGCCAGCCCACCGCAGCCACGATGTCCTTGACAGCGCAGTTCCTGTCGAAGGCTACGCTCGTGGCCATGGCCCGTACTTCGTGCGCCCGAATCTTTAGGCTCTTCGCTCCCTGAGGGGAGAGATCGACATATGCTGAGCGAATCACCCAGCGAAGCCAGGAAGAGACTGTCTGTGCCGTAATGTCGTTTCTTCCTGTTTTTAAAGGAAGGAAGAGGCGAGAGCGTCCCCTCCGGACGGCTCTGGTTCGTCGCAAGTACACTCTGAGGGCTCGTACAGGATCTTGTTGCCTGGTCTCACTGGGGAAGTCTTTCCCGCGTAACGGTCGTAAGGTGATAACCTGTGGCGCCGTCAGTGGAGACCTAGTCTTGGCAATGAAGGCAGGGTCGGTCACCAGTTGGACCGAGTGGTCAGCTCGAAATTGCAGGCATGTAGGCCGGACTGATAGAGCGTGTATCTCACTTACTCGTGCCGCGGTGGCAAGCGCCAGCAGGAAGCAGGTCTTCCGCGTCACATCCGCAAGCCTGGCCAACGGTAGTGGTTCGAAACGTGGTGAGTTTAGCCAGGTAAGAACCCATGGTAAATCCCAGCGGGGCAGAAGAGAGCGAGAGGCAGGCCTTTGTAGTCCGAAGTGTGACATAAGATCTGCCAGGTCCTTACACGCGCCGGGGTCCGCGCGGCCGAGGTGCCGGTAGGTGTCGGCAATCATCGAGAGATATCCCCGAATGGTAATAGGGGCCAGTCCTTGGTCTTCGAAGAGCCAGAGGAAGAAGTCCGCAAGTTGGGGGTTTGTCAGTTCGGTGGGGGAGAGACGACGGTCGCTGCACCAGGTACAGAGTACCCTCCATTTCCCCTTATAGATACGTCTAGTCGAGGGCTTGCGAGCTGTAGCGATCGCTTCCACTGCAGCACCCGAGAAACCTCTAGCTGAGAGGGCTTGCCGCACAACCTCCAGGCGTGTAGCAGTAAGCGTTCCGGACAGGGGTGGAACAGTGCCTGGCGTGGCTGCTTGAGCATAGTGCGGGGCGTGGGGAGCAGTAGCGGAGGGTGCGTGGCGAGGCTGATCAGGTCGGTGGACCAGGAACGAGTCCAAGCGAACGGGGCGACCAGGAGCAGGATCGCATTGGTTCCTCGCAGCTTTAGGAGGACTTTGGGGACAAGGACTGTCGGGGGAAAGGCGTACGCTATGAGTCCGTCCCAGGGAATGGATAAGGCGTCGACCGCCCAAGCCAGGGGATCCGGTACTGAGGAAACGAAGAGGGGAAGCTGGTGATTCCACCTCGTGGCGAACAGGTCCACCATCGGGGTCTCCCAGTGAGAGCAAATCATCCGGAAAAAGTCCTGGCGTAGCGTCCATTCCGTGTGAATGAGCTGTCCTCGGCGAGAAAGGGAGTCCGCTAAGACGTTCAGGCGACCGGGAATATAGCGAGCGCTGAGAGTCAGATCGCGGTCCTCGCACCATCGCATCAATCGGAAGAGTAGCATGCATAGATCGGGTGAATGAGTTCCTCCCTGCTTCTGTATATACGCTACCACTGTCGAGTTGTCCGAAAGGACGAGAAGATGCTGGTGTCTGAGCTGCTCTTCCCAAACGATGATGGCCTGCCACACCGCTTGCAGTTCCAACCAGTTGCTGTGTTTGTCCGCGAACTCCGGAGGCCAGAGGCCGGACGTCGTGGTGAACTGAGGAAGCAGGTGGGCTCCCCAACCAGCCCGACTCGCGTCGACACACAGGGAGAGGTGCGGGGATGGGGAGGAAATGGGGACCCCCAGAGCCAACCAGGCTCTGTCGGTCCACCGTAAAAGGTGGGGGCGTACCAACGGGGACACGGGGACGTTCGTGGTCAAGTCGCCCGAGGAGGGACGCCAGAGCAGTAGGAGATGAAGTTGTAGCGGTCGGGAGTAGAGACGCCCGAGGGGGATAAGATCCGCCGCTGCGTTGATCAGGCCCAGAAGCTGAAGCCAGACCCTGGCGGGGGCTGCCTGTTGCTGATCTATCAACGCGGCGAGAGCGGACAACTTCACAATCCGTTTCTCTCCGTTACCCTGTTGCGGTCCGTGACAAACTCCATGCCTAAATGGATGAAGTGGCGCGCCGGAGTGAAGTCCGACTTCCCGGTGTTGACCAGGAAACCCAACCGGTAAAGCAGCTGTAAAAGAGCGTCCCTGTCCGCCGCCAGCGCGGTCTCCTCCTGATTTCTCAAAAGAAGGTCGTCGAGATAATTCGAGGTCGGACTTGACGACGACTGCCTCGCCTTGGCCACTACAGCATCCATGATGCGGGTGAAGGCCCAGGGGCTGAGGTTGAGACCGAACGGCAGGGCGCGAAACTGGTAAATCACTCCTTCGAACGCGAAGCGCAGGTACTTCCTGGCCGAAGCGTGCATGGGGACATGTAGGTAGGCGTCGGACAGGCCTAAACTGACCGCGTAGTCCATGGGTTGCACCGCCGCACGAAGAGCCCTGGTCGTCTCCATCCGAAAGGAAGGGGCCGCGATGAAGGCGTTCAGCGCCGACAGATCTATGACTGGCCGCCACTTGCCGCCGGGTTTGGGGACCACAAACAGTCGGCTGTAAAAGGCGGGCGAGTCCGGACGCTGCACTATCTCTGTGGCCTCCTTTGAAAGGAGAGCCGCGACTTCTCCTCGCAGAGCGGCGGCCTTGAGGGCGTCGGACGGAACCTCTGTCCAAAGAGGAATGGAGCGCAAGGGCGGAGGAGAGCGGAACGAGATCCGTAATCCTCTGGTGACTACGTCCAAAACCCAGGGCTCGTCTCGAAACAGCGAGCGCCACTCCTCGCTGAATCGTGCTAGCCTCCCACCGACTGGAGCCCCGACGATGGTCGGCGGGGGCGGAAAAGGGGACAAGTCAGGTGGCCCGCCCGCGCCCAGGGCGACGGGCGGGACGGGGCCAGGCGGGGGCAGGGGCGTTAGCTGGGCCAGGGCGACGGAAGGACGGGCGACGGCGCGGCGCAGCTCGTGGTGGGGCAGACGGGTCCGCGGTGACACGTTTCCGGGCCCGCAAGGAGCGCCCCAGGGCCGTGCGGGCGGGAGGAAAGCGCTGCTTGACAGTCTTGCGAGGCCAACGGTCGGAGTTGGAGTCCTTCACCGTCTGCCAAGTATCCCCGAAGAGTAGAGACCCTCCCAGAGGGGCCCAACGTAGCTGAGTACTCAGGTCGACCGGCATACCACTGCAAGCTTGTAGGACGGCGTCTCGTCGCATGAGGTCGCAGTTAGCCGCAGCCGCCATCGCGTTGACCGATGAGTCATAAGCAGCGCGGTTCCCAGCCTCTGCCATGAGTAGTAGGTCTCCCAGGAGGGGAGACAAGGCAGGTTGCCAAGCTTCCTCGAGACGTCGGATGAAAGCCTGAGTCAGCAAGTCCAAGAAACCGGAGCAGGCGAGCGTGTTCCGGACCAGCGACGCCGTCCTATCCAGTCCCCGTGGGAAGGACCGTTTCAACATAGAAGCCCCTCCGGCTTGCATCAGAGCGGCGGGATCCACTGGAGGAAGCGGGCAGAGGAACGACTGCGAATGGCCGGCGTACCAGTCCTGCTGAAAAGCGATGTCCAGAGCGGAAGGCCATCTCCCGTCCGCGAAGAAGTCCGAGTTCCGAGTCTCCGCATGCAGGTGAGACGAGAAGGCGTCCCGCAGATCAAAAAAACTAGCCGGCTGTGGGAGGGACTTGAACCTCTTAACCGTCCTATCCGCGTCCACGAAGGCGGAAATCTTCCTCTTCACGGGAGGTGAAGCTGGGCAAACATCCTCCGGTAAGGCGGCGGCGATCAGCTTGGCTGCTCCGTCCAGTGCCAGCCGCGTGTCCATCCGGGAAGAAGAGACCTGTCTGACGGAAGCCGACACACTGGAGGCCGAAGAGGGAGAAGCTGAAGAACGGCTAAGACCTCCAAGTAACCAGACCGAAGCATCCTCCGGTGCCAAACTGAGGGTGTCGAAGTCCCGCTGTCCGGAAACCGGCGACCGAAGAGGGCGACGAGGGCTCCGAGGCCGGGAATCCCGTCGGAGAACCGCAGCGGACGAAGACTCCCTCCGCAGAGGAGAGCGGTAGTCTGAACGATGCGGGGAGGACCTCCTGCGAGCCGAAGGCGGATCCCGACGAGGAGAACGGCTGCGACGAGATGGAACGGAGCGGTCAGTACGAGGAGGGGGGGAAGTGGCCGGTCGCTGGGAAGAGGGACGGGACGAGCGGGGGTCCAACCGAGAGGGGGGATGCGAAGAAGGTGAAAACCGTCTGCGGCGAGGTGAGTCCCGGTGCGACGAGCGATGAGGCGAGAAGTTCCTCCTACGATCGTGCGAAGGAGAGCGGAAACGTCGAGCAGAACCCCTGTATCTACGTTCTTCCCAACCAGGAGGCTCCGGACGAGTGCAATGATGTCTCTCTGAACCAGGCTCTTGGGAGAGGCGGGTTACTGGCCGGCCAGGGGACCTCCAGCGGGATCCCGGCGGCTTCCTCAGAGACGAGTGGGGAACGACGGTGGAGGAGGGACGCCACGAGCGTCCCACCAAACCAGGCTCTTGGGAGAGGCGGGTTCTTTCCACTAAATGTGTACGGGCGCGCTCTCGAACGGAGGCGGTCTTGACGGTCGAACTCCCACTCCGTGCACTAGTCCCTTGATTACTCAGTGGCGTTATCTGCGTCGGATCCCGTTGGTCTCGCACGTCCGGTGCCGGGGGCACAGCGGAAGGCGTCTCGGAAATCTTCAAGGTACCCGCGAGGGTAGAAGGCTCTCTCCTATAAAAGTTCCAGAGATTAGACCACCGCAGTTCCGGCCATGTAGCACAGACGTCACACGTATGGTCGGACGCACACCCAGCGCAGGGGAGACAGACTGCATGTTTATCCGACGGCCACTGGAAGCCTCCGCATTTTGTGCATGTCATCAGTAAGCCACTGCAACACACAAAACATGAAGGCACTCGGCAAGCGTCCACCAATCACCCCGTTAAGCTTTAGGCCCCCCAAGCTACTGTGGTGTTATGCACCCGATTAACCAACGTACGGTCACCTGCCATCAACATTTAATTAAAACTACGGCGGAGGGAAAACAAACCCTGCCGGGACAGGTGAGTATCCAAGCCTTCGTCATAACGAGGGGTGTCTAAACCGAAAGCCGAAAAACGTTAGGTGTGGCCGAGATACAGTAACTTGACTCACCGCTCGCATCTGGTAATGGCGCGAAATCCCGCCAAAACCGGCGCCAACATTCTTCAGCTAATCAGGCCACCAAACAGAGGTCCAAAAACCCCAACCGAGGGAGAAGCGACGCAAAAAGCAAGCTGCTCGTGCCTGTGCCCCGCCCGGGCAACCAGCCGAGGGCCCTCTAACTACCTTACCTGTCAGTCGGAGAGGTACGAGAAGGAGAAAGCTCCATGACACCCGCAGCCCGACCTGCAAGCCAGAGAGGGAACCCTTGAACAAGACTGAAGCTGCAGTCGACCAACGTCGCACGCGCAGAATCCCAGGCCGGCGAAGACGAAGCAAGCAAAGCAAACCGACCCGGTCGAAAAACTTCTAAGTCCAGAGGCTAGAGACAACACGTCTGAACGCGTGAGCCTAAGAAGCGTGACTGGAGTTCACAGGTGAATAGGGCTGGTGAGTAGGAGCGGGAGACAACTCTCGGTCCCTCTGGGGGTTCCCCGAGTGCCTCCCGGGTTGTGTTTACACAACGGGTTCTTAGGCTAGAATTGAGCAAGGAGTGGACACTCCTGGTAGTCATGTCATCGGTAATGTTTTTGAAGAAACAAAAGGTCGTGCAAGGCGCCGAAGCGTAAGCTCAACAACTGGCGCCCACGTAGTAGCAAAGCCGAAAGGAAAGCCCAACGGTAGCCGGCTCTCGGCCCGAGGGCCGGCTGTGGGAAACTACCACTACCTTACCTCCGAGACGAAACGGGAACAGGGGGAAGGGTAGTCATACACCTCCACAGCCTAGAGGAGAGCAGCAGAACGACGCCAGCAGAGGCAGGGAACAAGAAGGCAGGTCAACGCTAGGAGGCGCAGAGCACACGAAGAGGCAACGAGCGTAGGCAAGAGAATGACCGGTCGAAGCGGCGCGAGAGCAAGGCCAGACACGTCTTCTCTGTACGAGCGAAGTAGCAAAACTGGCCGGTCTCGTGACCGGAGCCGGTAAGGCGGGAAACGGGAGACAACTCTCGGCCCCTCTAGGGGGGGTTCCCCGAGTGCCTCCCGGGTTGTGTGGGCACACAACGGGTAAGTAGGCTAAAATTGAGCTAGTAGTAGACATTTCCACAAAGTCATGTCATCGGTAATGTTTTTGAGGAAACAAAAACAAAAAATAACTGATGACCCTTGACACGTAAGGTAGGTACACATAATATACACATGTATTCATATCCTACATATGCGCGTACATTTACAAGAATAAAAACTTAATTTAACAAGAAAGGCAAAGCCATTATGGCTCACTTGTATGACCGATTTACATACGTGTGACCTTTGTAACAAGGGCTGGCTACTGCAGCAGCAAAATCCATGTTTTCTGAAAATGTAAGCATTTTTCACACATCTGTCAACCCACCGTGACCCTTGGCCTTTGTGATGAGTCGACTAAATTAGTATGCATAGGGAGGTCTTATCATCAGCTATATTTGTGCCAAATTTGGTTGAAAAATTTGTAAACATTTTTGAATACCTACAATTTTATCAAAAATCAGCATTTTACACACACTTGCCAGCCTCTTGTGAGCCTTGACCTTTCCAAGGGGTCATCCAAATTAGTATGCATAGATAGGTCTTACCATCAGGTATCTCTGTACCAAATTTGGGTTTTAAGTTGTGAATAGTATTTGAGAAAAAAACATCTTTTGTCAAAATATGGCTATTTTGGACCTATTTCCTGAGCCCTTGTGACCCTTGGCCTTTCTGAATGGTCATCCAAATTAGTACGTATAGAAGGGTCTTACCATCAGGTATCTTTGTACCAAGTTTGGGTTTGATGTTGTGAATAGT
This sequence comes from Semisulcospira habei, assembly GCA_036245525.1. Lineage (NCBI taxonomy): Eukaryota > Metazoa > Mollusca > Gastropoda > Semisulcospiridae > Semisulcospira > Semisulcospira habei. The sequence continues at coordinate 170,432,809 of BTPG01000008.1, read as the reverse complement.
ATTTGACTGAGAAAAAAATAAAATTATGTCAAAATATAGCTATTTTTTAACCTATTTCCTGATCCCCTGTGACCTTGACCTTTGTGAGAGGTCTCTCAAATTGGTATGTTTAGAAAGCTCTTACCACAAAGTATCCTTGGGCCAAGTTTGAAGACTGTGGCTTGAATAGTCTCCGTGAAAATGCCAACGTTAAAGTTTACCATGGACGATAGACGATGGACGGACGACCACTGGCCCAAAACATAGACTCACTTTTGCTTCACACGTGAGCCAAAACTTAAGTGCATCAACAGTATATATTAGCACCACCTCAGAAAAAAGTATAGAAAATGTTTGAAAAACAATCAATCAAACAATCGAGAAAAAGTTAACGTGGGCCGAATCATGTGATCTAAATCAACTGTTACTTTAGTTTTAAAATTTTTTATCGTGTACCTTGAGCTTGATGTGACAGGAATCTTTGTTCATTCGTTTTACTAAAAACTCCAACAGATTCTCACAGTGAGCACGAGACTTGAAACTTATATCTGGAACAAATCAGACATTTGTTATTGTATACAAAATTAGCTTTCACCCATGAACAAACAGGTGTCCGAGTAAAGGGACAAACTATGGACTGTTAATGAAACTGCTTTTGAGCTTAAAACCAGAGACGGTCACCCGTCCAGACCATCTCCCAATTAGTCCCATCATCCTGCCATCCAAACACCCTGTTAATTACTACAAGTAAGCCAGCTGATCATTGAAGTACATACCACAGATCTCTTTGTACAGGTATCCTGGAATTGGTACATCATCATCAGAAGTACCCTGCATCAAAGTGCCAATCTGCAAGTCAGAAAATGGGTTAAGATCATGCTAAATTTGGTCAGAATTATATGCATGTGGATATAATATATAAAAATTAAATGGTTTTCTTCTCTTTCTTTCTTTCCTCTTGCCAAATGGAAAACCTTTAAAAGAGGCATAATCCACAGAGTCTGTGACAAAACACTGTGCACGTAACAACCGAGATATTTTTAGTCAAGAAAACCACCCTACAATAGGAAATTTGTGTTTTTTGTGATTCCCTTATGAAGACATTGTTGTTGGAATTGTGATGAAACTCTATGCTCATGCATAGTGTTCACACAGTAGGGTAAATATTAATTTTTCTCTAAAATGTATTTTTTCGAAAAATACTTACCGATGACATGACTGTCTGGAAATAGTCTACTTGCTTACCAATTTTAGCCTAAGACCCAAAGGGTCCCCCCACGAGGCTCTCGGGGATCCCTAACAGGGACGAGAGTAGCCTCCCCTACCCATCCGGTCACGTGCCCGGTGGTGTCTCCTTTAGCCAGTTGTCTACGGAGTTACCAGCGGCAAGCGGGGAGGAGGGAGGGACCTCCGAGTCATGTCATCGGTAAGTATTTTTCGAAAAAATACATTTTAGAGAAAAATTAATTTGTTTCCTCAAAACACATTACCGATGACATGACTGTCTGGAAGAATGCCAAAAAGGAGGAGGGTGCCGCAGAATCCCTTTCTGAAACCTCATTAGGGACGAGGATGGCCCGTCACTCCTGATTACACACTCCCGACAATTTTAGCGAAGTGCATACCTAAGGCGCCAGGGGCGCCTGGAGGGAGTGCTGTGCCGCCGAGATGTCGCCCACCAGAGAGAGGTTGTCGCGCTGGGCCGTCAGGTCGCGGAGGTAGAAGCGGGCAAAGGTGGTTTCGGCCCGCCATCCCACTGCAGCCACAATGTCCTTAACCGCGCAGTTGCGGTCGAAGGCGAGACTTGCGGCCATAGCGCGAACTTCATGGGTGCGTATCCTGAGGGCCTCGGCTCCCTGTGGGGAGAGGTCGCAATAGGCGGACCGTATTACCCAGCGGAGCCAGGAGGAGATCGTTTGGGCAGAGATGTCAGTTCTGCCGGCGGTCAGAGGCAAAAAGAGACGAGTCCGTCCCCTCCGTACGGACTTGGCGCGACGCAGGTAGATACGGAGTGCACGCACCGGATCTTGCTGCCGAGTCTCCCGAGGAAGGTCGGGCCCCTTAAGCGGGCGAATAACGATGACCTGAGGCGCCGTCAAGGGAGATCGAGTCTTAGCGAGAAAGGACGGATCCGGGAGAAGCTGAACGGAGCCATCCACCCGGAACTGCAGGCAGGAAGGGCGAGACGAGAGCGCGTGGAGCTCGCTGACGCGGGCTGCCGTGGCGAGGGCCACCAGGAAGCAGGTCTTCCGAGTCACGTCCGCGAAGCTGGCCAGAGGGAGCGGTTCAAAACGGTCCGAATTCAGCCAGGTGAGGACCCAGGGTAGATCCCAGCGTGGAACGAGGGAGCGGGAAACCGGACGCTGCAAGCCGAAATGCGCCATAAGGTCGGCCAGGTCCTTGCAGGCACCAGGGTCGGGAAGGCCGAGGTGACGGTAGGTGTTGGCAATCATGGAGAGATAGCCACGGATCGTGATGGGAGCCAAACCTTGGTCATGGAAGAGCCAAAGGAAGAAGTCCGCGAGCTGAGGGGTCGTCAGATCAACGGGGGAGAGACGACGGTCCGAGCACCAGGCACGAAGCACTCGCCACTTTCCTTCGTAGACACGTCTGGTGGAAGGTCTGCGGGCTGAAGCGATAGCGTCCACTGCCGCACTCGAGAAGCCTCTAGCGGAGAGGGCGTGCCGCACAATCGCCAGGCGTGTAGGAGAAGTCGCTCGGGGCAGGGGTGGAAGAGCGGCTGGCGGGGCTGCTTGAGCATCGTGCGAGGGGTGGGAAGTGGAAGGGGCGGATCCGTGGCGAGACTGAGCAGGTCGGTGGTCCAAGATCTGTCCCAGGAGAACGGGGCCACCAGGAGAAGGACTGCGTTGCACCCCCGGAGCTTGAGCAGGACTTTGGGGACCAGGACCGTCGGAGGGTAGGCGTAGGCAACTAGTCCGTCCCAAGAGATCGAGAGCGCATCGACCGCCCAGGCCAGCGGGTCGGGAATCGGGGAGACGAAGAGGGGAAGCTGGTGGTTCCACCTGGTGGCGAAGAGGTCGACAAGGGGAGTCTCCCAACGCTCGCAGATCAGGCGAAAGATGTCCCGGCGCAGGGTCCATTCTGTGTGAAGAAGCTGGCCCCGCCGAGAGAGGGAGTCTGCCAAAACGTTCAGGTGACCTGGAATGTGACGGGCTCGTAGGGAGATGCCGCGGTCCTCGCACCAGCGAAGGAGTCGGTAGAGAAGGATGCAGAGGTCGGGCGAGCGGGTCCCTCCCTGCTTCTGTATGTAAGCGACGACCGTGGAGTTGTCGGAGAGGACAAGGAGGTCCTGTGTCCGAAGATCGGGTTCCCAAGCGCGGAGGGCCTGCCAAACTGCATTCAGCTCCAGCCAGTTGATGTGCCGCGAAGCTAGGTCCTCGTTCCAGTGGCCGGCCGCATAGCGAAAACTCGGGAGAAGGTGAGCGCCCCACCCGGCGAGACTGGCATCGACGCAGAGAGAGAGACGGGGCAGTGTTGAGGTCAGGGGAATCCCGGAGCCGAGCCAAGAAACGTCCGTCCAGCGAAGCAGATGGGGCCGCAGCATAGGAGGGATCGGCACCAGGGTGGAGAGATCGCCGGAGGACGGTCTCCAGTGGAGGAGAAGATGCAATTGAAGAGGACGAGAGTACAGACGACCGAGGGGAAGGAGATCTGCCGCAGCACTCATCAGGCCGAGGAGCTGGAGCCACACCCTGGCGGGGACAGCCGCTTCCTGAGCTACCAGACGGGCGAGATCGGCGAGTTTCTGGATCCGCGGCTCGGGAAGACGCACTAGGTTGCAGTCGGTCACAAACTCCATCCCCAGGTGCACGAAGTGGCGAGAGGGAGTGAGGTCGGACTTGCCGGCGTTGACCAGGAAGCCGAGGCGAGATAACAGGAGGAGAAGCGCATCCCTGTCCAGGAGAAGAGAGGCCACCGACTGGTTCCGCAGAAGAAGGTCGTCCAAGTAGTTGGAGATCGGGCTGGAAGAAGAACGACGGGCTCTGGCTACCACGGCGTTCATGATCCGCGTAAACACCCACGGACTGAGGTTGAGACCGAAGGGGAGGGCGCGAAACTGGAAAACAGTCCCGTCGATGGCAAAGCGGAGGTACCGGCGGGAGGCAGGATGGATTGGGACGTGCAGGTAGGCATCGGACAGGTCCAGGCTGACAGCGAAATCCATGGGCTGGACGGCCGCACGAAGGGACCTGGCTGTCTCCATCCGGAAGGACGGGGCGGCGATGAACCGATTCAGGGCGGAGAGATCGATGATCGGCCTCCACTTGCCTCCAGGCTTGGGGACGACGAATAGTCGGCTGTAGAAGGCGGGGGAGTCGTGGCAGGCGACGACCTCCGTAGCAGCTTTCTGGAGAAGAGCAGCGACTTCTCCGCGAAGGGCATCGGCCTTGGGCGGGTCTGACGGAATCTCGGTCCACAGGGGGGAGCGCCGAAGCGGGGGCGGGGAACGAAAGGAGATGAGAAGACCGACTGAGACAAGGGAGAGGATCCACGGGTCGTCCGGAAACAGGGAGCGCCAGACGTCTCCGTGCAGAGCGAGCCTCCCGCCGACAGGCGACCCCGAAGCGGTCGGCGGGGGCGGAGGCGAGTAGAAGTCAGGGGGCCCTCCCACGCCCAGGGCGGCGGGCGGGCTTGGGCCAGGCCGGAACGGCAGGTCGGGCAGAACGGGCGCGGCCAGGACCGGGCGCACGGGAAGAGGAGAGAGGACGGGAGGCCGAGGCGGAGGCAGGGGCCGTCGCGGAGGGTCTGACAAACCGCAGGGCGCGACCCGAGGCCTTGCGGGTTGGCGGAAAGCGAGACGAGGGGGCGCTGGGCCAACGGTCCTTGTTAGCTTCCTTCAGGGACTGCCAGGAAGGGCCGAAGAGGAGCGGAGCGCCGACCGGGGCCCGGCGTAGCTGGGACTTCACATCACGGGGAAGACCCGGGCAGGACTGGAGCACCACATCACGCCGCATCAAGTCACAGTTGGCGGCCGCTGCCATGGCGTTGACGGACGAATGGTAGGCCGCTCGGTTGGCTGCAACAGCCAAGGTGTGAAGATCCGACAGCAGGGGAGGAGCAGAGGGAAGCCAGGCTGCCTCGATACGGCTAATGAAGGCTTGTGTGAGGAGCTCCAAAAAACCCGAACAAGCGAGTGCGTTACGGACGAGTGAGGCGGTACGTTCTAGGCCGCGAGGCAGGACACGGTTGAGCTGGGAAGAGCCGCCGGCGAGCACCAGCGCAGGCGGATCCACCGGAGGCAGCGAGCACGAGAAGGATTGCGAGTGGCCGGCGTACCAGGACTGCCGAAAGGCGATGTCGACACCGGAAGGCCAGCGGCGGTCAGAGAAAAAGTCCGAGTCGGAAGCGGAATCTCGCTGGAGGTGCGCAGACAGGGCGTCAGCTAGGTCGCGGAAGGCAGGCGGCTGGGGAAGCAACTTGAATTTCTTAACCTGCCGAGCAGCGTCCACAAAGGCGGCCGCTTTCCTCTTCAGCGGTGGGGAAGGTGGGCAGGCATCCGCGGGAAGGCACGCCGCGATCAGACGGGCGGCGTCGTCCAAGGCTCGGAGAGTCTCGCCACGAGGAGAGGACAGGGTAGCTGGAGACGCTGTATCCTCCGCTTGAGAGGGCGAACGGCTGCCGGACCCAAGCAAGGCCGACACGGAGTCCTCGGGCAGCAGGCTTAAGGTCTCTCCATCGATGGCAGGCGATGGCAGCGGGGAAGACCGAAGCACCGTAGGTAAGCCAACGCGCGCAGGCGGTGGAGGAGGAGCCGAGGGGCTACGCTGACGCCGGCGCGGGGAAGTAAGAGGCGAAGGGCGTCGGGAACGATGAGAGCGTCGATCCCGATGAGAACTACTGCGCCGAGAACGAGGCGGAGTCCTGTCGTCTCTACGACTCCTACGAGAGGAGTGTGGTGAGGGGCGCCGAGAGGAACAGCGCTGCGGAGAACGGCTGCGCCGACGGGAGGCATAAGAGGAAGTCGAGCGAGAGGACGACGAATGCCGGGGGCTACGTCTCCTATCCACGCGACGAGGGCTAAGCCGACGGTCGACCTCAAGGCGCCTGGAAGAACGGGGACGGTCTCTTCTGTCCCGAGGAGGAGGAAAAGGTGACAACCGTCGCGGTGCCCGGGGCTCAAGGAGGGGGGCACGTTGCGGACTAGCAGCTGGGGCCGAAAGGCCACGGTGAAGGGTAGAAGGCGACGACGGTCGCGGTGCCCGGGGCTCATGGAGGGGGGCACGTAGCCGGCTAGGCGACTCGCCGGAGGAGTCAGCGGGCTTAGGAGGGGGGGCCATAAGGCCAACACGTCTAGTAACAGGCGACAAGGGTCGCGGTGCCCGGGGCTCAAGGAGGGGGGCACCACTAGACGGAGAGGCCGAAAGGCCGACGCGTGTATCGACGAGCGACAAAAGTCGCGGTGCCCGTGGCTCAAGGAGGGGGGCACGGAGCCGGCTTGGCGACTCGCCGGAGGAGTCAGCGGGCTTAGGGGGGGCCACAAGGCCCACGCGTCTACTAACAGGCGACAACAGTCGCGGTGCCCGGGGCTCAAGGAGGGGGGCACCATGCCGGCTTGGCGACTCGCCGGAGGAGTCAGCGGGCAAGGGCGGTGCGGACACCGTAGCAGGAATAGTCTTACCAGGCAGACGAGGCGTGCGTTTCTTCACTTCCGAGGAGGGGAGCTTGACTGGGTCCCGGCGTGCTGTGACAGGTCGCTCGCGTCGGTAGAACCTCCAAAGCTCCGACCAACGAACCTCCGGCCACGAAGAGCAGACAGCGCAGGCGAGGTCCGAGAAGCAGCCAGAACACGGAAGACAGACTTCATGCCGGTCACTAGGCCACTGAAAGTCGCCGCATCGGGGACAGGTGCGCACTTGATGACTGCAACACAAACCCAAAGATGAAAGGCGACCGGCGGCGGGAACTAACCCACCTACATAACTTCCGAACCAGGGAAACGAGTGAAGCTCACGACGAAACGCGAGAGAGAACCAAAAGGCTCGAGACGAGACCGACGTCCGGCCCAGCCGGGCGAGACGTAGGCGGCGACCGAGACGTTACCTTTCCATGGCGGAGCGCCGAAGCACAAACCACCGTGAGCGATGGAAGCCGAGAAGCAGAAGAAGGCCCCAGGCCCAGCAAACAGCACGAGGCACAGACGAGGGCTAGCAGAGAAGAAGGCGACGCCAGAAGCAGAGACGAGAGGCTAGGCGAAGAGAGGCCGGTCGAACCGTACACAGTCTACGAAGGGTCAGAGGCTCAGGTAAACGCGTGCGTACGCTAACAGCGAAGTAGACAACTGGCTAAAGGAGACACCACCGGGCACGTGACCGGATGGGTAGGGGAGGCTACTCTCGTCCCTGTTAGGGATCCCCGAGAGCCTCGTGGGGGGACCCTTTGGGTCTTAGGCTAAAATTGGTAAGCAAGTAGACTATTTCCAGACAGTCATGTCATCGGTAATGTGTTTTGAGGAAACAAACGGTACAGTAGTTGTCAACGGTTTGTTTTGTGCCGATAGTCCGTGTGGCACGAGATCCACGTGAAATCTTGAAGGAACGTTTAACACGGGCAGCTTTAGTGAGTTGTAGGGAGAGCTCAGTCTGGCAGAGCTGTAGAAACATTAGTACGGGCTTTATTGTCAGAGGGTACAGACGTGTGTGAGATACCTTGGCCCGTATTCCAAGACTCTGAAACCTAGAATTCAGGTATGTTTCTATATATATGTATCATTGATAGTTGCTTAGTTAAAGGCAGTATGCGTTGGTAAGAGTGTTGTCTGGGTTGGTTCAGTTATGTTGGTTTGGAATTCATTGAGGTAACCGGTGTTTTTCGTATACAGTTGTTTACCGAGATAGATAACTAAAGGAATGTGAGGAGTGTATGTCTAAGTCTTATGAAGGTAGTACGTGGTTGGTTAAGCATAGTCTTTTCCAGTGTATAGAATAGTGTATGGCGAGGGTGTTAGGTTATAGTCTGTTTCAAGGTAGTGACAGAGTTATGGGGGTGTTACGAAAGTAGTCGGGTTATGAAGCACGTGTGTGTGTGAATGAACGTGTGAGTTATTTGTATCAGCCAGGTTACGTAATGCATCTCATATTATCCAATATGTGTGTGTGTTTAGCAAGTGTTACGATTTAGGACTTTATTTATTCAGAGTGCTTGTCAGGGTTGGAGCGACGGACGCCGAGACGTCAGTCACCAGGGACCTAAAGCGAGGTCATCTCTCCATCTCTTCACTCAGGGGAGTGAGCGACCGGTGCCGAGACACTTGGGTCACAGCAAAGATACGGTACGAGTAACGAGGACGTCAACGGTACGAAAGACAGGACAACTCGGGAGCGTACGAAGGACTTGCACGCCTAGATGTGAAAGGACTGAACATAACCAGGTGGGAACACCAAACAGGTTGGAGTGTGAGAGACTACTACCTAGCCTGGCAGTTACATTGTGTGTGTGTGTGCATGTGTTGTTGAGATGCTGGTAGTGGTGTAGTGTATATAGCTTGATAAATCATTTAAGCGTTTTCCTTTTATATTGTATAAAAGTTCCGTTAGAAAGAAAGCCCTTGAGTTGTGTTTTACCGCATGAATGCGCCCGTCTGAGTCAGTGGCGGTGTATGCGTCTGTTGTGCGAGAGTCTGTGCATACGACTGGGGGCAAGTCTGCGTGCGTTACAGTTGTGACCCTGTTTTAGCGTTATTTTAGAGTAATGTGGGCGCTAGTGAGTAGCGATTTTAGAGTAAGCGTTGATTGCTATGTGCGTGTTTGGTTGTGTTAGATTCCCCTCTCCGATTCTAGGGGATAAGATCCGTTGTTTCTGTATTTTTCTGGGTCTTACGAGGAGCTAGTTTTTGTTCTTCCTTTTGTATAGGTAGTATTCTTTTTCCTTGCTCTTCTTTCTATCGTTCTTATTTTTTGTTCCATCCGGACGTCAAAGTAGGTCACTGTTCTTCTGCGTAGGTTGGTGATATTGTTGTGAGTTTTCATTTTTAAGTTTTTGCCGTTGATTTGTGTTTTTGTACTTTTTACTTTTCAAATTTTTGGAAGTTGTTGTAGTAAATATGGAGTCGGACCCGGTAGAGGCTTATATTAAACAAGGTGAGAGGTTAGGGCTTAAAGATGAGAAACTTTTTGAGTACGTTGAGAAATGTAAGGATAGGGAGGATAGGGCGAGAGAGAGAGAAGCTCAGAGGGAGAGAGAAGAGAGAGTACTTAAGAAAGAGGAACTAGAAGTTCAGAAAGCCTTAAAGGAGAAGGAGTTAGAAGCTCAGAGAGAGAGAGAGAAGAGAGAGAGAGAGTACTTAAGAAAGAGGAGCTAGAAGTTCAGAAAACCTTAAAGGAGAAGGAGTTAGAAGCTCAGAGAGAGAGGGAAGAGAGAGTGCTTAAGAAAGAGGAGTTAGAAGCTCAGAGGGCATTTCAGAGAGAGAAGGACGAGAGGGAACATGCGTTAAGAGAGAAAGAGCTAGAGTATCAGAGAGAGAAAGAAGAGAAAGATAGGGAGGTGCAGTTGCAGTTAGCTCGAGATGCGGGGTCTAGAACAGCTCCAGATAGTGATTCGGTAGGCCGGGGCATACATAATTTTCCTAGACTGCCAATGTTTAAGGAGTCTGTGGACTCTATTGACGCTTTTCTGTGTCGTTTTGAGGCTCACGCACAGGTGTTGAGTTGGCCTTCTGCCAACTGGCCCGTTTTGCTTTCATCTGTGCTAGAAGGTCAGGCCTTGAGTCTTTTCCATAGCTTGAACGTTTCGGCGAACGTAGATTACGAGACTTTGAAGGAGTGTCTCTTACAGAAGTTCCAGTGTAGTGCGGAGGGTTTCAGAGAACGCTTGAGAGCTTGTCGGCCAGAGACAGGGGAATCGTTTGTGTCGTTTGGCAAACGGTTGTCCCATTTGCTCTTGCGTTGGGTCGAACTGTCAAAGATCGACCACACATACGAGGCATTATTCGATCTCGTGTTGGCGGAACAGTTCTTTGGTAGCGTTTCCAAGGATCTAGCGGTATTCTTGAGGGAGCGTAACCTCAAGACTACAGATGAGTTAGTGCAGAATGCGGAGGCTTTTCGGATGGCGCATCCGACGAAAAACCTAGCGCGTAGGACCGAGTCACCGCCAGTCGGGTTGGTCGCCGCTAACACGACTGAGGGATATCGGGCCGTCAGTATCTTGCCCAACTGGTTAACGGTAGAGGTACTTTACGTTTTTGACGCGGGGATAGAGGTAACAGCAGTGGCGGTCGCGATCCGTATGCACGAGGAGAAACATCTGGGCGTGGGTATGGTCATGGTCGTATTGCGAATTCGGACACTCAAGTGTTTTGGGTATCGTGGGTACGGGCATTTCAGTCGGAACTGTCCTTACAGTAGTTCAGGCGCGCAGTATGTTGGTTGTCAAGAACACGGCCATCTTGCTCACCAGTGTCCTAGCATCACTGGTCGGGTAGATGGGGCTGGGCAGCTCACTCACACGGCCAGTGTTGCAGTGCCAGTAGGGAAGGAGCCTCAGCTGGGCGCTGTGTGGGCTGGTGGAGCGATTCCACGGCACGCTGAAGCAATCGCTAAAGAAAGTGGTGCAGATATGGCCACGGTCCTGGCACCGTTATCTCCCAGCACTGTTGTTCGCATATCGGGAGCTTCCGAACGAGAGCACGGGGTTTTCCCTGTTTGAGTTGCTGTTTGGTCGACGTGCACAAGTGCCGATCGACTTACTTGTGGACGCATGGTCTGGGGATAAGGAGGCGGGGGAGAACAAAACCATCTTTCAGATCTGCTAGACCTGAAAAACGTTATCAGGGAATCTTGTGAGATAGCCCGCAACAATGTGGATGCGACCCGGAAAGTGCAGAAGCACTACCGGGACAAGGGCTCCAAGATGAGGTGGTTTTCTCCAGGGGAGCAAGTCTTGCTCTTCTCCCCCGCAACCACGCAGGCGCTCATGGCTCAATGGCAGAGACCGTACAAAGTTGTTTGCGAGTATGGTAATGACTATCTCATTTCTGTGCGAGGAAAGGAGAAGATCTACCACGCTAACATGCTGAAGAAATACCATGATGGGTCGAGGCCTGCGCTAGCGTGTTTCGCGGCTGGGGCAACCGTGCCATTCTATTCACTTGTGGGGGACGAGTTCGAGTTCTGCCAGCAAGCCGCACTAGGGGGTGCTGACGGGGACCCGGAAACCGTGCGAGGTCGCCGATCCGCGTTTTCCATGGTGGGCCTGGTGGCGTATTCTAGATAGTCAAAGTTAGTCCCTTTGTGTTTTGTGATAATAGTGCGTCGAGTAGTCTTAAAAAGAAACTCGGTCATTTCTTTTTTTCCCGAGGAAGGGGGAATTGTGATGAAACTCTATGCTCATGCATAGTGTTCACACAGTAGGGTAAATACGGTACAGTAGTTGTCAATGGTTTGTTTTGTGCCGATAATCCGTGTGGCACGAGACCCACGTGAAATCTTGAAGGAACGTTTAGTGAGTTGTAGGGAGAGCTCAGTCTGGCAGAGCTGTAGAAACATTAGTACGGGCTTTATTGTCAGAAAGTACAGACGTGTGTAAGATACCTTAGCCCGTATTCCAAGACTCTGAAACCTAGAAGTCAGGTATGTTTCTATGTATTATTGATAGTTGCTTAGTTAAAGGCAGCATGCGTTGGTAAGAGTAATTTGGTTGTATAGTGTTGTCTGGGTTGGTTCAGTTATGTTGGTTTGGAATTCAGTGAGGTAACCGGTGTTTTTCATATACAGTTATTTACTGAGATAGATAACTAAAGGAATGTGAGGAGTGTATGTCTAAGTCGTTATGAAGGTAGTACATGGTTGGTTAAGCATAGTCTTTTCCAGTGTATAGAATAGTGTATGGCGAGGGTGTTAGGTTATAGTCTGTTTCAAGGTAGTGACAGAGTTATGGGGGTGTTACGAAAGTAGTCGGATTATGAAGCACGTGTGTGTGTGAATGAATGTGTGAGTTATTTGTATCAGCCAGGTTATGTAATGTATCTCATATTATCCAATATGTGTGTGTGTTTAGCAAGTGTTACAATTTAGGACTTTATTTATTCAGAGTGCCTGTCGGGGTTGGAGCGACGGACGCCGAGACATCAGTCACCAGGGACCTAAAGCGAGGTCATCTCTCCATCTCTTCACTCAGGGGAGTGAGCGACCGGTGCCGAGACACGGTACGGTACGAGTAATGAGGACGTCAACGGTACGAGAGACAGGATGACTCGGGAGCGTACGAAGAACTTGCACGCCTAGACATGAAAGGACTGAACATAACCAGGCGGGAACACCAAACAGGTTGGAGTGTGAGAGACTACTACCTAGCCTGGCAGTTACATTGTGTGTGTGTGCATGTGGTGTTGAGATGCTGGTAGTGGTGTAGTGTATCTTGATAAATCATTTAAGCGTTTTCCTTTTTATATTGTATAAAAGTTCCGTTAGAAAGAAAGCCCTTGAGTTGTGTTTTACCGCATGAATGCGGTGTCACGGTCCGCAGCAAGTGAAGACCACTAGCGGTGGTCGATTTGGCAGGCACTAAGTGACTTCTTGAGACAGTCTTTGTATCTCTTCTTTGGTGCCCCTCTGTCTCTGTGTCCAGTGGCGAGCTCGCCGAACAGGGTGATCTTGGGCAGGCGATGATCCTCCATCCTGGAGACGTGCCCAGCCCAGCGGAGCTGTGTCCGCAGCAGCAAAGCCTCGATGCTCACAGTTTCTGCCTGTTCAAGGACCTCGACGTTTGTGACATAGTCACTCCAGTGAATGCCAAGGATTGTACGCAGGCAGCGCTGGTGGAAGCGTTCGAGGAGTCGTAGTTGGCTGCGGTAGAGGGCCCAGGACTTGGAACCATACAACAGGGTGGTGAGGACGACAGCTCTGTACACGCTGATCTTGGTGCCTGTTTTCAGCTGTTCATTATGCCACACCCGCTTGTATAGACGCCTGAAAGCGCTGTTTGCTTTTGCCAGCCTGCTGTCCAGCTCCTTGTCCAGCTTGGCGTCTGACGTGATGATGCAGCCAAGGTAGGTAAACTGGCGCACTGACTTCAGTTCAGACTCACCAATGGTGATGTGGGGAGGGCGATGCTCTACCTTGGGTGCCGGCTGATGGAGAACCTCTGTCTTTTTCAGACTGACCTCGAGTCCAAAGAGCTGGGCAGCGTCCGCAAAGCAGGATGTGATGCGCTGCAGGGCTCTCTCTGTGTGTGCAACGTGGGCAGCGTCGTCAGCAAAGAGCAGCTCACGAATCAGTTGGTCTAGGGTTTTGGTGTGGGCCTGCAGTCGTCTGAGGTTGAACAGGCTGCCATCGAGACGATACCTGATGTACACAGCATCGTCATCGTCGAGGTCCACTGTGGCCTGCTTCAACATCATGCTAAAAAAGATGGTGAAGAGGGTCGGTGCCAGCACACAGCCCTGCTTCACACCGTTGAGAATGGGGAATGGTTCTGAGAGGTCATTGTTGAGTCTGACCTGGCCTTGCTGGTCCTCGTGTAGCTGGACGATCATGCTGAGGAACTTTGGGGGACAGCCAAGTCGCTCCAGGATCTGCCACATGCCTTGCCTGCTCACAGTGTCGAACACTTTTGTTAGGTCGACAAACATTACGTACAGCCCTTTGTTCTGCTCGCGGCACTTCTCCTGAAGCTGTCTCAGCACAAAGACCATGTCGGTGGTGCTCCTGTTGGCTCTGAAGCCACACTGGCCCTCTGGGAGGTGGTCTTCTGCAATGGCAGGTACCAGCCGATTCAGGAGCAGCCTTGCGAGTATTTTCCCGGCAATGGACAGCAGGGTAATTCCAGGGTAGTTGGAGTAGGCAGACTTCTCTCCTTTGTTCTTGTACAGGGTGATGACGACTGCCTCGCGGAGATCCTTTGGTAGTGTTCCTTCCTCCCAGCAGCAGAGAAAGAGGTCATGGAGCTTGTTGTGCAGTGCTGGGCCTCCATGTTTCCAGATCTCTGGTGGGATTCCATCAATGCCTGCTGCTTTGCCACTCTTGAGCTGGTGGATGGCTGCGAGGGTCTCTTCAGCAGTGGGCGGTTCGTCCAATTCAACTTTTACTGGGAGGTGTGGGATTTGGAGGATGACTGCTTCTTGAACAGTGCGCTCAGCGCTGAAAAGGTCCTGAAAGTATTCCGACCACTGGTTCAAGATGGAGTTATTATCTGTGAGCAGTGCCTGTCTATCAACGCTTCGCAGGGGACTTTGTATGAGGTGCCTGGGGCCATACACTGCTTTCAGTGCTTCGTAGAAGCCCCTGTAGTCACCGTTGTCAGCACAAAGCTGGGTCCTCTGTGCGAGTCTGGTCCACCACTCGTTCTGGAGATCTCTGAGCTTGCGCTGGAGACTGCTGCAGATGAGGCAGAAGGCAGACTTCTTCACAGGGCAAGAAGGCTGGGCTAGGTGGGCCTGATGGGCGGCTCCTTTTTTTGCTAGGAGTTCCTGGATCTCTACGTCGTTTTCGTCAAACCAGTCTTTGTTCCTCTTTCTAGCGAAACCCAAGACTTCTGCAGAGGATTTTGCGATAGCAGTTTTCAGCTGTTCCCAGAGTGTTTCAGGGGAGGAGTCTGCTGGGGCAGCTGTGTCTGTGAGCCTGCGCTGTAAATCTGTCTGAAAGGCAGCTTTTACGTCGTCACACTGAAGGCTGGCAACATCAAGCTTTTTCTTAGGGGGCCCCCCTTTCTTGGGTTTTGGCTTGAAGTGGAGCCTGAGTTTGCAGCGGACAAGGAGGTGGTCAGTGTGGCACTCTGCGCTGGGCATCACTCTGGTGAGGAGGACATCACTGCGGTCCCTCTGACGCACTAGGACATAGTCGATAAGGTGCCAGTGTTTGGAGCGAGGATGCATCCAGGTGGTCTTTCGACTGTCCTTTTGCTGGAAAGTAGTGTTGGTGATGACAAGCTGCTGTTCTGCACAGAACTCCAACAGTAGGCGGCCATTGTCATTGCAGTTCCCGACGCCATGCTTGCCGAGGACTCCTTTCCAGACTTCAGAGTCCTTGCCCACTCTGGCGTTGAAGTCGCCAAGGATGATGACTTTGTCGTCTGCAAGGGTGCTCTGTAGGAGGCTGCGCAGGTCAGTGTAGAACTTGTCCTTTTCTGCAGGCTCTGCCAGGAGGGTTGGGGAGTACACACTGAGAAGGGCGACGTGTTGCTGGTGTCTCAGTGGGAGGCGCACGGACATGATGTGGTCTGAGTGACCGGTTGGTAGGTTTACCAGCTTAGTCGCAATGGAGGTCTTGACCATGAAGCCCACGCCTGAGAGCTGTCTTTCTGATGCAGATTTGCCTGACCAGTAGAGGGTGTAGCCAGCGCCAAGTTCTTGGAGACTGCCTTCGTCCGGGAGGCGTACTTCGCTGAGCACAGCGATGTCAATGTTTAACCTTCGCAATTCATGGGCAATGAGGGAGGAGCGACGTTCAGGGCGTCCACTGTCTGCTGTGTCAAGCATGGTTCGGATGTTCCAGCATGCTACGTTGAGTCCGATCGTGGTCGTCATTAGAGTGGATCCGTTGTTTTTACTTGTTTTCTGACTGCAGGAGAAGATGCCCGTTGACCGCGGCTAGCCAACTGAGGTTGTGAGGGGACGAGCTTTGGTTAGGCCACCTTTTCTAGGCCCCTCTCCGTGTGGAGCAAGCAGTGCTGTCCCTAGAGAAGGCTGCTTGGTCTTTCAGGGTGTGCCGAGTGACGTCATCCCCAGGTAAACATCAGGCGACCAATATCCTGAACCGCCTGCATGCAGGTTTGAGACTGTGGCTTCCAGTGACATCTTTCACCTGCCGTTTCGCCCCTCGCCTGTCGCTACAGGACTTGGAATGGTCTGTGTCATGGTCTGTGGACGTTTCCTAAAGCCTGCGCGGTGGAGCTTTTTGGTGGAGTGCAGTGTGTGCAGTACTGGCCCCACCCTTTAAACCCTTGGTTCGTCTGCCATGGCCTAGCAAGCTGGGACGATGGCATCGAGGTCCTCAGGTAGTAGGTTTTATATCAGACTGTCCTTGTCCTAGTCTCTGGCTCAAAAACCTTCCCCGGAGACACGGGGGCTTTGAAGTCAGGGTTTTCCTCCCTTAGCCTTTCTGCAGCCAAGCGGCCAGGCCTGCAAGGCAGCAGGACAATGTTGATTAATTTTCGAGGTTCTCTCCTCTAGATCCGCCATGTTTAGCCTGGGGGCTCGTGCTGCCCAGTTTTTGGGGTCACCTCAGAGAGGATGTGGCCAGGGACCACGCATGGGCGGTCTTGGGATAGAGGGATGCTATGCTAGTCCGGAGGGATTACACACGAGGGTGCCTCACGAAGGCCAAGAGGCCCTAGTCTAGGGTGATCCCGGGGGAGGCGCTGTAAGAGTTCCCTACTACCCGCACCACCAACGCAACTCGTCCCCTGGGGCCCCCACCTTTTGAGTCAGGCAGCGACCCCTTGACCCCTTGACCCGGCTGGCACCGGATGACCAATCACATTGTGAGTTTCGCGCACACCCCTCTCTTTTGAAAAATGGCGCCGCTGCCGTGTGAATCCGCCATTGTTTACCGAAGCAGAGACCTTGACCCCGTCTGGAATTTCCAGCAGGTAGTGGTATCTGCGGGTCGGGCTATGCGGGAACGTGGAGCGCTCCATCCCGTCAGACATCCGATCAGGCGGCCGACGGTCCCGCACAGTCGCACGACATGAACGGACCATGGATCTGCGCCTCTAAGGATAATGACTGTTTGAAGATTTTTTTTATTCTTATTTTTATTTATTTATTTACTTTATTTCATGTTATTTTTTTTAATTTATTTATTTATTTATTTATGTTTTTGGGTGGGAGGGAGGTAATCAAATTTTTTTTGTGGTTGTGATTTGAATTGAGTAAGTATGTCCACAGTAACAACCAACAGCGATTGTGAAAGAAAACTTAATTTCAAAAAGAATAAAATATGTTTCATACTTACATCTCAGAGAACAGGTTATAACATTAATTTCTTGTGAAAGAGAATAATCAAAACAGAAAAACTGACATATTATGATCATATTTATCACTGTATCTCCACCATAACGACCAATATTTTCAGAAAGGGCTAGCTTTACGTATATTTTATTATTCTCTTCTGGAAATCATCCATTTCTGCATTCACAAGTCTTTAACCCTTATGATTCGGAATACACCACAGTGTGAAATAAGTTTGACTAAAATAGTTCAAGGGTAGTGCCGGAATAGCTTGCTATTCTGGCACAACCCTTGAACTAAAGCCATTGGTTTATATCCTTATCTTTAAGTACTATAATGTAGCTTGCATTATATGGCAGTGTACAAATTTGAAGCTTTTAGCCTCAGTATGATATGGGTTAATTTCACATGCCCACATGCGAGATACTTCAAAACTAACCAGTGCCTAAAATAAGCCTATTTTTAAGACATCTAAGTTGGTTGTTACTTTGGACATTTCTGCTGGTTGTTATTTTTGGCACAAATGACTTTTTGTCACAGGCTCCACTATGTGCACATGCGAGGCATTGGAAAGAATTTTTTGTAATAGCTAACAGGTGGGGGTGTTGTCATCACCTCTTTCACCGCCACAGCCAACTTTAGTCGTCTTACCCACAGACCCCCATGGCAGACTATAGTCAACATAGAGGGGTCATGTCAAAGGAACCATATTTCCCACAGTACAGTGTTTCTACTAGCATAACTGACGTCAGTGACACACAACATACCGGTACCGGTACTACCCTTTACACCCTGACACATTTTGGAGTGGTACAACCCAATGTGTAATGGGGGTTTCCCTTCACAATGAGACGAGAGTACAAAAATGGCTTTGAGTTAAAAAATGCCCTATCACGGCACAAGAGGTTCTTGCCCTTATTTTCAACGATGAAAATAGCAAAGCGCCTGAAAATGATTCTGACTAAAGACCTTGATGATTCTGCTGATAAAGGCTGGATGCCGGAACCTGAAAATTCCAACAAGAGTCCTCAAACAGATTTAAGAAAGTGTGTTTTGCTTTTTTTCACCAACCATGTGTGTGTGTGATGTGTGCTCCACGTGTATTGTAAATATTGTAAAAGTTTTCTGTGTGATCAATCAGTCAAAGTTAAATCATAAATATGAACTTTGGCATAAAATCAACATCTGCCCCCAATACACAAAGTTTGAAGTGAACATTTGAAATAGTTTCTGAGATACAAGCAGTTAAAGATACCCACTGTCCAGCAGTTCACACAGCCAATTTAAAACAAGATGGGATGAACCATAACCCACAAAGTCCCTTCTATATGAGAGCTGTCTTTGCTGTCAAGGGTCTCTGCCTTTTGTCTTTGACTTGATTCTGATATTAAAATATCTCCTTTTGAAAAAGCCTCGCAGATGTGCCAATGCGCCATAGTGAACTCTATAAGGGGCGCGCGCAGTGCATACGTGTCATTGGTTTGTCAAACCTCTTTGTCATGACGTATTTTTTTGTTTTTACGTATTTTAATATTTAACGTGATATGTTTCGCTTTCACTTCAGGACTTCGGAAAATGGTGACAAAACTTGAATTTTACGGTACAATTTCAGTCTTGCTATAATTTGTGTGAAAGCAGGTTGACTTTACCAAACTACATGATATACTAAGTACACCTGCATGCTCTTCTGAAAGCGCGTTGATGTGTGCGTATGTGTGTGCGTGTGTGCATGCGCATTCCAAACATCCTCAAGAGGCATAGATGTTCATGCACCCTCTGGGCATATGAGGGTCTATGCCTCTTGGAGATGCACGCATATATGTGAGAGAGAGAGCGAGCAAGCGAGAGAGAGAATTATGTCATATTTAGAGTATGTCTGCGGGGTGACGGAGTTGCTTCTTTTACGTCAGTGCCACTGTCTTTCTCCAGGGCAGATGTCAAGTTTTTTTTTTACTGTTTTAATTTTTTTTCTGAAAAGAATTATTTTTTTTATTGAGGAATTTAAAAGGGTACAAAGCTGGCTAATGAACTCATCCAATGTCTTTCTCCAAACTAGTTGTGTGTACAGAATTTTCGGAGATTCTCTTGTTTACATACATACGCACACACACACACAACGGCGCTTCGCACCAAATGTACATTCAGCAGCGAGGTTAGTGTAACTAGACATGACGTAATTTTTATTTTGTTACTTCAATTGTGAGAGGTTTAGGCTTGCTCGCTATTAAATTCGCCCCACTGCGACTCGTCCTAAAAAGTCCCTTCTATAAATAGAAGGGACTTAAAAACTGGTGCTGGCAACAGCTGTTTCTGTATAATTTGGCAGTGAAGGAGTTAAAAACAGGTTAAAAGCTGGATATTGTTTTCAACAAAAACAAAGGGGAGGGGGTTGGGGGGGGGGGGGGCTAGTTTGATCTCACCCAACCTTCCACAATGCACTTCAACGTAGCCTTTAGGGGGGGAGGAGGTGTTCTCAATATGGAGGTGTTTTTTCCCCACCCACGCACCCCTTTCTCTTTCTTTGTTTAGTGGGTGCCTTAACTAAGCTAAAAGATTACCCCTCTGGATGGTCACTATCGTGTAATTTATAACAATAACATGAGTGAAGGATTCACAGAAGTCGCAAAAAACAGAATGTCATCAAATGAATGCAAAACGAAGTTACTGTCAACCAATCGGAATCACAGCGCTGGACAGACAAACAGTTCGATCCCCTGCCAGCGCTAGCCTCACCTATCTGGTTTGTGAGTGTCAACCAATCGTAAAAGAACAAAAACAAATCGAACCTTGCTGGCAAACGCAAGCTGGTCGGAAGAGAAATCAAAAGCCTGAATGGCCATCGATTACTTCAAAAACAGAAAATGTCGAGCGGCAGATGTATTCCCCACAGTACAGTGTTTCTACTAGCATAACTAACTGACGTCAGTGACACGGTATAAATTGCTATTTGGGTTATGTCCCTTGCACACTAAAGAAACGAATTCGGGATCTGGCTAGCTCTCACAATACACATCTAGTGTCAAAACTATATTGCAACAGTATCAATCGTTTTATTTCCATTCTTTTAGTCAATAACAGTCTACGCAATGAATTTTTAAAAACTGTTTAACCAGATTGTCTTTGGCATATCCATTTCCTGTTCTGAATCAGATTTACTTACAGTAAGTCGGACTAGCCAAGACTTCAATTTTGCGGGAAAATTGGACCAAAATGGCTCTCATCAATAAGCCAAGCGAAGTCTGGCTTCGTGTATTTGAACAATATGATAATGTTTTCAAAACAAAAGCTGACAGACAGAAAGATGCTCAGAAGAGAAAGAAGCTTCTTGATTTAAACAAATGGTAATTGGTATGACTGCAGTGCATACACACTCTCGCACAAACTAAGTTGATGGGTCTTTCTGTTAATTGACTTCGGATTTAACGCTAAGGGACCCGAGTTTGTTGTATAATTCCCAAGTTTGTTATAAGCGAAGTAATTTACATAGGAGGACCTATGAAAAATGTGTTATAGTATATATGCGACCTTCTTAATAAAAACAGTTTATGTGTAATGAGAATGACATGTTCACTGCTAATTTCACCTTTTTAGCCCCAAGTGTGTGGAACTCACTGCCAACTGAAATGCGGAATCTGCCCACATTGTCACAGTTCAAAGCTCACTTAAAGACTTTTCTTTTCTGTCGGGCATTTAACACTTAGCTCATCTTTAGCTAACTGTTGACTGCCTTTTATTCTGATCCTAGAGGAAGTGAATGTAAGGTGTTGGGAAGAGATGGGGTGGTTTAAAATAGTGTATAATCGTGCGTGTGTCTGAGAGAGAGCTTGTGCATGCGCAATGAGTCCAGTGATTTCCTGGAGAACAGCGCTATACAAGAACTATGTATTATTATTAATTTATCATGTGTGACTGACCTTTTACTTTTAGTCGACATGACACTATAGGAAGGATTGTTAAATATGTACATCTGTTGGAGAGCTCTTATGTTTACTCCTTAACTTGCTGCAGTGCATCAAACATTTTGTCTTAGGTACCAGCAAGACTTGCCAGCACTTATTTCCAGTAGAGCAGAGAAACACATCTCAGATGAGGAGCTGGCAAAACTAATGACATGGAAACTGTCGGTAAGACCATGATTACTGCAACTATGTGACGATGGGAAAGTAAATTGAACTTAAACTTGAAAGTAACTTAAGTAAATTGATCTGCTGTATCCAGGTCCGCTGGCCGCATATAAAAGCTGATTTTGAACATTTATGTAAAATACTACTTTTTGTGCTTAATATTCATGTCAGCTTGAACCATTGAGACAGCACTCTGATGGAAATGTATTTTACAATGTAGCCCAGCTATCATACAATTTGATTATTACAGAAACAAGCATTTCATTTAAAATATTCCTTTAATTGTAATGAGTATAAATTGTAATGAACACATTTTCAGACATCTACCGTATATCAAATAGTAAAATACCCTGCTAAGGTACATTGTACATGAACTGGTGAATTAACTTTGGTGTAGGAGTCGAATCCAAATGCAAGACTCTCGGACAGTCACATTAACCCCCCTGCATTCCCAATTTCCTTTGTTTTCAGCGAGGAAAGTTCCGTCCAGGTCTACAGAAACTGGTGGAGGAGAACAGTGCAGATGCTGTTGCAGAAGCAAGCAAGAAAGCATTTAAGGCACTGCCCAATCTTAAATCTGCAATTGAAGCATTAACTGTTCTCAGAGGAGTAGGGCCAGCCACTGCTTCTGGTGTGTATGTTTGTCTTTTGCAATATACTGGATTGTACACTACATCACTCACTATCATCTTAAGATGTTGTCTTACCTCACCAGGCTTTTCGTTATTGGAAAAATGCTTCTTATTTGACAGGGATGCAAAAAATTGGAAGGGTCACCTGGATGATAAAATACTAAATACAATAGAGAGCAAAACACTTCAACAGTTTAAGGCAGACGGAAACCTCATCCCACCACTTGTCTGTTTGTACAAGTAGAACCTCTAATGAATGGTCAGCAAACTGTAAGGTCACTGTTATGTGGTAGACGCGGTCATTGTATGATGCAATCACAGCAGTCGCAGTCAAGTAGGGATCTTGTAAAGGAACTCCATTCAGCTGCAACTCGTCACACATGGCACAAGGTAGTAGACCACACTGGAGTAACAGTTCCAACAGTACTTTATTCTCACAATGCACTCTCGGCACAATGCGTCCACATTTGCATCCACACGTTGGTACACTGTCTCATACAATGCATCCACAATTCTGTTACACTGCATCTCCCATACAAGGCACGCACATATTTCCTAACGCGCTCTTTTATACTATTACAGATTTCCAGAACAATCCAGCAAGTTTGACAACTAGCCCAATCAGAAAAGAAAATGTAACCAAAACTCATTAATATTCATTAAAAAAGAATAATCTAGATCTATCTACAGCCTTCCACTAACATCTAGGCGCATTCTGTAAATGTTGCTAAACGTAGCCAATGTGTACTACAAAACTTTGATTTCATATTTGAGGTCATTAGAACCGTTGCAACCCTTCCTGAACCTTCCAGTCTAATGTACGAATGTAGGTCAGACCTTTCGACAATGTAGCAAAAATATGCAACATTCTAGCTACACAACAAAAATTGATAGCAATTCTCCAGGCAAAAGAAAACGGATCACACTAAAAAGGTAAGTGATTCTTATCCAAAACAACTGAATATCGGATCTTTTCTATGATCAACACACACATGCCCTAAAAAGAATAACAACCACAAACATAACAGTCACCTGCTCTTTACGGTCACATTCACGTTGCACAGACCATGTTTACTATATTAAGTACCTTGATTTTACAGCCACCTACTGAACACGGCAGTGTATTGGAGCCATAAATGGCTTAATTTACAGCTACTGCCAGACTGCACGATAAATGCGTCACACGCAACGGGTCAGTGACGTCTTGTTCGACTGGCTATGCTGTACGATTTTCAACAAAATTACTGGTAGTATGAGATTTGTCAGAGCAGTTTGTAAAAGATGTCAAAGTTTAGTTTCTCGGGAAAAGGGCAGGACAAGAGACACTAACTTCATAAAAATGTATGTTTTGCAGCTCATGTGTATGACATATCCACATAATTAATGACTTTTGTGACTTTGACCTTCCAACAGTTCAAGTGTTCTAACATAACATGTGGTAAGGGTTGACATTTGTACTGCAAAATCCATGTTTTCTCAAATTTATGCACTTTTCACTTTTCTCAATCTCCCATGACTATTGATCTTTTTGAGTAGTGAACCAAATTTGTATGCATAGAAAGGTCTTATCATCAAGCTACCTGTCTTCCAAATTTTGTTGAAAAGTTTTGCAAAAATCCTGATCAAAACTAAAATTCTACCCCAAAAAATAGATATTTTTCACATCATTTGCTGATCTCTTGTGACCCTTGACCTTTCCAAGATGTCATCCAATTTAGCATGAATAGGAAGGTCTTATCATCAGGTATCTCTGTACCAGGTTTGGGATGAAAGTTATAAATAGTATTAGAGAAAGAACTTTTTTTGGGGGTCAGAAAATTACTATTTGATTTTGAGACCTATTTCCTGATCTCCTACAACCCTTGATCATTCTGAGGGGTCATCCAAACTACTATGCATATGAATGTCTTACCATCAGGTATCTCTGTACCAAGTTTGGGTTTGAAGTTGGGAATAGTATTTGAGAAAAAAAAAAAAAAACATTTGGTCAAAATATGGCTATTTTGGACCTATTTCCTGGGCTCTTGTGACCTATTTCGTTGATATTTACTGCGTATAATAATAATAATAATGTATATTTTTAAGTCGCCTATACTTTCGATAGAAAAGCTCTAGGCATCGTACAAATGACATACTAACATACATACACCTTGCATCCTACAACACATATACACACTCACTCAACAGGATATACAAGAAAAATAAGAATAACACAAAGAACACACCAACAAAAAATGCTCACACACAAAAAGACGCACGTTTACCATAAAACCAACGGATACACCAGACAGCCCTCACAGACAACAAAATGTTGACAAAAAGAAGAATTATAATGGTGAATGCACGTTTAAAGGGATAAATGCGTCTTTAAAAACTGCCGGAAACTATTGGCTGATTCAACATATCTGAGGGACTGTGGGAGTTTATTCCAAAGAAATGGTCCTTGGTATGAGAAAGACCTCTCGCCAAAAGACTTGGTTCTCACAGTCGGAAAGCGTAATGGTTTAATGTCTGCTAGGGAACGGAGCTGTCTTGAGGGTGTGTACAAATGAAGAAGCTCAGAGAGATAGACAGGGCCAGTAGAAGGAGACAGACAGGTATGACAGATGGACAGGACTTTGTATTATACTCTAGATAGCTAACCAATGGAGTGAATGCAGGATGGGTGTGATCAATGTGGTCTGACTTCTTTGCCTTGACAACAAGCCGTGCTGCTGAGTTCTGCACCCTCTGGAGCCGATCCAGAAGGTACAGAGGACAGCCACACTGGAGTGCTTTGCTGTAATCGAGTCGGGACAAGACAAAGGAGCAGACCAGTGTTTTAGTGGCTACTGGTGTGAGAAGATGCCTGATGGAGCTAATGCGACGTAGTTCAATAAATGCAGATCTACAGGTATTCAGAACATGTGGTTTTAGTGAGATACTGCAGTGAATGGTGACGCCAAGATTTCTCACCTGAGTAGAAAAACTAACTTCAGTATCTAGGATTGTGATGGACTGCGGTAAGGAAGAAGATATTCTGGTAGAGGAAACTAGCATGGCTTCTGTTTTATCTTCATTCAGTTTTAGTTTGTTGGCTATCATCCATGTTTTAACATCAGAAACTGACTGTTGCACACACTGGATGATGGCATCGACCTGCTGAACATGACCTGACTTATACAACTGCATGTCATCAGAGTATGCGTGGTGAGAAATTGGGTGTGCAGCTATGACACCAAACAAGGGCTGCATATACATAATGAAGAGCACAGGCCTGAGGACTGACCCTTGGGGTACTCCAAAACACAGAGGCTGAAAGATGACCACAGACAGAGACAGTCTGTGACCGATTAGACAAATAGGATTTGAACCAATCAAAAACTTGGCCCTGGATACCAAAGACACGTTCAAGGCGACAGAACAGGGTGCTATGGTCAATTGTATCAAATGCTTTAGACAGGGCCAGCAAAGCTAAAACAGAAACCTGACTATCATCCAGTGCAAGCAACAAGTCATTCATGATTTTCAGTAAAGCTGTTCCATACTCTGACTTCCACGGTAGGCTGATTGCAGGGGATTTAAAAGATTGTTGACAGTGAGATGCTTCAGGGTCTGAGAGAGCACAACTTTCTCAATGACCTTTGATAAAAATGGAAGATTTGACACAGGTCTGTAGTTCTTATACTTATAGTCATTCTGTTCTAAAGATTTTTTCTTCAAAAGTGGCTTGACAACTGCATTTTGGGGTGTCATTTGATATATCCATATTTCCCAGTGTGTATGCTATTTCACATTCTGTTTGTTAGATGTTAGACCGCTTAGTGTGTATCAAAATGGTTGTTGTGATGCGTCTAGTGTGGTAGCACAGTGGTAGTGCTTGTCACTTTTTGCTTTCAGCTTCCACCGTTGGCTAGCAGTATTGTGAAAAGGAGGGCAGAATGCATCAATCTCTCTCTGTAAGGTGCTCAGTTACCGTGTGTCGCCGCGAGGAGGCACTACATGAGGCTTGTTGTTGGAGAGGCTGAACTACAGGGGACTCGGAGGAGGTCTGGCCCCCAGACACGTGGCATGCAGGCCCACTGATTTGTGGATAAAACGCTGATGCTCGTGAACAAGACTCCCAACTATGGGTAAATAGCCCCACTGCCTTGTGAGTGCCTCGGGAGAGGCAAAGGCTAGGGGAGCAAACCCCGACAGAAAACCAACCATGGGCAGAGTGGGCACAGCAGCCCTGGTAGGCAGCCATTCTAGGTGCAACTCCTTACAAGAGTGTGGATAGATTGGACTCATCAGCATTGGTCGGCAGCCATGTCTAGGGATGGGATCCGAACAAACTCCCTGGGTAGACCAGACTCATAAGCTGTGGCAGGCAACTGGCCTAGGAGAAGTCGACTCCAAAATTAAAACAAGGGCAGGGGAAGCTCTCGATCCAAGTTAAGGAAATTCTCCTACGAAAAGGAAAACTCCAAACTGAAACCAATGACCAACGAAGTCGGAGTGTCGCTGACTATGCCATCTGGTATAGTGTGGAAACCCGTCAGGGAAACGAGCACACACGCAACCCTCATGGATTATGCCTCAGATGGATATTTCGATATGGTGTCATCCCCGTGGACCAAAGCCAGGCGGGGACGGTGCCAGGCCCTTAGCCTCTAAGGGACCCACCTCAGCGTCTGGCGGCTCTGCTAACCTGTGAACCAGGGGGAGGCAGAGTAGTGCTACTGGTCTCTCTACAACTCCAACGACAGCTGTCAGGGTTGCGCAGTGGAACGCAGAAGGCATTTAGCAAAAGAAAACAGAGTTACATGCCTTCCTGAAAGAGAACAACATTGATGTCATCTGCATCCAAGAAACTCACTCGACAGAAATCCGCAGATTCTTCATCAGGGGTCATGAAACTTTCCGACGAGACAGACCCACTGGACACAAAGGGGGAAGTAATAACTCTTGTCAGGCATGGAATCGCAGCGCTGTTGATAGAACAGACAGCAGCAGACGAACTTGAGTTTGTCATCATCAAGATCCTCCTGCAAGATGAAGAACTTCTCATCACCAACTGCTACAGCCCTCCCACCTCAAGGCTTGATCTCCATACTATTCAGCTCTTGCCAGAAAACCACATAATTGTTGGGGACTTCAACGGTCACTCACCAAGCTGGGGGTATGAAGACTTGGACCGCAGATGAGAGGAAATAGAGGACTGGCTCATCGATAACCAGCTAGTCCTGATTAACCAGCCAGACGACAGACTGTCACAACACGGGGTTTTTTTGCCTATTTTTGTAGGGGAGTAAGTTTAGAGGGGTGACAGGGTTTAGTTAGTCACCGGGTAGCGATAGCATATGTGTCTAGTATTTGGCCTGTACACGAGTATTTGCTGCTGTACGAGAGTTTGCAGGTCGGCGTAACACGCGGGATCGCTCAGTTTTTGACGCCATCAGGTGGTACCTGTTTCACGTAAATTTTCATCACGTGATTTAGTGAGCGTTTTTTTTTTGCCAACCTAAAGTTATCCAAATTTTAGTTAGTTGCATTCCAACAGCGAACAAGTAGAGTCGCATTCCAACAGCGAATGAGTACAGTCGCATTCCAGCTGCGAACGAGTACAGTCATCCTTTCAACGTTGTCTCTGAGGGGGGTTTGTGTGGGCGTGGTTTTCCATTAGCCGCCGCCTCAAGTAGCTGTGTCGTCCCTCTGTGGTGTCCCTGCGAAACGGCCCTGGTCGAGCCCGGGAGTCGGTGTCCTAAGAAGAGAAGAAGAGCTGCGACCACTTTACACCTGGCTTGTCTTGTCCTTGTTTGTCTTCGTCCAAGCCAGGGCGTCTTCACTGATGACAGTATGTACACACAACAATTCTCTAGTGGCCATTTGCTCGGGGGGTTTGTTTGTGTTTGCTTGTTTTGATATTATTTTGGCTAGTGTGTATTGGGGGAGCAGGTCTAGAATAGAAGAGAATAGAATGTAGAAGTGAATGCCAGCTATTGTATGTTGTTTTGTTTTCTCAAAACAACATTACCGATGACATTACTGTTAGGAATACTGATCTAGCTAGCCTAATTTTAGCCAAAATTGTTGCTTGCCTACATGGCAGGGGAGGTAACAAGGGGCGCTATAAGCTAGGCAGTCCCCTGGGTAACCTCCCTTCCATCCTCATCCGGTCATACAGCTACTGGAATCGCCATTCTGTTCTTAGCTGAGCCGTAGGAAGGTTGCGTGCCTACTCTCTGCGTCTGGACTTGTATAGTGTGACCGGTTGGGCTGGCAACTTGTGGCTTGAGCTCTGCTTCGGGCTGGGGCTCACTAGCGACGGAGTTCTGAGTTCACTGGACCTTGTACTGTTCCTGGGACTTACCGACGAGCGACCAGTCGACTTGGGTGCAGGGCTCGAAATTAGCGGGGGCCCGGGGCCAAAAACCCGCAAAGTTGATTTCGGGCTCGGAAAGTTGAAAAACGAAGGGCCCGCTAGGCCCGCAAAATAATTTGTCTGCTACAGCTAGCTCTACTCGGCAGTTTTGTATTTGGGCCAAGGGAAGCAACCCACACCGGTGCCCTAAATTTTTTTTTTTTTTTGTTATTGTATTTTTGGTTTACTTCTGTTAACTCAAGTGCACATAAGTGTAATATGAATAGATGATTGAAAAAAAAAAAGAAAAGGCAAAATCTGTTTGTTTAACTTTAGTTTATCAGGAAGAGTACTGTTAAGTTTAGTTCCCTTTCATGGTTTTGTTTTGAACTTTTGTGCATTGAGGTCAGATTTTTTGTTAGGTTACTCATATTAAAAATTTAATGATGTGTATTGTGCAATACTCATTCACAAAACTGAAAAGTATTATACAAGAGACTCACTTGATTTTTTTCTATTTTGTTTAATGGCCATTTCAGGCTCACTAGTCACTGGAATATGTGTGTCACTGAATGTGTGTGTGTGTTTTTTTTCCCCTTTTTTGTTGGTAATGTTTGAAAGTGAAAGAAAAGGCAAATAAAAATGACATCACTCAGCAAAATTGGAAATTCAATTGTTTTTATTTTAGATTATCAGACAAATTGTACTTTCTACTTATTATATTGTCAATAATTTTTTTGTTTTTTGTTTGCATTATTTTTCAAAGTTGGGCCCCGAAAGTTGCTTGTGGGCCCTCAAATTTTTCAATCAAGGGGCCCGGTGGCCCCCAAAGAAAAAAGTTAATTTCTAGCCCTGTGGGTGGCTCTACTTCTCGTTGGTCCCTGCAGCGCTGCCTCGCCCGCCTCTCTGGCTTGACTAAGTATAACCTCGGTTAGTGCCCACGACTGGCGCTCAGGGGGGATGGATAGCGCCGGGCGTCGGCAATGGTCGTGTTGCGGATTCGTTTTTGAAACTCGTACACGCGTTAGCATTGGTGCGTGGCTTCGGGAGCCACGCTCGTTCGCTGGTCTCTGTGTATGTTTTGCAGTGGTCAAGTTCGCACCAGCACAAGATGTAGGGACTTCCAGTGGCTGTGTGACTGCTCACAGGATGTCTGCTTACTGTGCTGCGCCTGCGCCTCCACTCTCCTGTGCGGCGACTGCAACCCCGGTGGGAGGAGCAGCGGTCACAGCTTGGCGTTATATCGGCGGCAACCGACCCCAGTCTGGGAGCGGTCGTCTACTGCTGCCTCGACCCCTTCAGTGGAGGTGACGCTTCGGACACTCACGAATCGGGACGCACGCGCGGATCCGGAGCCTAGGGTTACAGTCGGAGGGTTCGTCAGCTCGCTGCATTTGAGACACTGAGCCTGGCCAACTTGCTACTCCAACAACAGTGTTCGTCAGCTCGCTGGTGAACGGTACACCAAGCTTGGCCAGCACCGGACGGCTACAGGGTTCGTCAGCTCGCTGAATACCACCTGGTCTGGCCAACTACGTCCGATGGACCGCCACGCGTCTACGCCCGTGAGGCAGTCCAAGCAAGTGCAAGCCTTCTGATATGGAGGTCAGTAAAATTATTACTTACTAGGCTTATAACTGCCCCCTCGGCACAGGTGCTTAGTGACGAGTCGAGCTTGCAGCGTCAGGCATCGCACGAACGGAGCTCCCGTTCAGCTAGTTTTCGGCGATTATAGGTGCCCGACGGCCGTCCTAACGTACGTAAGTTACAGGAGGACGAGCGTCCTCGTTCACTATTCTCGAACAGGTCTCCACGCTTGCAGTCTGCTTCCAGAGACCGGGATGCCTTCCGACACCCTAGGCCTTCGGTCGCTGCAGTACGGCTTCCGTCAGCTGTCATGCTGCTCTGCCTCGCTCGCCACATGGATCCTTGCCGAGTGTGCCGCGGCGCCTTCGGCCGCCCCCCTCGCAGTGCATTCGGTGCTGCCTTCGGCATGGGACTCGCCTTCGGCTCTCTCCCTGCGCCTTCTATTCTCATGGTTGGGACCCAGCAGTTAGGGTTTAGACTTGCTCTCTTCTAGTACAACTAAAGTACATGATGCGTCGATACGTGTGGCAGCGCGGGCCCGCGCATGTGTTCATGCGCGGGCGATCACTGCCAAGTATAGCTTAATGCCTCAATAGCGCAGTCGGTTAGACTCCCGGTCAAAGAAATGTCACTTTAGTAGGCGAGCAGTGATAGGCTTGCATTGCGTAACGACATTTGGCACACACACACTAGTACACGTGCGGGCAGACTCGCACGCACGCTCACAACGCACCGGTTACTTGATGGGACTCATTAGCGACGCTTCCTCCATCTTAGTACTCCGATGACAGTCTTTGTAAGCTGACTGGTAAAGCTATACGCCAAGCTGGGGCAGCACCAGATGTCTACGCGATTCGTCAACTCGCTGATTACCGCCTGGTCTGGTTTACAACGTCCTTGGACCGCCATGCATCAACGCCCTTGAGCCCATCCCAGCTAAGCGCAAGTCGTTGTTACGGACGTCAGTATCGTGACCGTAAAGTGCCGGTTCCACCGCGCGCCTGTCAGAGTGGCGCGTGTAGTTTGTTCCCAGCCGGACCCGGAGGGTTCTAGTGCAGTGTTGCTTCGCGACGACATCTCAGAAGCGGCCAGGCGTGGGACCAGCTCCCCGTTCCCTCCTAGGCAGGGAGTACCGGACAGATACCAGCGGGATAGCTACGAGTGAACTCACAGGCGAATACACCCTTGGTTGCAGTTGTTGGCGGTGCAGCAGATGCGCATCAATGCCAAGACGGTTACTACGCCCGGCGGCCTTCCTACTACGCTAAGCATGTGAGGCGACTCCGATGCTCGGCCAGTTCTCCTCTAATGGCACAGGAGCGGCTTCCCCTGTCGCCGCTGGGTTCGACCTCAAGCCTCGACCGGGGATGGGCTTCGTCGAGGAACGGACCTCTCGCATAGACTTGCCCTGTTCACCGAAGGTAGCCTTCGGCGGCAGGTTTTCCTTGGCTGGATAACCGCCTGGGAACGACAGGTTGGTGGAAGTCTTCTTCACTCGTGTCCGGTCCTCCAGACGCTGGCTTACGTTCAAATAAGAATAGTTCTAGGGTAGCGCCGGAGTGGCTTGGCGCCGCTAGGCTTCACGCTATTCTGGCTAACCGCCCTTAAGGCCTTGGGCGGTGTTCCTTCTTTTAGCGTAACCTTTGCTTGCAGGGCACTTTGGTAGCGGTTATGAGTTAAGATGCGGCAGCCCGCTCCCCCAGTCACGACGGGTAACTCGTCCCTGCCTCAGCTCCGCGACCGAGACGATCGCTACTCTAGCAGCTCTTGGTTCAGTCACAGAGCGACTCGCGCCACGCGCTGGGAGATGGACAGTCTTCACTCGCACCTAGAGGCTTCTCGGCGACGACACTGGTTTCGATGCAGTGACTCGGGAGTCGCTGGCGATACGGCTACGGGAAGGAGTGGTGAGTGCTACAGGCCAGTTGTGTATGCAAGTATCGTCGCCCTGCTTCGCATGAAGACTACCCGAGCGCCTCGGACCCTGTGCAGCCTATGGGCTCGCTGTCAGCCTTGGCCTGTCCGATGCTTCTCTCTGCGTCTCCATGTACCCCCCCCCCCCCCCCCTCTGGACGTTACCTGCGCTTCGCCTGCCGTGGACTGGTCTACCAGATCGCGCTTCTACCCGTCGGCCGCGGCCTCAGCCTTGGGGTTCACCCGCTTCTTGCCCGCCGTCGTAGCCAGGGCCGGACGGACGCCCGCGAGCCCTACGTCAGACTCCCTGGACCAGGTCTTCGCTCGCGGAACCAGACGGAGGCCAGATGGGCAGCGGTTCGAGTTGCGCTACTAGCTTGGGCGCCAGACTCTGCTCGACGTGGGTATGTCCGACCTTGTGCCGTCCCGCCTCTTCGTTCTGGGGATGGCTTGCACCAAGTTCAACAAGGTGAAGTTCACAGTGCCAAGCGTCAGGGTTGGCAAACCTGCCCTCGGACGGTGAAGTTTCCGCCAGGGAGTGGCCTCAACCTCTGGACCTGATGTTGTGAAGCGGACTTACTCCCCCTTGGCCGTCTCTACTACCGCCCGCTTCAGCTGCACCGTCTCCTACTATGGACGATTCTTAATGAGCTTGGGGTCAAAAGGTCGCGTGCGTGAAAACGAGGCTATCTGGGGCTGGACGCGCGACAGCAACATGGCGAGTGAAAGCGCAGAACGTCGAGGCCTTAGAGTTATGCCGTATTTTGAGCATTAGCAAATATCTGACCACATATAAAAATCAGTCCCCTGTAAACCAATCGCAGCCATTTGCATTGAAGCTTGATTGAATTGTGTTCGAAGAAACTTGTCAGCAGATGGAGCATTCAGAAGATTGTGGTTTTATGATTTTCTTCTACACATTTGAGATATATGAGTGTTTTGTCAAAGCTTACACGGAACTTGTAACATACTGAGTGCACACTATTTTTTTTTCAAAGATTTGACAGCACATTAGCATTGTTGGAGGGGTCAACTCGGGTATATTTTGTGAATTTAGCCAGCAAAAACAACACAGTTTGAATTCAATTATCGGTTGTGGGCCTACTTAGTGTTGTCCCATGCTGCCCCCCTCCCCATCCCCACTCAATGTTTCCAGTTTGGTGAATTCAAGCATGTGTCGGTGTGCGTCAGGAAGATAAATAGGCTAGCGGGTTAACACTATCTACAAGTGTTTGTCCTCTCTTAACCATTTCGCAGTTGATAGCAATTTCAGAAGTGTTTTTCACAGGCATCATTTCAACCAAATCGCTGCTGACAGGCCGGCTAAAGGGTTAAATTGTCGAAGTGAGAAGACTGCAGCAGAATAAAATGTATGACATTCATCACTGTGTGTGTGTGTGTGTGTAATAATAATAATAATAATAATAATAATAATAATAAATTTATTTCAGTTTTTGCAGGCCATCAGGCCCATATGAACACAAAATACAATTTACAACCAGAAAATACAGGAAGGTGGTTGTAAAGAACACAATCACATAGCATTACATCAGCGCACATAAATAAACAAAAACAACAAAAGTTCAAAGCAAATCCCTCTAATTCCTTAATTTAAGGCACCCTGAAATATACATAGCAACTTTAAAGACCAGTTTATCATGTAGGTTTCCACACAGCAGCTGAACTTTGAGATCGGATGGGAATCTGTAGTAAAACAGTGGAATGTACTTTTTACGTAACGGGGAATATTTTGGACGCTCGAAAAGAAAATGACACAAATCTTCAGCCTTATGCCAATCACATGAATTACATTCTGGATTAGTGATGGGTTTTCCAAATCTGGATACTCCGTTTAAAGGTAAACGGTTACATCTAAGTAAACAAATTGCCCGCCTGAGTTCACAAGAAGTCAGCTGCCCTATGTAACTTGCTCTAAGTATTTCTGGGTGGTAATGGCAGTATTCTGTGTTTGATGTAAGGGATGCATGCCAGTCCTGTCGGAAACAATCCATCAGCCGATCTTTGAATATCTGAATGAACAGAGGAGTGTTTCCAACTGACTGCATTTCCCACACATACCCAAACCCGTGCATACACAACAGAGTCTTTATTTGCGTAGCCCAGTTCGATCTACCTGAGGCATCATGCATACATAACATCGTGTAACACTGTCTTGGGTATCTGTTTTCTGACATGGTAAGAAGTCTGCACCAATACTTCACCATTCGAACATAGGCATCAATATACATAGGAAATCTTCCACACTCACCCAGCGCAATATTGTTTTTTACATCTCTTCCAACACCAAGGACCATTTTACAAACCTTTATATGAACCTGCTCAATTACATCATGCCTCTGGAAACCCCAAACCTCTGACCCATATAGCACAATGGGCTTAATCTTGACATCAAAGATGTGAAAAACAGTGTCAGCTGGCAAGTTTTGTAATTTGAAGTATAGTCTTTTGATGCCTGCAACTGCTCTCCTGGCTTTTCCAGCTAAGTTTTCTACACATCTAGCCCAGTTCAGAGTAGAGGAAAATATCACACCAAGGTAAGTATAACTGGACTCGACTTGAATCTGCTTGTCAGCATAAAACCATTTTTCACAATTTTTCACAAAACCTCCATTTTTGAAGACTACCACTTTTGTCTTGTCCATGTTCACAGTGAGACCCCATTTTTTACAGTATTTTTCTAAACAATTAATTTTCTTTTGGAGATCTGCTACAGAGTCAGAGACAATGGCTATATCATCAGCATACATAAGAAGGAAAATACCCAGTGGGTCCGCAAAAATATCAATGCCACGTGCACCTCACGATGATATTTCTGTCTCAAATTCTGAAAGAAAGATAGAAAACAGCAGTGGGCTCAACACGCAACCTTGTCGCACCCCTGACATGCAATCAAAGTAGTCGGTAACTTTGGTTCCAACCCTTACAGCAGCTTTTACATGTTTGTACATACTCTCCAGTGTCTGAACCCTGGTCAGCCCCACAGGGTGGGTTTTTCTCTATTCTGGGGCATATGTTTCTGTCTACCCTTTGTCCATTCACCTGTATTTGCCTTTTTAAAACTCTCCCTACTGTCTGCACTGCCTGTAGCTCTTGATATTGGATGTGTGTTGCTAAATGGTCTTGGCTTTATTTAGGCCCCATGTGTTAGGTTTATTTAATGTGTTTGACCGGCTGGCGACATACATTCAATGTTCTGTTTAGTTGTTTTTTTTTTTTTTCACAAGCAGTGCAGGCACGTCCTGAGAAAGCCTTGTTGCTGTCGGGACGTTAAGCAATGTACAATCAATCAATCTGAAGCAACTTACCATGAACTCCTTTACGTAACAAGAGATACAACAGTTTTGTCCTGTGCACACTGTCGTAAGCTTTAGAAAAGTCTACGTACATGGTGTAAAAACGGCCACCCTGTTTGCTAAGATACTTTTGCACTAGTGCCTGCAAACAAAAAATGTTGTCTATAGTACTGTACCCTTTACGGAAGCCAGCTTGAGCCTCAGGAATACAATCATTCTCTTCACAAAAACGAATCAACCTGTTGTTAATGACACAACTGTACAACTTACTGATAACGTTCAAAAGAGAAATTCCTCTGTAGTTGTCAACATTTCTAGGGTTACCCTTTTTGTGTAGTGGAAATATCACAGCCATGGTCCAGCTTTCAGGGTATTCCGCACTTTGAAACACACGATTGAACAAAGGATGCAGAAATTTCACAAGGATCTCACCTGCATGATGAAAAAGGTCAGTGGGCAAGCCATCTGGGGTGCAATGTATAGAAGGAACTTACTGCACACGCTAAGCACTACCTTCGTAAGTAGTAACCACCGAGTAGGAAGCACCTACTGTAGGCAGCAATGCATGGAACCAACCTGCTAGTCACTAGCTTGTGACTACGAAGGTTCAACCTTGTCCCACAAGTTAATTTTATCGCAGGGGAAGCCCCTGCAATGCGCAGGCGCGGAAGTAGGCGTATGGCGTATGGCGGACGCCTATACAGGAAAGATGCTTGTTAAACATACACTGACCACTCGGCCTGTGATGTGTTATGATTTGTAATTAAATGTTGTTAATAAAGTTATGCAACAGATGTAAAACTACCATTATAATTTTTATGTACAAGAGATTGATGTTTATTTTTTGGGTTATGTTGAAATAATATAGACTGAAAAAATAACAGTATTAGTATAGTATGTTTGTTGTATATTTTTATTTCGTCATCATTTAACATTTTATTGACTGAAAACAAAAACAGTATTTTTGTTGTATAATTTTTTCCGTCATCATTTAACTATTATTGTTCAATGAATAATTTTGTTTTACTGTGTGTGTGTGTGTGTGTGTGTGTGTGTGTGTGTGTGTGTGTGTGCAGCGTGTCAACATGTAACTTACCAGAGTTAATGAATGTAAAATCTCACAATAATTCTTTCAGTTAAGAAGACGGTATATCAATTAGTTTATAACACAGTACACTTCATGCTCAGCTGTTTTGAATCTATATCCTGCAGTTGGTTACAGGTTCAACACAGACTTGGCCATTAATATGTTTTCCAAAATTATTGGAATTTATGTTAGTGGCAATAATTTTATTTTACAAGTTCTCATAACAGAATAAATAAGCATTTACATTATTAGTTGTAAACTTACTTATCTGTGTCTGGGAATAAAATTGGCTACATGTGACCCATCACGACAAAATGAGTCTTAACTGGTAATTTGGATTTGTTTTACTTATTATTATTTTCAAAATCTACAATTTCTGACCTTTTATTTAATATATTATGCATAAGCCTAGTACGCCAATTGAGGAAGTTATACAGGTTTAAAATGGGTCAAATGGTTGGCAGCCATTTTGAGAAAAGTCAGTTTAAAGATAGTCATGTCATTATCCTAGTTTTCCTTAGCAAGAGATACCTCTCCTGCTAAAGTAATGTTTGCGAGTTAAGACTCACTTTGTCATGATGGGTCACATATATCTCTGTCTGGCATGGTACTCTCATAGTCATAGTGTATGCTTAAGTAATACAATCAATGTTTAAGCAATAAAGTAATATGAAGGTTACTTTGGTGTAAAGAAGTACCCAACGGAGAAAGAAACACGCTTAGAAAAGACGGGTACAACACAATTTATTAATATTTCGGGTAAATACCCTTTGTCAAAATAGACAAACAAACAAACATAGAGATTAGCCGCTACTTATCTTCGATGGCAGAAGGAATGTGGCAACTGAAGGAGGTGACGTAAAATAAAAGAAAAGAAAAGGAAGAACAAAAGTGCGGAAAAAGTAAAAATGACGTCAACGAAAAATCGCGTAAGAGAGAGACTCGGAAAGAACCTGAACACGAGAGACAAGAGTGTGTGCAAGCGGCTAATCTCTATGTTTGTTTGTTTGTCTATTTTGACAAAGGGTATTTACCCGAAATATTAATAAATTGTGTTGTACCCGTCTTTTCTAAGCGTGTTTCTTTCTCCGTTGGGTACTTCTTTGCATATTACACGCTTGGCAGTCACCTTTTTGGTCTGGATTGATTACTTTGGTGTAAGCTGCTTTTCCCCCCCCCCCCCCCCCCCCCCCCCCCCCCCGATGCTGAAGTGGTGTTCTCGAAATCTGTCTCTCATTACCATTCACCGTCTGGTTGGTTCCCGA
The DNA here is from genome assembly GCA_036245525.1 of Semisulcospira habei. Classification (NCBI taxonomy): domain Eukaryota; kingdom Metazoa; phylum Mollusca; class Gastropoda; family Semisulcospiridae; genus Semisulcospira; species Semisulcospira habei. The sequence continues at coordinate 170,395,676 of BTPG01000008.1, read as the reverse complement.
GGCGTAAAAACGCAGTGCAAGACAAACTTGCAACACTGGGGAGAGGCACCCTTTTCTCGGCACTTCATGCTTGATTTGGTCTTCGATTTCAGCAGCAAGTTGAAAAATGAAGTTTCTCGGGAATCCGTAAATCTCTTGTAGACTTTTTCGTCGTCATATACCTCCAATGGATGGGTTCGATCGCGGAATATTCGCTCTCTTCGTATGGCTCTCCGCCGGTTGTGCATTATAATAATAATAATAATAATAATAATACCGTTATTATATAGGCGCTTTTTCTCAATTTTGGGGAAATCGACTCAAAGCGCCGCGCCTGAAACCCAACACACACACTCACGAAACAGACACGGATTTACGCCATTTAAGACAAACACAGTACAAGACGAACGAAGGGCCAGTCAGCTACTGAAGTTACAGAGATTTTTGAATCGCTTGTATTTGAAATTTGTAAAGTGGCCTGAGACCGGTACCAAAGTGGTACAGCACGGGCGCGGCCATCTTTCTTTACATGCGGTAAGTACTTCCTAGTGGCTGTAGGCCTCGGAATAGCAGCCCTACCGTAGGCAGCAGTGTAGGCAGTGCCTTCGCAGGGCGCTTTGTTCCATGCATTGCTGCCTACCTGCTGTAGGCACTACTTACGCCCGTAGGTAGTACCTTCACTACTGGGCACCTTCTATACATTGCACCCCAGGGCCTGATGCTTTCCCTTTCTTCATGCTATTAATAGCACTGCGAATTTCATCCTGCGTGATTTCCTCGTCAAATTTTGCATTGTGACAACCATCACAATCATCAGATAATATATGGTCATTCAAAACACCCTCGGCCTGTCTGCTGAAACCTGAATCATCAACATTCTGATCCACATTTAGCAAATTACGAAAATAATCATACCACACGCGTGGTGAAATAACATCAGAACACAACTTCTTAACGCCAGTCAGAGACTTTATTTTTTGCCAAAATGTTCTTGAATTTGCATCGTTACATGCATCGTTGAGCTCATTCAAAACCCGTGCGTTGTACTCTACTTGTTTTGTTTTACACAACTTCTTAAATTCTTTCTTCATGTCAAGATACTTCCCTAAGTCGTCATGTGTGTTTGTGTGTCTGAACTGCTTCAACTGTATGTACTTGTTTTGTTTTGCTAACTCGCAGTCCGAGTCCCACCATGGCGGCTGTGCACGGGATTCACCACCTACCTTCTTACCTGACCTCATTTTGTCAGCCGCCTTCTGAATGAATGCTACAAAACAGGCCGACCCTTCTTCTACACTCGAGTCAAGCGCTGACGAAAAGTGTTGAAATTGAGTCTCCTGATTATCTTCAATGTATGCCCAAAAGGACTCAGCGTAGTTTTCTTTCCAAACAAATTTAACCCCTTCCTCTAGTATTATATCATCATTTAAATCATCATCATCACATGAATAAACAGACTGAATAGAAGTAAACGTGGTTACAATGGGGAAATGGTCTGACTCGCACCTGTCTGCAACAAACATATCGGTCACTAGGTCAAACACGGATTGAGAGCAAATACAGTAGTCCACCACACTTTTGCCTCTGTTGGCCACGCACGTAATTTCTCCCTCACTGTCACCTTTCGTTCTGCCATTGACAATAAACAAACAGTACTCTTGACATAGTTCTATCAGTTTCCGACCAAAACTGTTTACGCCAATATCTTTTGACCTCCGTGGGTTTTGTGGTACATCCTCTAGCAGATCTGTTAATTCCTGTAAAGGCTGCACGTGTGTATTATCATCAATAAAATCAGTATCAGACAGACCGGCGGTGCGGGCGTTAAAATCGCCACATAATAGCCAAGGCAGCTCAGGATGAGCACGTAACACTTGAGCCATGTAGTTTTCTAACACTTCAAAACCATCAACGTTATCTTCACCATATACAACAGAACGCTCTGGAGCCACATACACAAATGCTGCCAGAACATCAGATGCAGAGTTCAAAACAGACTTACCGATCTTTAGAAACACAATATCCTCAGCTGCCTGCATTAAACGCAACACATGACAGGCTATAGATTTATGTACACACACGGCCACGCCCCCTTTCAACTTTTGTGTACGTGGTGAAAAAAACACCTGATACTCTGGAAAGGTATCCTCTATAACATTTTGCTTACATGACCAGATCTCTGAAAATGCAAAAATTTGACACTTTTCACAGAACTGCCTAAAAGAAACACTTTTCAGCTTATTTACAAGACCTTGGATATTCCATGCCATGATGCGAAACACAGAGCTACCACTTTCACCACTACCACTTTCATCATCACAGTGTGCTGGTGTGGGTTTGAGTGTGGGCACTTGAGTGTGTGTGTGTGCAGGTAAGTCGTCCTTTGAAGACACATGGTGAGGGCCCTGGGGGTCTGAATGAGGGACGGGCTGTCTTCTCCTGGTTGCTGGGTCAACATGCCGGCCTGCCCCTCATTTCTGCCCCCTGTGTTCCACTGGCCTCTGGGTAGCAGCGTCGTATGCGTGGGTCTTTCCCTCAACAACGAGGGAGTCGAAGCGGAGGAAGGCCTTCTTCCCCGCCTGCTTGGCCTCCTTGAGGAAGGGTAGCAGCTTGCGGCGCACGTCCCTCACCCGAGGGGTGAAGTCCTCAGAGATGTAGACCCAGGACCTGTTCTCCTTCAGCGTTCTGCGCTCAAACAGGATCCGCTCCTTGTCTTTGTACTTGTTGAAGCACACGATGATGGGGTGGGGCGCCTTGCCCCCCTTCAGACGATGGGCACGCTCCACCTCGATCTCCTCCTCTATGCCCATCTCGTCCTTCAACATTGACTTGACAGCTTTCTCACAGTCCGCCCAAGTCTCTGAGCGCCCCTGGGGGTGGGGGATTCCGTGAAAGATCAGATTCTTGCGTCTGCTCCGCCCCTCCAAATCATCCAGCTTATCCTCCTGCTGCGTAACTTTCTCCTTCAACTCTTTGTTTTCTTTCATCACCGCAGTAAAGTCACTCTGAATTTTGTCCATCTGCTCCTGCATTGTAGCTTTCATACTGTCCATCTTTTTGTCCATCACATTCAACATTTTAAACACATCCGCAATAGTCGGCTCAGACACTGCGTTTGTCTCAACCCCGGGCGACTGGTTGTCTTGGTTCCCCTGGCATGTCAAAAGAGTCTGTCGTTTCGGTGGGCCTGGGTTCGCTTCGACATCGCCGCACCGGAGCAGAAAGCCGACCAAAAACACGAGTATGACTGCCACCGGTGCGCTGACACTGACAGTGCGGTAACGTAGGGCTGCCTTCCTCTGTGCTTTGCGTGCCATGAAGTTTTGAAAAGTCCAGTAAAAGGTACCGCAAATGGCACGAAAAGCTACCGAACTGATCGGCATGATGAGATGAATCACTCTGTCGTTGTTCTAAAGTCACTAATTAAGTAATTATGTTGCAAAATGCTAAAAATGTGCGGAGCCGCTCTTCTACTGTGTGACGTCGATCGTGAGCACAACTCACCCCTGTGTGTATGTGTGTGTGTGTGTGTGTGTGTGTGTGTGTGTGAGTGTGTGTGTGTGTGTGTGAGCGTGGCAGCACTGCTCAATCATCTAAAGGGATCAGCTATGACATTTGAAGGGTAGTGCCATGGTATTTTCATGTGTTAAGCTGATCAGACAATAACCTTAAGCTATCACAGCTGATCCACTGTTTTCTTGAAATCAAGATTGTAAGCCAAAACTTTAATACATTGACATTCTATAGCAAAACACGCACACATACACACGTGGGAACAGGCACCTAACTTAAATTTTACAACAACAAAAATAAATGTTAACAGAGCAGAACCTGTTCTGGCAATGACCATTTTTGCTAGAAGAAAGTGGCCTTAAACATCTCATGCTGTCTCAAGAGAGGACGGTCTTGTAGGGCCAACAGTGGCATCCGGGCTGCAGCCACCTAAATGTTGGTCTATAAAGACAGGTGATCTGCTATAAGGATGGTCGCTCTAAACAGTTTCTGCTGTAGACCATAAAGTCTATACATGCAAGTTTCTCACACCCCGGCGCAACCCACTTGCACATGCACCCACACACGAGCAGATGAATTCGGATCAACCACTCCTTCCTCCGTTGAGTTTCGGTTGCTTTTGGAAAAGTATGAAATTAAAGTTTTGCGTTTTCATTATTCTGTGCTGTATTTGATGTGCACACAGGAACAACGCAATGGCGTTTCGATCTACGCTTCAACTGCTCCTTCTCTGTCGCCATGAAAGTACTGTCTGCCCCTCCCACATGTTCCCCACATAGCCTCGCTTTCGATGCGACCTTCACCTCATGAATATTCGTTGAGAATGGTCCATGGCCATCAGTGACGGGCGACCTCGTGGCTCCTGCGCCGGGCTTCCGATGCTACTTCGTTGGGTGGGGCCGGGCTGGCACGTCGGGAGTTCCCCTCTACTCGCCTCCTCCCCGGCTGTCACGGGGCGTCGACCCAGCCTTCACGGTTAGGGCGCTCACCTTCTTCGGATGTTTGTCGCGGCCTCCGGCTCCTGGTCCCCGGATCTCGCAGTCCAGCACTCCTACTCTTCAGAACAGAAGGCTGTCTGGCAAGCACTCAACGCGGGGGACGTCTACGTCACCTGGAGCTGCTTGTCCTTCGGACAACCCCACGGTGATCGCCTATCCTACCCTTTCCCTCACACGACACGGTCAGCTTCTACGCTCCATGTGGACCCTCTGGCCGGACATCTTCGAAGGATCGACACCCAGGGGGAGCACCCCAGGATCGACCTCTTCACGACGAGGTGGATTCTCCAACTCCTCCCTCGTTGTCTCCCCCATGCCAGATCCATAGCCTGGGCAGTCGACACTCCTTCCTTTCCAGGGACAGACTCGTCGCGTACGCCTACCCGCCGACGGTTCTCGTCCCCAAGGGCCTGCTCAAGCGCACAGATTGCAACGTAGTCATGGTACTGGTGGCTTCCTTCGCCTGGACCAGGTCTTGGACCACCGACCTCCTGAACCTCGCCACAGCCCCGCGGTGGCTTCCCGCCTCGCGCACGATGCTCAAGCTACTCGGCGGGCTCTGCCCTACCCGTGCCCCGAGCGACTTCATCTCCACGACTGGAGTGATGCAACAAGCCCTCACCACTAGACGCTTCTCGCTTCAGCGGGGGAAGCTACTGCTACAGCCCGTGGACCCTCGACTGGGGGAGTTACGATGAAGTGGCGAGTCCTGTGTGACAAGGTGCGTCTCCCTCCCACGGAGCTGACGGTTCCGGCTGGCCGAGTGGTTAGTTCTTCACTGTCCAGCTTCAGGCACGTATCACCTTGCAGGTACCTAGCGGTGTCCGATGAGACGTACCGGCATGTGGGACGGCCCGACCTTGACAGCTGCTAGGACCTGGCTGACCTTAGGGCGCGCTTCGATCGAGGGTGTCCGCCCCTCCTCTCCCTCGTACCGCTATGGGACCTACCCTGGACGCGGACGTGGACCAACCCTACCCGCTTCAAACCACTTCAGTTGGCGCGGACATCGGACATAACGTGGAGAACAGGCTTCCTGCTGGCTCTCACCGCGCGGCCAGGGTCAGCGGGATACACGCTTTTCCACACGCCCACCATGCCTACAGTTCCATACAGACGCCACTGGCAACTGCTGTCCGACCCGGCTGCCTAGCCATGACCCTTTCTCCTTGGCTGCCCTGCAGGTGGTCACCTTCCAGCCCTGGAGGGGTCCAGGCTGTACCCGAGAATCCAGACGACAGGACCCGGTGAGAGCCATACACGCGTCCAAGCGGTGGACCAAGCTGCCACGCAAGGGACGTACCCGCATTTCCCTCTCTCTGTCCCCAGGTAGACATCACGGCTCGGCCTAGACGATATCCTACTGGCTACGTTGAGTGATTCACTCCGCCTACCAGGATCTCGCCCCTACTGCAGCCAAACGATTGAACACCAGGGCGCCCGAGATCAGAGCCATGACCGCTAGCCTAGCGCTCGCCGCTTCGACGCGGTCACAGATATCATGACGGCTGGGGAATGGTGAGCACAGCCGACCTCTGGGCTCCATAGCTGATACGCCCCGCCTACCAGGACCTCAGCCCTGGTTCAACCAGATGTATGAACGTCAGGGCACTTGAGGTTAGGAGCCATGGCCACAAGCTCACATTCGATCGCAACTGCAGTCAAGACTTGTGCCGGCGGTGGGCTGGCGATCAGAGGCGACCTTCGCCCAATTCTACCTGAGGGACCTCTCCAGCCAGCGCGAGAACCTGTCCTGGTGGGAGACAGTACGGCGGCACAACACTCCCTCCCAGCACCCCAGGTGCCGCAGGTATCTTAGCTAAAATTATCGGGAGGTTGTACCAGGGAGAGCGGGCCTCCATATTACCCAGGGGTTAGGGGCGTTCTAAGCCGCACCCGCCTCCTCTTCGATATTCTTCCTAACAGTAATGTCATCGGTAATGTTGTTTTGAGAAAACAAATGTATTTTTCTTTAAAATATATTTTTTTGAAAAATACTTACCGATGACATTACTCGGAGGACCCTCCCGCCTGCCCCGCTGCTGCTGGCTCGCTATAAAACAGAATGGCGATTCCGGTAGCTGTATGACCGGATGAGGATGGAAGGGAGGTTACCCAGGGGACTGCCTAGCTTATAGCGCCCCTTGTTACCTCCCCTGCCATGTAGGCACGCAACAATTTTGGCTAAAATTAGGCTAGCTAGATCAGTATTCCTAACAGTAATGTCATCGGTAAGTATTTTTCCCAAAAATATATTTTAAAGAAAAATACATGTTTCTAGAGTAGCTAGCGCCGGTTTAGTTATTGGGGGTTTAACGCCGAGCTGGCATCTGAAGCCATTTCACTATCTAGGTCGGAGTGTAAATATCGGAAGTGAGTCACGTGGTGACATGTAAATATGTATTATGTTGGGGTTGAATTTATCATTGTGGGAGAGAAGTGAAGGGAATATGTTGAGGTTCAATCTACCATTGTGGGAGAGAAGTGATGGGAATATAAAAGACGGCAATTAAAGTTGCGGGAAGGGTGATGTGATTATCGTGTTTCTTTTGTTAGTTATTTATGTGTTTTTACACCTGTGTTTTAGTGCCTCCTTAAATCCAAAGAGCTAACGGGCTAAGTCTGCCACCGTGTTGTGGTACTGAGTGGAAGCTGACTGTGTCACTCCGTCTTCTTGTGGAGCTACGACGCCGAACCTGAGTGCCTTTGCGAGTGTCGCGGCGCGCATCGTGTTTAGTCAGGTCGGGTCATCCCGTTTATTATTTTCTAACCTGTTTAAGCAAAGTTTTGTTTGCGTATAATCTTGTAAAGAACATTGTAAGATTCTCCTCGTGACTGTATTGTGAGAGGATATTTGTCACAGTGACACTGACAGTTTGAGTTATTGTATTATTTAAAAGCATCCTGTGTTAAGGAAGTCCTTATCGCAGAAGCAAGAGCATCGAGCTGAGCTGCGCTTAACGGTTGTGCTTCCGGCGAGAAGGTCCAGTGACGAGAACTATATTGAGTTTATTCAACTTTCAGTCATGTTAACTCATTCTACCCCAGACACACCACAGCAAGATAAAGATCGACCATGATAGTTCAAGGGTGATGCCAGAATAGCTTGGCGCCTATGGGCGCCAAGCTATTCTGGCATCACCCTTGAACTATCATGGTCGATCTGTGTCCTGTACTGCAACGCAGTCTTCAGAGGACGTCTTAAAAATTTGGGGATTTCGGTCTTGGGGTAGAATGAGTTAAGTTAAGGACCATTTGTTCCATTTGTATATGTGATATTGTTTATTCTAAAGTGTTGCTAGTTAAAGGAGCCTTGTTTGTTCTGAAACTTTGTTAGTTAAAGGAGCCTTGTGCTGTAAATGTCTAGTTTGCGAAAGCTTTAGTTGAGTCGAACTTGTCGTTCGTGATCCCGCTGGGGAGATTCAGTAGCTTACGGATTATGTTCATTTTTTCTCGATCTTCAGTTGTGTTTTAGTACGCGTATTTAGTTCATCATATAGTTGATATTGTGCTGTTTGAGATACTGTTACTTAGGGAACCATGTGCTGTAAGACTCTTCGCGGAAGCAAAGGCGTAGGTCTGTTGGCGTTAGCGCCTGACGCTTATGCTTCTGGCGGGGTCCAACGGCTGTTGTTTTAAGCTTTTCAGTTTATGTTTTTGGTTTTTATTAAGGATAGTAGTTTTATTATATATATCATTTTGTACTTTATTTAGGATATTTAGTTTATTATATATTAGTTTAATTAAATCTGTTTTCGTATTTTATTAGATATATTTGGTTATATATTAGCTTTCTTAGTCTTTTGTATTGTATTAGGGATAATTGTTATATATTTGTTATTTAGTATTGTGTATAATAGATATTCGGTTTGGGGAGTTTGGGCGTGTGTGTGTGTGTGTGAATGACGTGTGAGTGCGTGGTTAGGATTGAGTGAGAATAGCTGGCTGATTGTTAGGGTTATATGTAATAAATGTCGTCGTCATTGTTCCTCTGGTGTTTGTGTTAGGTTTGTGTTAGTGTGGGTCGGGTGTGTCTCGAGTGGTAGCACTCATAGCTCGCGCCCCGGAAGTGGGGTCGTGACACAGACCAACATACTATTCCAGAGCTTGGAAGAAAACATCAACTCCTGACCTCACCATGGCCACGGAAGATGTTCAGAAACAAACAACCAGAGTCGTAAATGATCAGCTGGGCGGAAGCGACCATCTCCCTATCATCCTGCACATTGCAAATAAAAAGACTGCCAGCGAACACCACTGAAAAAGAGCCAGCTGGAACTTCAAGAAAGCTGACTGGACAACATATCAAGCCCATGCTGAGGTATTCTGCTGCATCAACCTAACAGAGGACATAAACAAAAATGTCAAAAAACTGACGGGAGCCATCATATCAGCAGCTCAGAAATCTATCCCCCGTGGCTTCAGAAAAGACTACAAACCCTACTGGAGCAAAACTCTGGCTGCCATACTGTCTTCTTAATTAAATCTGTTGTGCATGATTTTAATACTCTTGTGCATGCCCATGTCACTAAAACTAAAGATCATAAGCTATCCAAATTCAACACTAATCGCAGCACAAACTCTGCTTCAGCGGTCCCTCTTACTACCCAATGTGATACCCGGCGTTTGGTTGTGCCTACTGTCCATCCGCTTACCACGCTTGGTGCTGACTGTGGTTCTGGTGTTGGTGCCGTGATCCTCACATCGGCTTCATTTTCTGGACTGGACGGTTGTGCCCCAGCGCTGACGCTGACCCACGGAGCTGCCCTTGATGCCACATCTTTGACCTCCTCTGGGCCGGAGCCTGTTGAGGGTGACACATCTTCTAGTGACGATAACTCTACCCAGGATGGTTGCGCTGCTCACACACCTGTTTTGGTCGTTCGAGCTGCCCGTCCTCTGCCATTGTCCAAAGTTGAAGACTTTTCAGGATGGTGTTGCCGTTCACGTGCCTACGTTGGACGTTGCCGCCGCCCCTTCTCTTCCTTCGTCCGGAGAGGTGAACTCCGATGCTTACGGAGAGATTGGTTTTGCCGCCTGCGCACCCACGTTGGATGTTAGAGGCACCCCTCCTTCGACTTCCGTTTTACATGACGTTGATGCCACTTGCACTCCGTTGCTTACTGTGATAAAAGACCCCTCTAGTCCTTCGTCTGACGCTGTAACCACTACGCACCTCCACTGCGCCTTCGTTGGTACTACTACACCTCACAGGAATCTAGTACAGTGCATTCCTGAAGATTTAACTCTGACACACGATGAAAGAGCTGTCCTCTCCAGAGGTTTAAAGTTTATTCCAAGGCAGCCTACTATAAACAAATACGAACTCATCAGAGATCTGCAGAAATTCTATAGGTCTCTTAGATGGATGGCTGTCCTGGGCCATCGACCGATAACTCAGAAGGTTGGTGACATCTTTGTCATTTTGACACTCCTGTCCGAAGAGAACCACCTCATGGTAAACTTCCTGAACTCGAATGCTATATTAAGAAGACCATGTCTGACATTACTTACTTACTTACGCCTGTCACCCCTACCCGGGTATAGGCCGTCGACGAGAGACCTCCAGCAACTCCTGTCCTGTGCTTCTTCTTCGATTCTACTCCAGGTGGTTCCCAGTCTCTTGATGTCTGCTTGGAGGTCTCGACGCCAGGAGTTTCTCGGCCTACCTCTTTTCCTCTTTCCCTGGGGGTTCCATGACAATGCCTGCCTAGTGATACTGGAAGCTGGCTTTCTCAGACTGTGACCGATCCATCCCCATCTTCTTCGCCCAATTTCATTCTCTGCTGTTATCTGCTCTGTTCTCTCCCAGAGTCTGACGTTGCTGATCTTCTCTGGCCAGTGGATTTTCAAAATTCTTCTAAGGCAACTGTTCATGAAGGTCTGTACTCTGTTGACTGTGGTTTTTGTCAATCTCCATGTCTCTGCTCCATATAGGAGAACTGCTTTTACATTGGAGTTGAAAATCCGGACTTTGGTGTGTTGTGACAGCTCTCTGGAACTCCACACTTTTTTCAACTGGAGAAAGGCTGCTCTGGCTTTACCGATTCGTGCTCTGACATCTGCATCAGTGCCGCCTTTTTTGTCTATGATGCTCCCAAGATAGGTGAAGGACTCCACCTCCTCCAACAGGGTGCCAGCAAGCAAGACTGGTTCTTCCCTGGTTGCGTTCAGCCTCATTGTCTTTGTTTTCTGTTTGTGAATGGTGAGGCCCACTTGGGACGAGATGTCAGCAAGCCTCGTGGTCTTGTCCTGCATTTGTTGATGAGTGTGGGACAGTAATGCCAAGTCGTCTGCAAAATCGAGGTCGTCAAGCTGTGTCCACAGTGTCCACTGTATTCCACTTCGTCTGTGCTCTGTGGTCATCTTCATGACCCAGTCTATGGCCAGTAGGAAGAGGAACGGAGACAGCAGACACCCCTGCCTGACACCAGTTCTGACCTGGAGCTCTCTGGTGAACTGCCCTTCGTGGATCACGCGACATGTCATGCCATCATAGCTGCTCTTGATCAGGCGGACGAGCTTTGTGGGTACACCGTAGTGTCGTAGGAGTTTCCACAGAGTCTCTCGGTCCACGCTGTCAAATGCTTTCTCATAATCCACAAAGTTGACGTACAGCGGGGAGCTCCACTCCAGAGACTGTTCCACGATGATGCGGAGAGTGGCGATCTGGTCTGTACATGATCGGTTCTTCCTGAATCCTGCTTGCTGGTCTCTCAGCTGGGGGTCAACGGAGCTCTTCATTCTCTCTAGGATGATCCTGTTGAAGACCTTTCCTGGTACTGACAGCAAGGTGATTCCTCTGTAGTTGGAACACTTGCTGAGGTCGCCTTTCTTGGGAAGCTTGATTAGGTACCCCTCCTTCCAGTCAGCTGGCATCACCTCCTCTTCCCAGATCTTTCCAAACAGTGGGTACAGCATCTCAACTGTTGTCTCCAGGTCTGCTTTCAGAGACTCCGCTGGGATGCCATCTGGCCCTGCTGCTTTGCCATTCTTCAAAAATGCCACTGCTTTTCTGATCTCTTCCCGGCTGGGTCTGTCACAGCTGATGGGTAGGTCGGTCTCTGCCGGCTGGATGTCGGGGGGGTCGGGTGGGCTAGGTCTGTTCAGTAACTCTTCAAAATACTCGGCCCATCTGTCGAGTTGGTCTGCTCTGTCTGCAATAGGCTTGCCTTCTTTGTCTTTTACTGGTCTTTCTGTATGGCCATACTTACCCGACAATCTTCTGGTAATGTCGTAGAGCTGTTTCATGTTGCCGCTGCCTGCTGCCTTTTCTGCCTCTGCTGCCAGGCTGTCTGTGTAGGCCCTCTTGTCTGCCCTGATACTCCTCTTCACCTCGCGGTTGGCTTCCGAGTATTCCCCCTGTGCCCTTACTTTGGCTGCTCTCGTGCGACTGTTGTTGACCGCTGCTTTCTTCTGCTTCCTCGCTTCTATCTTCTTCAAGGTCTGTGCCGACAGCCAGTCCTTGTGGTGGTGTTTCCTGAACCCTACAGTGTCTTTGCAGGTTGAGTTCAGCGCCTCTCTAACTGCCTTCCACTGCTGCTCTGTGGTGACCGCCTCCTCTTCATTTACTAGCTCCTGTAGCGCTTGAAACCGGTTGGACAGCACCAGTTTGAACTCTTCTCTAACTCCAGTTTCTCTCAGGAGGCCTACATTATAGCGCTGTCTTCTTGTTGTCTCTGTGCGGCTTTTCTTTAGCTTGAGCTTCATTCTTAAGGTAAGCAGATGGTGGTCTGAGGCGACATCTGCTCCCCTCCTCACTCGAACATCTTGAAGGGATCTTCTAAATTTCTTGCTAATGCAGATATGGTCTATTTGGTTCTCTGTTGTATGGTCAGGTGAGACCCAAGTTGCTTTGTGTATTCTTCTGTGTGGGAAGATGCTGCCTCCAATGACCAGTCGGTTTAGAGCACAAAAGTCTACAAACCTCTCCCCGTTCTCACTCATCTCCGAGCCTAGTCCCTGTCTCCCCATCACCTCTTCGTATCCGGTGTTGTCCTCCCCTATTTTGGCATTAAAATCGCCCATGACGATGGTGATGTCTCGCTCCGCACATTTGTCCACGGCACTCTGGAGTCGGTCGTAGAACTCTTGTTTCTCTTCCTCGTCACTGTCATTGGTGGGCGCATAACACTGGATGACGTTCAGCTTGAGCTTTTTCTTGGTTCTAAAGGCTGCTGTTATAATTCTTGGCCCAAAAGCCCATCAGCGCTCTCTGTGCCACTGGTGACAGCATGAGTGCTACTCCTTCTGTATGGGGGGCATTCTCCTCTTCATGACCTGAATACAGAATCATCTCCCCACTTAACAGCCTTTTCTGGCCAGACTGCGTCCATCTGGCTTCACTGATGCCTAGCAGGGAAAGGTTGTACTTTTGCATTTCCGCTGCTATCTGGGCGGCCTTGCCGCTCTGGTACATGGTCTTGACGTTCCATGTGCCCATGGTTGTATCCCTGGATAGAGAGAGGCGGCTCGGTCCTGTGGCTTCCGAAGACTTCCGGCTTTCACCACAGGACGTCATAAGTCTTCTAGTAGAAGAACCTTCCTCCTCCAGGAAAGGAATTACTGTTAGTCTTTTCGTCGGCGTTTTTGTAGCTATTTCCTTTTTTGCAGGGTGGGGAAGCTACCCCCACGCCCAACCCCCTTACTAGGAGGACCAGGGGTTTTCTGTCGGGGTCACCTTCCCTTAGACCATGTTGGTTCACGGCACCTTATTTCATTCGGTGCACCCCTCTCACGAGGGACCCCCTATCCACCACCCAGGGGACGCGCCTCAACGCCGTATGGTCCCAGCGCGAGGATGTCTGACATTGGACAACTCAAATTCAAACCCATTCCTCACTCTAATCTCACTAAATCTGAACTCGACACTCTCAACAATCTTCGTAACAGAAGCGACATCGTCATCAAACCAGCCGATAAAGGTGGCACCGTCGTTGTATGGGACAGAGATCTGCACATCAAAGAGGCTTACAGACAGAGAACCCAGAACACTACCAACACCTTGACGAATGCTCCCTCCTAGCTGATCAAAAGCGCATCTATAAGACAGTCAAAGAGATGATTCTTAAAGGAGAGCTTCCTTCCACAGCTAATCTCCTCATAAAAAAGCGGCCTAAGCAACCTAACTTTTACCTTCTCCCAAAAATTCACAAACTCAACAATCCCGGCCGCCCCATAGTGTCAGCTTGCAGCTGTCCCACTGAACACATCTCCGAATACCTGGACATCATCTTCCAACCCTTTGTCCAGTCTCTACCTACCTACATTAAAGACACCAACCATGCTCTAGAGATCATAGACCAAGTCAACCAGAAACAACTTTTCAAACCTGAACTGTTGTTTTCCCTTGATGTCACTTCACTATATACTGTTATGACGCACTAGGACATAGTCGATAAGGTGCCAGTGCTTGGAGCGAGGATGCATCCAGGTGGTCTTTCGACTGTCCTTTTGCTGAAAAGTAGTGTTGGTGATGACCAGTTGCTGCTCCGCACAGAACTCCAATAGTAGGCGGCCATTGTCATTGCAGTTCCCCACGCCATGCTTGCCGAGGACTCCTTTCCAGGCTTCAGAGTCCTGGCCCACTCTGGCGTTGAAGTCGCCAAGGATGATGACTTTGTCGTCTGCAGGGGTACTCTGTAGGAGGCTGCGCAGGTCAGTGTAAAACTTGTCCTTTTCAGCAGGCTCTGCCAGGAGGGTTGGGGAGTACACACTGAGAAGGGTGACGTGCTGCTGGTGTCTCAGTGGGAGGCGTATGGACATGATGCGGTCTGAGTGGCCCGTTGGTAGGTTTTCCAGCTTAGTCGCAATGGATGTCTTGACCATGAAACCCACGCCTGAAAGCAGTCTTTCTGATGCAGGCCTGCCTGACCAGTAGAGGGTGTACCCAGCACCAAGTTCTTGGAGGCTGCCTTCGTCCGGAAGGCGTACTTCGCTGAGCGCGGCGATGTCGATGTTTAACCTCCGCAATTCATGGGCAATGAGGGCGGAGCGACGTTCAGGGCGTCCGCTGTCTGCTTTGTCGAGCATGGTTCGGACGTTCCAGCATGCTACGTTGAGTCCGGTCGTGGTCGTCATGAGAGTGGATCCGTTATTCTTTCTTGTTTTTTGACTGCAGGAGAAGATGCCCGTTGACCGCGGCTAGCCAACTGGGGTTGCGAGGGGACGAGCTTTGGTTAGGCCACCTTTTCTAGGCCCCTCTCCGTGTGGAGCAAGCAGTGCTGTCCCTAGAGAAGGCTGCTTGGTCGTTCAGGGTGTGCCGAGTGATGTTGTCATCCCCAGGTCAACATCAGGCGACCAATATCCTGAACCGCCTGCATGCAGGTTTGAGACTGCGGCTTCCAGTGACATCTTTCACCTGCCGTTTTGCCCCTCGCCCGTCGCTACAGGACTTGGAATGGTCAGTGTCATGGTCCGTGGACGTTTCCTAAAGCCTGCGCGGTGGAGCATTTTGGTGGAGTGCAGTGTGCGCAGTACTGGCCCCACCCTTTAAACCCTTGGTTCATCTGCCATGGCCTAGCAAGCTGGGACGATGGCATCGAGGTCCTCGGGTCGTAGGTTTTATATCAGACTGTCCTTGTCCTAGTCTCTGGCTCAAAAGCCTTCCCCGGAGACACGGGGGCTTTGATGTCAGGGGTTTCCTCCCTTAGCCTTTCCACAGCCAAGCGGCCAGGCCTGCAAGGCAGCAGGCGACTCGTGGAGGGCGGGGTCGTCTATGTCCCGTGCAGATGTGAACATCTGCCCACTGCCCACTGTGAGGAGGACCGCAGTGACGTCCTCCTCACCAGAGTGATGCCCAGCGCAGAGTGCCACACTGACCACCGCCTTGTCCGCTGCAAACTCAGGCTCCACTTCAAGCCAAAACCCAAGAAATGGGGGCCCCCCAAGAAAAAGCTTGATGTTGCCAGCCTTCAGCGTGACGATGTGAAAGCTGCCTTTCAGACAGATTTACAGCGCAGGCTCAAAGACACAGCGGACCCAGTAGACTCCTCCCCTGAAACACTTTGGGAACAACTGAAAACTGCTATTGCAAAATCCTCTGCAGAAGTCTTGGGTTTCGCCAGAAAGAAGAACAAAGACTGGTTTGACGAAAACGATGTAGAGATCCAGGAACACCTAGCAAAAAAAAGAGCCGCCCATCAGGCCCACCTAGCCCAGCCTTCCTGCCCTGTGAAGAAGTCTGCCTTCCGCCTCGTCTGCAGCAGTCTCCAGCGCAAGCTCAGAGATCTCCAGAATGAGTGGTGGACCAGACTTGCACAGAGGACCCAGCTTTGTGCTGACAATGGTGACTACAGGGGCTTCTACGAAGCACTGAAAGCAGTGTATGGCCCCAGGCACCTGGTACAAAGTCCCCTGCGAAGCGCGAATGGCCAGGCACTCCTCACAGATAATACTTCCATCTTGAACCGCTGGTCGGAATACTTTCAGAGCCTCTTCAGCGCTGAGCGCACTGTTCAAGAAGCAGTCGTCCTACAAATCCCACACCTCCCAGTAAAGGTTGAATTGGACGAACCGCCCACCGCTGAAGAGACCCTCACAGCCATCCACCAGCTCAAGAGTGGCAAAGCAGCAGGCATTGATGGAATACCGCCAGAGATCTGGAAACATGGAGGCACAGCACTGCACAACAAGCTCCATGACCTCTTTCTCTGCTGCTGGGAGGAAGGAACACTACCACAAGATCTCCGTGACGCAGTCGTTATCACCCTGTACAAGAACAAAGGCGAGAAGTCTGACTGTTCCAACTATCGGGGAATTACCCTGCTGTCCATTGCTGGGAAAATCCTTGCAAGGCTGCTCCTGAATCGGCTGGTACCTGCCATCGCTGAAGACCAACTCCCAGAGGGCCAGTGTGGCTTCAGAGCAAACAGGAGCACCACCGATATGGTCTTTGTGCTGAGACAGCTACAGGAGAAGTGCCGCGAGCAGAACAAAGGGCTGTACGTAACATTTGTCGACTTAACAAAAGCGTTCGACACTGTGAGCAGGCAAGGCATGTGGCAGATCCTGGAGCGACTTGGCTGTCCCCCAAAGTTCCTCAACATGATTGTCCAGCTACACGAGGACCAGCAAGGCCAGGTCAGACTCAACAATGACCTCTCAGAACCATTCCCTATTCTCAACGGCGTAAAGCAGGGCTGCGTGCTGGCACCGACCCTCTTCACCATCTTTTTTAGCATGATGTTGAAGCAGGCCACAGTGGACCTCGATGATGACGATGCAGTGTACATCAGGTATTGTCTCGATGGCAGCCTGTTCAACCTCAGACGACTGCAGGCCCACACGAAAACCCTAGACCAACTGATTCGTGAGCTGCTTTTTGCTGATGATGCTGCCCTCGTTGCACACACAGAGAGAGCCCTGCAGCGCATCACGTCTTGCTTCGCAGATGCTGCCCAGCTCTTTGGACTCGAGGTCAGTCTGAAAAAGACAGAGGTCCTCCATCAGCCGGCACCCAAGACAGTGTATCGCCCTCCTCACATCACCATTGGCGAGTCTGAACTAAAGTCAGTGCACCAGTTTACTTACCTTGGCTGCATTATCACGTCAGACGCCAAGCTGGACAAGGAGCTTGACAGCAGGCTGGCAAAAGCGAACAGTGCTTTCGGGCGACTTTTCAAGCGGGTGTGGCACAATCAACAGCTGAAAACAGGCACCAAGATCAGCGTGTACAGAGCTGTGGTCCTCACCACCCTGCTGTATGGTTCCGAGTCCTGGGCCCTCTACCGCAGCCAACTACGACTCCTCGAACGCTTCCACCAGCGCTGCCTGCGTACCATCCTGGGCATTCACTGGAGTGACTATGTCACCAACGTCGAGGTCCTTGAACAGGCTGAAACTGTGAGCATCGAGGCTTTGCTGCTGCGGACACAGCTCCGCTGGGCGGGGCATGTCTCCAGGATGGAGGATCATCGCCTACCAAAGATCACCCTGTTCGGCGAGCTTGCTACTGGACACCGTGACAGAGGGGCACCAAAGAAGAGATACAAAGACTGTCTCAAGAAGTCACTTAGTGCCTGCCAAATCGACCACCACCAGTGGTCTTCGCTTGCTGCGGACCGTGACACCTGGCGCTCCACCATTTACAAGGCAGCCGTCTCCTTTGAGGACTCTCGCAGAGCTAGCCTTAAGGACAAGCGGCTCAGGAGAAAAAACAGAGATGCCGCAGCTCAGAACCCTGGCCATACCTTCCCCTGCAGCCACTGCGGTCGAACCTGCCTGTCTTGGATTGGCCTCCGCAGCCACGAACAAGCCTGCAGACGTCGTGGGCAACTCCTATAAAATCTTCGTTCGCGAAGTCAAAAAGCCAAGATTCAAGATATACTGTTATACCGCACAATGACGGCCTCAGTGCACTTGCATACTTCCTCAACCAAAGAAGTCATAAACAACCTCCTACTCATACACTTCTACGTCTGGCTGAATTGGTTCTCTCTCAACAGTTTCACCTTTGATGGCGTCACCTTCGCTCAGTGCAGTGGCGTAGCGATGGGCACAAAAATGGGACCCAGCTATGCTTGCCTTTTCATGGGTTTTCTTGAGCAACAGATTCTTCAGCAATACACCGGGCCTGTCCCTGAGATGTATAAACGCTACATCGATGACGGTTTAGGAGCTACACACATGACCCAAGCTGCACTTTTAGACTTCATTCACTTCGTGCAGGACTTCCACCCATCCATCAAGTTCACATACACTATATCAGCTACTTCAGTCGACTTTCTGGACATGAACATCAGGACTGACTGCGGAATGTTGAAAACTTCAATACATTACAAACCTACTGACTCACATTCCTACCTCGACTACCGATCTTCTCACAACCCCAAAACTAAATACAGCATCCCTTATTCCCAGTTTCTTCGGCTAAAAAGAATATGTTCCGAAGAACCAGATTTTGATGTTCAATCCAAAGAAATGGCTGGATTTTTCATCGACAGACATTACCCACATATTGTTGTTCAAGGATCTCTCCAAACGGTTCAGAAACTTAGTCGCGCGAGTACACTGCAGACTAAACCTACCGCTGATAGTGACGGGTCTATCGTAACCATGATCTACCATCCCCACACCAATCCGGTGCGTAAAATCCTTCTTTCTAACTGGGGTCTTTTGTCATCCAGTCAAGAATCTGCTGCTATCTTTTCTGAACCTCCGTTGGTAGCTTTCAAGAGGGATATTAATTTGCGGGACATGCTTGTTCGCTCTACTCTCAAGCCTCGTCATACCACCAGACCCTCCGGCTCCACTCCGTGCAATGTTCCTAATTGCAAGACGTGTCCTTTTATTTGCCCTTCCACTGTGGTGAATGGTCCACGTTACAAATTCAACATAGACAGATACTTCACGTGTCAAACCACCAATGTGATTTATGTCATCTCCTGTGTGAAATGCGGCCAACTCTATGTTGGAGAGACAGAAAGAACCATCAACGACCGTTTCAAAGAACATCTTCAACAGACCGGTCGGACGACATTTCAATCAGGCCGACCACTCCGTCTCGGACATTCGGGTTAAAGGCCTCTGGCTTATGCAAGCCAGTAATGTCTGGGCCAGGAAAGACCATGAAAAATTTCTGATTAATAAACTGGGCACTGTGGCGCCACTCGAGATGAATATGAAAGATTAACATTTTTTACCTTGCTTGTGTCTGCTACTTTACCTCACTATTTTCCTACTCACTAACCAGTTAGGTGAGGTTGGCGCTGGTTGATATGTACATTTCCCTTGGGGACTTTCTCAGCGCTGGCTGAACGTTTAGTTGGATCCCTTGCCCTTCCCTGTCGGGCGCCGGGTCTCCGGCTCACGGTTTGATACGTGGTTTTGGGGCGAGGCGATTGTGTGCATCCCTTGGGGATGTATGTGGTCGTCTTGTTGCGTGCCTGTTTGTTTTTCTGTGGGCTGGTGGGTGCCTGTTGGGTGGGGTTGGTGGCTCTGGCTGGTTGTCTTCCGCCCCCACCCCACCCCCCACCCCCCTTTTTTTTTTTTTTCTTCTTTTTTTTTCCTCTCTCCTTCTACCTCTCTCCCTCTTTCTCCCCCCCCCCCCCTACCCCCTTTACCACTTCTCTCTAGCCCTTTTTCTCTATTTACGCTTTTTCCTTTTCCCTTCTTCCCCTTCCTCCTTCCCCCTTCCCCCTGCCTCTCTCTCTCTCTCCCCCCCTTGCTTATTTTTTTAGTTACCCTTGAAGACGGTTTCACAACTACCTACTCTCCACTTATACCAATATTCTCTTACTGAATTTGATTATTTGCTTTGTTTTCATGACTTATTACTTGTTGTGTACCCCCCCCACCCGGGTCTGCCCTGGGGGACTTGGGTGGGGTTAGGTATTTTTTAGTTCCCAGGGTCACCCTGGTCAGCCCCACAGGGTGGGTTTTTCTCTCTATTCTGGGGCATGTGTTTCTGTCTACCCTTTGCCCATTCACCTGTATTTGCCTTTTAAAAACTCTCCCTACTGTCTGCACTGCCTGTAGCTCTTGATATTGGATGTGTGTTGCTAAATGGTCTTAGCTTTATTTAGCCCCATGTGTTAGGTTTATTTAACGTATTTGACCGGCTGGCGACATACATTCAATGTTCTGTTTTTTTTTGTTTTGTTTTTTTCACAAGCAGTGCAGGCACGTCCTGAGAAAGCCTTGTTGCTGTCGGGACGTTAAGCAATGTACAATCAATCAATCATTGTTGTGTACCGTGCTAAATGCTGGTTTTTTTTTCCCGGGGTCCTCCCGTTTTTCCCCGAGGTAGTCCTCAACTTGAAGGTGATATAAAGTTTGCCTTCGGGTTGGTGTTTAGCAGGCTTTGTGTATTAGACACTCAGCCTACTTCATGCCCAAGGGTACTCCCCGTTCGTTCTCTCTCTCTCTCCCCGTCTCGCTCTCTTTCTCTCTCTCCGTCTCGCTCTCTCTCTCTCTCTCTCTTTCTCTGGCCTCATCTACATGCCTTTTCTTTTGCTCGCTCCTGCACGTGCTTGCACACACTCTTGTCTCTTGTGTTCAGGTTCTTTCCGAGTCTCTCTCTTACGATTTTTCGTTGACATCATTTTTACTTTTTCCGCACTTTTGTTCTTCCTTTTCTTTTATTTTACGTCACCTCCTTCAGTTGCCACATTCCTTCTGCCAATGAAGATAAGTAGCAGCTAATTTCTCTGTTTGTTTGTTTGTCTATTTTGACAAAGGGTATTTACCCGAAATATTAATAAATTGTGTTGTACCCGTCTTTTCTAAGCGTGTTTCTTTCTCCGTTGGGTACTTCTTTGCATATTACATGCTTGGCAGTCACCTTTTTGGTCTGAATTGAGCCTTCAGGAAGAACAGAAGTACTGAAGACCAGCTCATCTACCTTGCACAGTTGATAGAAAATGCCTTTCAGGAAAAGAAGAAAGTAGTCACCACCTTCGTTGACCTCTCCAAAGCATTTGACAAGGTGTGGAAAGAGGGTCTTCTTCTGAAACTATTGACGGCAGGAGTTGCTGGGCGAATGTTCATCTGGATCAGGAGTTTCCTCAGCCACAGAACCGCGAGGGTCAAGCTGGGTGACAGCCTGAGCTACACCGTCAAGATCAGGGAAGGTGTTCCCCAAGGAGGTGTGATTTCCCCCACCCTCTTCCTCGTCTTCATTAATGACATCACTGATGGCCTCTCCAGACACATCAGGAGAGCCCTGCATGCTGACGACTTTGTCATGTGGAACGCCTCAGAGTCCACTCTAGCTGCTACAGTCAGAATGCAAGAGGCCCTCAACAACACCTCCAGATGGGCGAGGGACTGGTGTGTCACCATCAACAGTCAGAAGACAGTCTCCACTTGCTTCTCCCTCTACCCCACCCGGGTCTGCCCTGGGGGACTTGGGTGGGGTTAGGTATTTTTTAGTTCCCAGGGTCACCCTGATCAGCCCCACAGGGTGGGTTTTTCTCTCTATTCTGGGGCATGTGTTTCTGTCTACCCTTTGTCCATTCACCTGTATTTGCCTTTTTAAAACTCTCCTTACTGTCTGCACTGCCTGTAGCTCTTGATATTGGATGTGTGTTGCTAAATGGTCTTAGCTTTATTTAGGCCCCATGTTGTAGGTTTATTTAATGTATTTGACCGGCTGGCGACATACATTCAATTTTCGGTTTAGTTTTTTTTTCACAAGCAGTGCAGGCACGTCCTGAGAAAGCCTTGTTGCTGTCAGGACGTTAAGCAATGTACAATCAATCAATCAATTGCTTCTCCCTCTCCAACTCCAAAGAATCCCTCAAACTAACAGTCAACAACCAAGATGTCCCCCAGGATGACACTCCCACCTACCTTGGTGCCAAACTAGACAAGAAACTGACCTGGAATCCACACATCAAAGAGGCGGAGAGGAAGGCCACGAGAAGACTGTCTTTCATGAAGAAACTGGCAGGCACCAAATGGGGAGCAAACAGCAGCATCCTCCAGCAGGCGTACACAGGAAACATCTGTCCTGTGATGGAGTATGGCTCAGCAACTTGGGCCACTGCTGCCAAGAGCAACACGAGCAGGCTGGCCAGAGTGCAGAATGCAGGCATGCGCATCATCACAGGCGGGCTAAAAACGACACCCATCCACACCTTAGAAACTACCATTGGTCTTCACTGCCTAGACAAAAGACGGGAGGAGAAGGTCCTTGCTCATATGAAAAGTTGCAGTGACTGCCCACCTACCCAGTCCACCAGCAACTCCAAGAACAAACAAAGAACAGGCTGAAGAGGAGCAGCTTCAACCACCTCACAAAACAACTCACAAGAGCTCACCAGGACACCATCTACAATGCCTCAAATGGTCGAGAACCTCTTCAAGCTACTGAGGACTGGAGCACCTCCCTGGAAAACGTGCTGTTTGTTACTGATGTCCCAGGAATAGCCAGCAAAGAATCCCAGTCAGAAGCCATCCTCAGGTCTGTCACACTGGAAATGCTGGACCGAGATTACAATGCATCAGTCTGGGCACACGTTTTCACAGATGGATCCTCAGACGCAGCTGTCAAGAATGGAGGCAGTGGAATTTTCATCCGCTACCCAGATGGACACACCACATCCAAATCTCTGCCTGCGGGAAGACTGTCAACCAACTACCGGGCTGAACTCACTGCTCTACGAGAGGCTGCCAGCCTTGTCAGTACAGACGATCCCCTCTGCCCTCACACATCATTTTCCTGACTGACTTCCACCATCCAAAGCCTGCAGTCCCCCAGTGAGCAGCTGGAGAAAGAAACACTGCACCTGCTGGTCGCCCTCTCACGCCTAACACAAGTGGCTGTTCAGTGGGTACCTGCTCACTCTGGACTATCAGGAAACGAGGATGCAGACAGACTCGCCAAGTCTGTTAGCAAGCTTGAGCAGCCAAACCAACCGATGTCCTTCCAGAAAGTCAAAACCATCATTAAGCAGCACTATCATGCAGACTGGCAGACCCAACACAACCCACCATCTGATGACCAGTTAAGACACCTCCAGCGCCACCAACAGACCACCATATTCCGTCTAAGGACTGGTCACTGCCGACTGCGTGCACACTTGTACCGCCTTGGACTGTCACACACTGCAGACTGCTTGTGCGAAACTGGTTTACAGACCCCAGAGCATGTACTGCAGTCCTGTCCCCTGTACCAAGACGCCAGGATACAGCACTGGCCACATGGAGCGACGCTATCAGAGAACTCTGGGGCTCCATTCTAGACCTACTGCAGACCACGAACTTCATCTCAACAACCAATCTTGACATCTGAGGCAGATTCTCGGGAACGCTGAAGAAGAAGAAGAAGACCGCTTAGTGTTGTTATCAGTTATTTAGGTACTGTTTTGCCATTCATAACGGGTTTTTCTCTAATTTATGGTAGATTATTCCGGCATTGATTTGCCGTTCACTGCAGTTTTTTGGTCGGTTCTTGGTGATAGGTTATTCTGGCATTGTTTTGCTGTTTATTGCATTGTTGGGAGAGGGCGGGGTGTGTAGTTTACTTTCCACTACGGCTTAGATTGGTTCGTCCTGTGAAAGGACTGTGTGTCTTTGAAGACCTTATGTGAACACATTATGACGTCTCTAGGAAATGGGTTGCAAGTATCCAGACGTCCACATTCCGTTGCTCATGTTGCAATGGTAGATTATTTTAGCATTGTTTTGCCGTTCATTGCGTTTGCTGGGAGGGGGTTTGGATGTGTAGTTTTCTGTCACCTGCGTTTAGTTTGGTTTGTCATGTTAAATAACTCTCTTTTGGAGACGTTCTGTAAACACATTTAAGGAAGAGAGAGAGCGAAATGAGTTAATTAAAAAAATTTTTTTTTTTTAAATGTACAAATGATGCAGTTTTCTTAAATTAAATTTCTTATCCTTTATTATGCCGAGATGGGGGTGGGGTTCTACAGAACCTCCAAGCGGTTGTGAAAACAGGAGCTCTGCTATTTCCTGATCCCTGTGACCTTGACCTTTGAAAGAGGTAATTCAACTTAGAAAGGTCTTGCCACAAAGTATCCTTGGGCCAAGTTTGAAAACTGTGACTGGAATAGTCTCCAAGAAAATGCAAACGTTAAAATTTACCATGGACGACGGCGTATGGATGACAGACGACCACTGGCCCAGAACATAGACACACTTTGCTTCACACGTGAGCCAAACAGGATTCAGTTTCCAGCAGTCATCTTGTACACTTAAAGTGGTTGTCATGTTTCTATGGTGAAAGGCTGTACAAACACATGGATCATCTGTGTGTGTGTGTTGATTACTCTTTTTGGTGTCAGCGTGCAGTTTTGTGATCGGTACTGATCTTCATTTCCCAGCCTTGCAAAAGTGTGTGACGGACTGATGGCAAACAGTGATAAGTTCTCATGGAAATCTGACTTATTCAGCCCTAACACACTTCACCATGAGACTGAACGGCCACAGCAGTTCCACTAGTCACCAAGCTATTTTGGCATCATCCTTGAACTTACATGTTCATTTTGTCTCATGAACTGATGCAGTCTTCATTTTGCCCTCAAGACTAAGAGTTAGACTAGTAGTGACAGCTCAGTGTGTTTATTAAGTATAATGGTCGGATTTGTTTCAGCTGTGTTAGCTGCAGGTGCACCAGAATATGTGCCATTCATGGCAGACGAAAGCATGATGGCATTGCCAGGTCTTCAGCCTCTACAGTACACTCTTGGTGCCTTCCTCACCTATGCTGAGCAAGTGGTAAAAATTACTCAGCGCCTCCAAGAAGAAGGTAATGTGAAATTTCAGTCACTATTTTGCATGTTCTGTAGACTGGCTGTAGTTTCCAACTAAATAAGCATCTCTTATCACATGAGAAAAGAAATGCAAGCAACGTTACTTGATTACAGTAGACACCAGTGAAAAGAAATGAAAGCAACGTTACTGGATTACAGTAGACACCAGTGAATATTTAAAGCAACCTGCACCATGAAGGGTTCATAGTTCACAATATCTCCTTATTAATATTCATAGTACATCTTACAATAATGCTGGACAAAAGGGCAAATTTAACTACACATGTACTATAATTCACTGTCTAAATGTTTGAATTTTCATAAAATGAAAGATTTTTATGCTCTGTTTTACCTGTGTACATTGGAGAGTTTAACCAACTTGCACCAGATGCATAAAAACCTGTCGTGCGTACTCACTTAGATTGTAAACAAAGGGCACAAAAGTTTTAGTTGAGGCAAGACAGCATTGAAAATCTGACATACATATATCAGCAAATTTTTAGCAATCAGTGCCCATCTAAGAGCAGAATGCTTTAAAGCAAGCACTTTCTTGTTATATCATCTAAGTTGTAAGGATTCTTGGACAGTACCAGTAAACTCATTACCTTTTCCAATAACAACAAAGAACCATCAACTGGCTTTTGAAAGCATTCTGCAGGCATGTTTTGGAACAGTGCTTTATTTGTGGATTTGTACTATTCACAGTGAGTTAAAGTTATCTTCCCCACAGGGTACGCACAGTCCTTTTCAAACCTTTTAAGTCCTTTGGAAATGAAAATGTGAGAAAAGGCTTTTTTGGTCCTTTTATTTAGTGTTCTTATCCTTTTACTAAGTGTTTGGGTCTCTTTGGAAACAGTTTGGTATTTTAAGTCTTTAATTAAAAAAATTAATGATAAATGAACGCGGGGACAGACATTGGGACCGATGATTTGCCATGCTCACAAGTAGAAGCAGACGCCCCGCCATTATCATAAGAAAGCAGGAACATGACATTGCGAGATCGCCGAGACTTCGCCGCATTATCACGACATCTCTTCATCGTACATGGTGTCCCTACATCCTATTCTGCGGTGGGGACGAGTTGTCATTTCCGCCGAATCCCACGCAGTCGAAGAAAGATTTGCAGTGGCTCGCGGAAAACGAGGAGGATGCCTGGAAAATGTATTTTCCAAGATAGGTGGCTGAAAGAAAAGGACTATAAGGACTGGCTTTTGAAAGACCCAAGCAGCAAATATCATGCAAGATGCTCGGTTTGCTGCATCAGCTTGAATTTGGCATCGATGGGCGAGTCTGTCCTCCGGCAACACAATAGATCACAGCAGCACCGAAGGGAGGAGAGGAGAGCGAATGCAGAAGACCGGGCATGTGTCACGAACTTTTTCGCTAAAACTACTGCCACTACCGCCTCTTGCATTGAAACGCAGCCGGTTCCAGTTCGCACAAATGAGACGCCTCATCCTTTGCAACTGACAGGTATGTTTTCCTGTGCAAGTAGCTGGGCGCTCTACCGCCAATAGTCTTTTTTGTGTGTTTCAGTTTGGGGAAGGGGAAATGGTGGAGGCTGTGCAGAATATACATGTATGTAGAGGGTAGACTGCTTCGTTTATATTTATCCAAGGTAGAAATCAAACAGAGCCATGCACTTTCACACATTCACTCACTCAGTCTCTTTCTTTAGTTACTTACATTCCTAACATTCACAGGAAAATTCTTTTTTCAATGTTCATGCAATTTTTGAGTATGTGCTTATCCACATGATGATTTATCTGGTTGGTGTATGCATTTTGGTGTGTTTCACTGGTCTATAAATTATAAAGACTATCATTATACTTGTTTGCTTTTAATAGCAACGACAAATATTCATCTCTCTCTCTCTCTCTCTCTCTCTCTCGTGCGTGTACGTGCTTGTGTGTGGGTGGGCGTGTGTGCATGTATGTGTGTGTACTGATGTTAAACTGATTTTGCTTTGTTTACAAACGAAGCTTATTTGATCAGTGTATGTATATGTCATTTGCCTGTATTGAATTGTTTTGTGTTCAATCCGTAGGTTAGCAAGGACAGTTATGAAAAGAGGCCTGTGCGCCTATTGTCTCCATCCTTGAAAAATAAAGTTTTATTCTCTCTCTCTCTCACTCTCTCTCTCTCTTGCAAACTGCCTAATTTGTTTCCTCAAAAACATTACCGATGACATGACTTTGTGGAAATGTCTACTACTAGCTCAATTTTAGCCTACTCACCCGTTGTGTGCCCACACAACCCGGGAGGCACTCGGGGAACCCCCCTAGAGGGGCCGAGAGTTGTCTCCCGTTTCCCGCCCTACCGGATCCGGTCACGAGACCGGCCAGTCTTGCTACTTCGCTCGTACAGAGAAGACGTGTCTGGCCTTGCTCTCGTGCTGCTTCGACCGGTCTTCCTCTTGCCTACGCTCGTTGCCT
Source organism: Semisulcospira habei (assembly GCA_036245525.1). Lineage (NCBI taxonomy): Eukaryota > Metazoa > Mollusca > Gastropoda > Semisulcospiridae > Semisulcospira > Semisulcospira habei. Next base: position 170,368,538 of record BTPG01000008.1, on the reverse strand, counting down.
CTTCGTGTGCTCTGCCGCCTTCTAGCGCTGACCTGCCTTCTCGTTGCCTGCCTCTGCTTGCATCGTTCTGCTGCTCTCCTCTAGGCTGTGGAGGTGTATGGCTACCCTTCCCCCCATTCCCGATTCGTCTCGGAGGTAAGGTAGTGGTAGCTACCCACAGCCGGCCCTCGGGCCGAGAGCCGGCTACCGTTGGGCTTCCCTTTCGGCTTTGTTACTACGTTGGCGCCAGCTGTTGAGCTTACGTTCTGGCGCCTTGCACGACCTTTTTAACGAGTCTCCTCGAGGGACGTCGCCTTTCTCTCATTTTTGTGCCTCACTGTTACGAGTAGACTTTGCCTTTTAGAGGCTAGGGTTTCTTTTTTCTCGTAGGGCCTTTGGGCACCCACGCTCCGTTCGTCTACCTTAAAGGCCCTTTAGCCCTTGGCGAGTGTAGCCACTATTTCACGCGCCGGCGGTCACGGCGCTTGGAGTACCTTTGTTTGGGGCTAGGCTCCCTTGTCTACCTTTGCGACCTTGTTGTGCCCTTTGTCTGTTGCAGGACCCAAATGCTTACCTGCTCTCAATGCGGTGACTTCCAGTGGCCGACGGACGACCATGCGGTCTGCCTCCCCTGTTCGGGCTGCGCCTCGGACCATCTCTGCGATGTCTGTGCGACCTGGCCGGAGATCCGTTGGTCTGACCTCTGGAGTTTTTACCGGTGAGAGCGACCTCCGTCTGCTATCTCTCGTCCAGCTCCTGTTGACACTTCCGCCGCCCCTGTGGTAACGACCGCCCTTCCTCGCCTCGGCCTCTCTGAACGGATTGCTCGTCGGGACCCTGCGTTGTTCGCTGACCAGAGGACTGCCACTGCTGCCACGCCCGCTGACCCTTCCGGAGGGTCTGTTTGCCGGCAGAGCGCCCGCCTCACTGAGCCCGGCCTGCAGCAGTCCGCCATGAGCCATCCCACGTTGACCGGCCTTCATCCTCTCTCTCTACCCGATAAGCCCGCTGATCCTTCCGGAGGATCTGAACACCGGCATAGAGCCCTTCTCACTGAGTCCGGCCAGGAGAGACGTCAGCCTCAACCTACGTGGCACGGTCGCGCCCCCGACTCATCCCGTTCCACCGTCAGTTCTAGACACTCGCGCTCGCCCCTCGAGCGCCGCCGGAAGGATCATTTCCCCCACCGGGATCGTCGCCGCTCCCCCCGCCACTCCTTGTCGCGTGCGCGGTCGCGCTCGCCCTCGCACCGTTTGAGGCGTTCGCCGCGTCACCGCCATCATCGGCCCTCTTCCCGTGGTCAGCGCCCCTCTCCGGTTGTCCGCCGTCCTTCGTCCAGACGTCGTTCCCGCGCACCGGACAGGACCCCTCCTCGCTCACGTTCGCCTCGGCGATCCCCGCCTCCGTTGTCGCTGCCGGCTCGTTCCCGGGCTTCCCGCGAGGTTCGACACGCGTCCCCGCCCAAGCTTTGGCCTTCCTCAGTGCCTCGCCCACCTCCTCGCCGCCCCCTGGACGAAGAAGCCCTCAGTTTGCTGCCCGAGGACTCCGTCTTGGCCCTGTTGGATGAGGATGGTCGCTCCCTTTCGCCCGCCGTCGTCGGTGATGATGTCCCCTCGACCCTTCCGTCGTCGTCCCGTGCGGAGACCCTCTTAGCTTTGGACGAAGCTGCCAGGATCATCGCGGCCACTCTGCCAGCGGACTCCTGCCCAGCCTCTCCCCCCCCTGAAGAGGAAGGTCTCTGCCTTCGTGGATGCCGAGCGTCAAGTTAAGAGGTTCAAGTCGCTTCCCCAGCCGCCTGGATTTAAGGAGCTGCGAGATGTCTTCTCAGCGCACCTGCAACTTCCCGCGTCTCGAGAGCCGGTGTTCTTCTCCGATTGGGGGCGGTCCGTGGCGCAGTGGTTAAGGCGCCTGCCACCAATGCCAAAGGTGCGTGGTTCGATACTGGGTTCCGGCGTTGGACTTTTCTCCTCTAGTAAGTGTCACCGTTAATTCGGGCGGACCGTCAGGGGTTCTTTCTCCGGGTACTCCGGTTCTTCCACCCCCCTCCCCAACCACACACTTTGGTACCGGTCTCAGGCCACTTTACAAATTTCAAATACAAGCGATCAAAAATCTCTGTAACTTCAGTAGCTGACTGGCCCTTCGTTTGTCTTGTACTGTGTTTGTCTTTAATGGCGTAAATCCGTGTCTGTTTCGTGAGTGTGTGTGTTGGGTTTCAGGCGCGGCGCTTTGAGTCGATTTCCCCAAAATTGAGAAAAAGCACCTATATAATAACGGTATTATTATTATTATTGATCGTCGCTGGCCGGCTGGCCTGGACATCGCCTTCCGTCGGGACTGGTATGCCGGCCATTCCCAGGCTTTCTCCATCCCTCTTCCTGCGATGGACCCCCTGCCATGTCGCAAGCTGGCGGCCCCGCTCTTCTTCGCCGTTCCCTCCCTCGTGGCCTGGATATGACTGCATCCCTAGTGCGGAACACCTTAGCCTGCGCTGGGTTTCTGGAGCTGCTCACTCAAGCCCTGGTTCGTCGTGTGGAAGACTCCTGGCATCCTTTTATCACGCCTCTCCTTGGGGATTTACTCGTCTTAGCGGAAGTCGCCAACCGCGCCGCCTACCACTCGTCGGTCAATACTTTGGCTGCCTCTGCCAACTGTGACCTGATGCGTCGAGACGCCCTTCTGCTTGCCTGCCGAGGGATGCCACCTGACCTGCGTGCGCAGCTTCGTCGTGCTTCGCTGGGTGGTCCCCTGCTTTTCGGCGACACCTGGTCCTCCGTTCGAGCCTCCAACCCCGACCGATGGCCTGTGAGTGCTCCTCCTCCCTGCCGCTTTCCGTCTTCCCGCCAGGCTAGGGGTCACGCCTCGCGGTCGGTTAGACCCTCAGCCGCTTCAGCCCCTACTTCGGCCCCTGAGCAGGCCCCCGCCTTTGGCCGTCCTAGACCCTCCAGGTCCCGTGCCCCCGCTTGGCCCCGTCCCGCCCGGCAACCGGGTCGCGGGCGGGCTGCCTGACTGCCCCCCAGCCTTGCCCCCACCGACCACTTCGGGGTCTCCGGTCGGTGGGAGGCTAGCCTTTTTCAGCGGAAATTGGCTCACTCTTTCCCGACGACCCCTGGATTTGCGACACCGTCTCAGCCGGCCTCTGGATCGCCTTTCGCAGCCCGCCTCCTTTGCGTCGCTCCCCCCTTTGGACCGAGATTCCCAGCGACCCGTTGAAGGCCTCCGCTCTTCGGGGAGAGGTCTCCTCCCTCCTGAGGAAAGCCGCCACGGAGGTGGTACGCGTCCCCGACTCCCCAGCCTTCTACAGCCGCTTGTTCGTCGTTCCGAAGCCTGGAGGGAGATGGCGACCGGTTATCGATCTCTCGGCCCTGAACAAGTACATTACGGCCCCCTCCTTCCGGATGGAGACTGCCTGAGCCCTAAAAGCCGCGGTCCAGCCTCTGGACTTCGCAGTCAGCTTGGACCTGTCCGATGCGTACCTGCATGTCCCGATGCACCAGGCCTCCAGGAAGTTCCTCCGGTTTGCGATTGACGGCGTAGTATACCAGTTTCGCGCGCTCCCGTTCGGACTCAACCTCAGCCCCTGGGTGTTCACCTGGCTGATGGACGCCGTAGTCGCCAAGGCCCGACAGTCATCCTCCAGTCCGACATCGAATTACCTAGACGACCTCCTCCTACGCAACCAGTCCGAGACCTCGCTCGCGTCGGACAGGGATGCGCTGCTGCTTCTGCTGGCACACTTGGGCTTTCTAGTAAACGACGGCAAGTCGGATCTCTCTCCGTCCTGCCGCTTCGTGCACCTGGGCATGGAATTTGCGACCGACCTCAACACGGTGCACCTCCCGGCCCCCCGGATCCAGAAGATTTTGGATCTAGCCGGTCAGTTAGCACGGCAGGACGTGGCCCCCGCCAGAGTCTGGCTCCAGCTTCTGGGACTGCTGAACGCCGCAGCGGACCTTATCCCCCTAGGTCGTCTACTCCCGGCCGATCCAGCTGCATCTCCTACTCCATTGGCGCCCGTCGTCCGGTGACTTAACGACGTTGGTTCCGGTGCCCCAGATGCTGCTTCCTCATCTTCGTCGGTGGACCGACCACTCTTGGCTAGCGTCGGGAGTTCCCCTGGCCTCTCCTCCACCCCAGACCTCGCTGTGTGTCGACGCCAGCCTCACTGGGTGGGGCGCTCATCTCCTTCCTCAGTTCCTCTCGACTTCGGGGCCCTGGCCCGCGGACCTAGCGCACACCCACATCAACTGGCTGGAGATGCAGGCCGTTTGGCAAGCCCTGCAGTTCTGGGAGGATCTCCTCAGGCACCAGGAGCTACTCGTCCTCTCGGACAACATGACATCCAGAAACAAGGTGGCACTCGCTCTCCCGACCTTTGTATGCTCCTCTACCGGATGATGCGTTGGTGCGAGGACCGGGATATTACCATTCGAGCCCGACACATCCCCGGACACCTGAATGTCTTAGCCGACTCGCTGTCTCGCCGCAGCCAGCTCTTGCACACGGAATAGACCCTTCGGCAGGACATCTTTCGGATGATCTGTGCCCGGTGGGAGACTCCCCAGGTCGACTTGTTCGCCACGAGGTGGAACCATCAGCTGCCTCTCTTCGTCTCCCCGATTCCCAATCCTCTTGCCTGGGCTGTCGATGCGCTCTCCATTCCCTGGGACGGCTTTGTGGCTTACGCCTTCCCCCCGACGGTTCTCGTACCCAAAGTCCTTCTCAAGCTTTGGGGCTGCTCGGCAGTCCTACTGTTAGTCGCACCGTTCGCCTGGAACCGCTCCTGGACCACCGACCTTCTCAGCCTCGCCACGGACCCGCCCCTGCTGCTTCCCGCCCCACGCACCATGCTCAAGCAACCGCGTCAGCCGCTGTTCCACCCCTGCCCGGAGCGGCTCCTCCTTCACGCCTGGAGGTTGTGCGGCAAGCCCTCGGAGCTAGAGGCTACTCGGGTGCAGCAGTGGAGGCGATCGCTGCGGCCCGCAGACCTTCGACCATTCGAGTCTACGAGGGAAAGTGGCGAGTCCTGTGTTCCTGGTGCTCCGAGCACGGCCTGTCCCCCACGGAACTGACTAATCCTCAGCTGGCGGACTTCTTCTTCTGGCTCTTCCGAGACATAGGCCTGGCCCCCATCACTGTGAGGGGTTACCTGTCCATGATCGCTGACACTTATCAACACCTTGGACACCCAGACCCGGGCGCCTGCAAAGACTTAGCCGACCTTATGGGACACATCGGCATCCAGCGCCCAACACACCGCTCCCTCCTTCCCCGCTGGGACTTGCCCTGGGTGCTAACGTGGTTGAATTCTGACAGATTTGAACACTTACCTTTGGCCCGTTTCGCAGATGTGACACGAAAGACATGCTTCCTGCTGGCCCTTGCTACCGCCTCTCGGGTGAGTGAGCTACACGCACTCTCGGCGCGGCCTACCTGCCTACAGTTCCGAGCGGACGGGTCTGTTCAACTCCTCACTGACCCTGCCTTCCTTGCCAAGAACAGGTCTCCTCTGACTGCGCCTCAGGTTATCACCTTACGGCCGCTAAGAACCAACCCTCTGTCCCAGGAGACCAGGCAACAAGATCCCGTGCGCGCCCTTGCCTTCCGCAGAGGGCGTTCGCGCCTCTTCCTACCTCTGAGACCCAGCAGGAATGACATAACAGCCCAGACGATCTCTTCCTGGCTCCGCTGGGTTATACGCTCCGCTTATCAAGATATCTCCCCGCAGGGAGCGAAGAGGCTGCACATTCGCGCACATGAGGTACGAGCCATGGCCACGAGCCTCGCGTTTGATCGAAACTGCGCTGTCAAGGACATCGTGGCAGCTGTGGGCTGGCAGACTGAATCTGTATTCGCCTGCTTCTACCTCAGGGACCTGGCAGGCCAACGAGAGAATCTCGCACTGGTGGGGGACATCGCCGCGGCGCAACACTCCCGGCGCCACCGGCGCCGTAGGTATGCACTTCGCTAAAATTGTCGGGAGTTTGCGACCGGGAGGATGGCGCTGTTTACCATTAAGAAGTTTTGCGCGGCACCCTCCTCCTCATCGCAATTCTTCCACAAAGTCATGTCATCGGTAATGTTTTTGAGGAAACAAATTAATTTTTCTCTAAAAGGTATTTTTTCGAAAAATACTTACCGATGACATGACTTTGTGGAAATGTCTACTACTAGCTCAATTTTAGCCTACTCACCCGTTGTGTGCCCACACAACCCGGGAGGCACTCGGGGAACCCCCCTAGAGGGGCCGAGAGTTGTCTCCCGTTTCCCGCCATACCGGATCCGGTCACGAGACCGGCCAGTCTGATACTTCGCTCGAAAGCGGCAAGCGGGGCAGGAGGGAGGGTCCTCCGAGTCATGTCATCGGTAAGTATTTTTCGAAAAAATACCTTTTAGAGAAAAATGATTTTTTTTTTTTTTTTTTTTTTTCCTACAGGTGCTAATCTCGCCAATGACACCCTGAAAGCAGAGATTTTATGGGGCCTTCATACTGTGAACCACCACTACAGCTTTAAGTCTTCTGAGGATGCTGGAAAAGTTTTCAAAGAAATGTTTCCAGACAGTGAAATTGCAAAGAAGTTCACATGTGCTGAAACCAAGTGCAAGTACCTTGTGACTTTTGGTCTTGCCCCTCGCTTCTCAGAGATGCTTCATTTATCCATCGCTGATGCGTCTGAGTCAGGATATGTATTTCTGTTTGACGAGACTTTGAACAAGAAGTGCAGACTGAAGCAGATGGATTTCTTCATTCGCTTTTGGGATGGTGATCTTATCAAGACACGATACCTCACATCACACTTTCTTGGGCATGCCAGAGCTGAGGATTTGGTTGAGAATTTTGTAAGTGTCTTTTCTGACTTCAAGCTTAATCGCTCAGGTCTTGTACAGCTTTCAATGGATGGTCCAAAAGTGACCTGGAGAGTATACAATACAATTCACTGTGATCTGAAAGACAATGTAGGAGTTGGACTTCTGCACATCGGCAGTTGCAGTTTTGCATGTTGTGCACAACGCCTTCAGGCGTGGCTGCAGTTCACCCACATGGGATGTTGAGGGTTTCCTGGTTGCTGCCCACAAGCTGTTTGATGATGAATGCCCTGCCCGGTTGGAGGATTACCACACTGTCACTGGAGTCACATTATTTCCTCTTAAGTTCTGTCGTCATCGGTGGTTGGAAAATGAGTCTGTGGCAAACCGAGCCATTGACCTGTTACCTGCTTTTCAGACTTTTGTACAAGCCGTCACTGCGAAGAAGGTAACTGATCCACGCAATGAAAGCTTCCAGAAGGTTAAGAAAGCTGTATTCTGCAATCCACTCCTGGTCTGTCAGCTAGCATTCTTTGCTAGTGTAGCTAAGCATCTTGAGCCATTTCTGAAGAAATTTCAGACTGATCAACCACTTGCCCCTTTCTTGGTTTCAGACTTGCAGGATTTGATGAAAGCAATGATGACGCACTTTGTCAAGCCAGATGTCATTCAAAGGTGTACAACAGCACAGAAAACTGATTGGTCTTGACATGAAGATTCAGTTAATCAGGTGAATTTGGATCAAATTGAGCTTGGCTTCAAGACTGAAAGCCTCCTGCAGAAAGCAAAGAAAAAGAACTGCCCTCCTGTCACTGACAAGATGGTTAAGGAATTTCAGGGTCAGTGTCGGGACTTCCTCGTGGCTGTGCTTGACAAACTGCAGGAGAAATCCGCCTTGAAGTATATGCTGGCAAGGAACATGGTCTGCTTGGATCCAGTGAAGATGGAAAACAAAGACTTGTGCAAGGCAAGGATGAAGCGTGTGCTCTACTGTTTCATTGAACCAAACAGAGTTAAGGAAGAAACAGCTGATTCTGTGCTCCAGGAGTACAGTGACTTTCTTGATGAAGCAGCCCGACAGTGCCAGCGTTTGACCTCAAAGAGCAGAGGCTGGACAGCTGGTATCAGACAGCTCTTGGAGGAAGGGAGCAGTTCAAGAACCTCTGGACTACTGTAAAAAAGCTTCTCATGATGTCCCATGGACAGGCAGCAGTAGAAAGAGGGTTTTCTTACAATAAGGAAGTGTTAACAGACAACCTCAGCAGAGAAACCTTAAAAGGCCAGGCATGTGGTACTGGATCATATCAGGACTGCCGGTGGGGTGGCTGAAGTTTCCATTGACAAGAAGCTGCTTGTGTCAGCCAGCTCATCACGCCATAGATATGACATGTAAGTTGTGTGTGTCTTTATGTGTGCATTTTCTCTTTACAGTGAAGTATTATGAGCATATATTATGTGTGCGGACAAGAAGTTTGTGTTCAACCTTTCTTTACCTCGCTCTGTCTGTTCGTGTGTGTGTCTGCCATGCAGTGCACCCATCTCCCACTGTGATTTTTATAGTGCCCAACCCAGAGGCCTGGCTGTAGGCACTTTACAAAGAAAAGTGTAAAATAACAACAAAGATAATAATAAAGTACCAATAATACATAATAATAGTGACCAAGCCTGATCCATCACCATTCCAACTCCCCAAAGCTCCCCCCCCCCCCCCCCCCCCCCAAAAAAAAAAAAAAAAAAAAAAAAAAAAAAAGCCACATAAGCAAATGATCAGCACAGATTTGTGTGTTTTGAGCATTTTTTAAAAACAAAACAACTAGACCATTTACTTTTGAGTGCATTATTCAAGTGTGCCTGTTACTGTTTTAGGCTTCTGGAGCAGGAGAGGGAGACGACCAAAAGACAAGAACTCAGCAGGAAGCGGAAAACCCTGAGTGATGAACTAAGTGGCCTGCAGAAGAACAGGAAGACCGCTGAGGAGGCAGCTACCCAGTTGGTTGCAGAGGCAGACAAACTGTGCTTCAAGGCACAAGAAGTTAGGAGCTTCTCTCTCATTGAGCGTGCCAACTGTCTTCGGCTGAGTGCCAAGGACAAAAACGAAGATATTCAAAGCCATGGACCAGAGAATTTCGGATGTGCAGGAAAGAATGAAATGGATTGTTTAATCTCTTCCCTCTATGTCTCTCTGTGTGTGTATGCGACACCAGTGCACAAGAACAAATTTCTTCAATGTTCCAACTGTGAATAAACCAGCAGAAACTAAACAGTTATCTGGTTCATGACATTTTGCTCACATGGGCCTTATAAACTGTTCACAAGCTTTTACGCTACAAAGGTGTTTGTTTCTTCAAAAACATTACCGATGACATGACTTTATGTAAGGGAAGTGTCTACTACTTACTCATTCTAGCCTAAGAGCCAGTTGTGTTAAAACACAACCCAGGAGGCACTCGGGGAACCCTGAGGGGACCAAGAGTTGTCTCCCGATACTGCCCATCTGGAACCGGGTACCCATAATCCCCCAGTCAAGTCTACTTAGGCTCACGGTTCAGACGTGTTGCTCTGCTCCTCTAGCCTACGGACTTCGGATTTTTCGACCGGTTCACTGGTCTTACGGACTTTGTGGCTGAAGGAGATAGAAGAGTAGGGAGGAAGAAGAGTTACGGGAGTTAAGGATCGATTCGTCGGCTCTGCCTGTGTTGCTGCGTGGCTTTTTCGTTCCCACTACTTTGGTGGCTGAACTTTCGGCCTCTGGTGGGCATGGGCTGCACGGTGAGCTTCGCCGGTCGTGCCAGGCGGGTTTTGGACTTCTCCCCCCGTTCCCCTTCGGCGGAGAGGTAAGGTAGCTGAGTTGACCCTCGGCCGGTTCCCGGGTTGGGCACTGGTTTGAGCAGGTACAAAGATTGTTGTCTTCTCACTGTAGTTTGTGCGCCAAATTTCGCAACTCTTAGCTTGGCGGGGCCCCTCGCGTCCGCGCCCACTCACCTTCGGTGAATTGTGGCGACGCTTACCTACGCAATTGTACTTTGGGTTTGGAGAATTTTCTTACTCCATGGCTTGATTAGCTTGGCGGGACAGCTTGGGTCACGCCTTGTCGACATTGCGTAGTTTTGTTCTGTGCCAGCACCTGTTTCTTGCCTTTTTCTGTTATCGCTTGCTTGGTGGTTGTATAGATGAGGGTGATGATTGCTGTGATTTAGTGCGCTAATTTTGTGAGGGTTGATGAATTTAAGCGCACACTCACAACTCGCATACGCATGCGTACGCTGTAGACAAGTACTCACGTACCTTAGAGAGTGAATATACATTACGGCGGGCAGCTTGGGGTGTTACGCTCCTTGGCTGGGCGGGCCCCTCGTGCCATGTCCCCATTAAGTGGTGATTTTACAGTCCCAGATGTTATTCTTGCCTTTGCTTGTCATCGCGTGTTGAGTTGTTGTACAGCATGCGGCCGGTGTTCATTTTTCCACACGCGGTCGCCCTTTAATAATGGTGTTTTTGGGCCTGACGCTTTTTATGCCGGTTCTTTCATGACATGTTTGACTTTTGGTACATATGTTGGTTGCTCACCTTAGTGCTTGACAGCAGTGAGTCAACCTCCTTACTGCACTGCTGGCGTGCAGGCGTGACAGATTGGTACCTCGCTTTTGTGCTTTGTGTTTTTTGTCATTACGAAGGTTAGTCTTTTCATGGCTTAGTCCCACAGGACTTGCCCGCGTGCCTTCGGGTGTGTTATCTGTTGCAGGGACTTGCTGCTCGCCCATTCACAGGGTGGACAGATGACAGTGGCTGGTTCAGTTCCCAGGGGTCTGTCGCCACGGCACCGGATACGCTGCCGTCCATGCTTACGACACCTTCTCTACTTGTACTGAGCGGCGTGGCCCTCAGCTATGGGTGTACGGACACAAGCGATCGGCACCTTGTAGGTGCCTTCCGATAACTGCGGGCTGTCCGCACGACAGCGGACCGACCTGGGAGAGAAGCCACACTGGACGTGACGACTAGTGTGCGAGCGGGTGGATCATGGGGCTGCTTCCAGAGGGAGATCGCATGGACAGCCTTCTGTCAAGGAGAGAACTCGCCTTCCGGGGCCTTGTTCCGAGAGACGCGACTCACGTCGTCACATGCCCACTTCGGTCCCCGCTCGTCTCCAGGAAGCCCGTGGGGCTCCCACTGGGGGTCCCCTTGCTGGCAGAGAGAGCCCGCCTCCTCGTAGGCCCGCTCGGAGAGACTTTTACGCACGCGTCTGACGACTTCGGGACGACACGGAACACTACCGCCACTAGAGGACAAAGCAACTTATCGGCAGAAAGCACCAGCCCGGCTGCTACTCTGGTGGATGTGTTCTTCGTGGCCAGGCAGCAGCCAGTTGGTGACAAGGCCTGTCTTCCTGGTGCTGGAGGTACCTCCTTCCATGATGTGATGTCTGTGCCACCTGGCCTCAGCGGCGCTGGTAGCAGCGTTGGAGCTTCTACAGACGGGAGCGCCCGACGCCTGGTGGTCCTTCGTAGGAAAGGACCCCGTGCCGCCCCGATAGAGAGGGGCCTGCTGATGTCCTGCACGCAAGGCGGATGTTCCAGTGGCCATCGGACAACCACTTGGTCTTGTCTCCTTTGCGCAGGATGTGCCTCTGACCACGCTTGTGACATCTGTTCCACCTGGCTGGAGCTGCTCTGGTCGCAGCTTGGGGCTTTTACAGACGCGAGTGACCGACGCCGGCTTGGGCTTCGATACCAGTCGATACGCCATCCAACGTGCCCTTGGCACCGAATGCTCGAGACCAGGACGACCCTGTGGAGGAGACGCCACGCCGGTTTCAGCGGACTAGTGCGCGGAGTGGGTGTTGATCGATGAGGCTGCTGCCAGAACTAAGCCTTCTAAGAAGCAGAGAACTTGCCTCACAGAGCCCAGTTCGGAGAGACGCGCCTTGCGACGTCCCATGTCCACTATCGGTCCCCACTCGTCTCCATGAAAGCCGCCGGGATCCCGCTGGGGGTCCCCTTGCCGGCAGAGAGCCCGCCTCACAGAGCCCGGCTCGGAGAGACATTCACGCGCGCGTCCAGAGACTCCTACCGGCACAAAACCAGGCCACCACTCGAGGTTTCTCGTCACTCTCGCCCTGCGCGAGACCAGAGTAGGGACCACGCTCTGCACTATTGGATGCTATTCCTCTACGGATCGCCATCATTGGAGTGACACTCCCGCCACTCTAGGTCTTCACTCCACTCTCTCTCCACTGCTGGCGTGCTTAGGAGTTGCCGTTCTTCACGGCGCTCCAGGGTTCCTGTCCCGCCTCGCTTGTCGGTGCCTCCCCGCTCGGCTCGTCCCCCTTCGCGTCCGGCTGCCGTTCGTCCCTTCCCTCTTCCCCTCACTCAGCCCGTTTCCCCTTCTTCGTGCTCCGGCCTCGGCCGCCTAGCTGCAGTCGCTCCACGATCTGGACACCCGACCCTCTCCGGTGAATCCTCGGGGAGGACGCTGTCGCTCCTTCGCCTAGTGCAGACCTGTTTACCTACACATTGTCGTTTTAAAGTACACTTTTCTGTTTTGGGGTGCACTTACAGGTACACGGTTAGACACAAATATACACTGATATACACTTTTTGGAGTTCTGACTACTCACTGGCTTGTGAATTTATACGCGCGAGTTCCAAAGTACACATTAGTCAGTTGGAAGTTCTCTGACTTCACCCAGGTGGTAAACAGGTCTGCTAGCACGTCGGCTTCTGACTCCACTGGTGCACCCTGGGAGACAGCTAGGAGGTTTGCCCGTGGCTTCCGGACTTCGTGACCGACCTACGACTACCCTGCTCTTCTGCTCTCGGGTCCCAGATCTTCTTGCTTCGCCCCCCCCCCCCCCCCCCCCCCCCCCCATGGAGTATCCGGCTATTTGGCTTCCCTCGGCAGGACTGGCTCGCGGGATTTCACAGGAATTCGTCTACCCCAGCCTGTGGTGGATCCTCTCTTGTCTCTACAGTTGGACTAGATGACCTCGCTCGTCTGCAACGCCCTACGCTACGTGGGATTGGGGAGCTCCTGACCCTAAACCTTCGTTCTCCGCGTCGACGACTCCTGGCGCCCTGCAGGTCGACTGGCGTGGAAGAACCCCCTGTGCTGACGACTCGGCTGATCCAGGTTCTTGGGAGTTCCTGGACTTCAGTGCGGTGAGCAGGCCGGAGGGTGCTTCTAGGACCTTGGCTTCGCTTACGCTTGCTCTTGCGCCAGGCCGGTGTTAGGATGCGGTCCTCGCAGGTGGTCCTCGGCTCCGCCTCAGATCTTGGACTTCGACTTCTTCCGAAACTGCCGACCCTTGTCTCCAGGTACCCGTGCACTCGGCCTCCACATAGTTCCTCGGTTCACCTGCGAAGGAGGAGTCACCGCTTCTGGAGCTGCAGTCCATTGGACTCACCTGGGGTCCTCATCCTACACATGGACACTGGGGAAACAAGGCGCAGCCCCGTCTTCTGGCGTCTAACCAACTCGACAACCCTCTTCGGGCACCCGGGGGTGCACCGGACTTCGGACAGTTGGTACTGCCTCGGCTGTGCTTGAGGTTGGATGGCCTAGCCACTACACGGAAGTCGGATCTACTCCCCTTCAGTCGTCTCTAAGCCCAGCTGCTCCAGCTACGCTTCCTTCTTCCGGCGGTTCTTCTCGAGGTCCAGCTCTGACCTCCGGACTTCGCGGACAAGAGCGTGAACAGCTTGGATCTGATGCAGACTAGTAGGTCATCTTCTCGTGGGAGGAAGGAATCGGGCACAGGAGCTGTTTGTCCTCTCCGGCAACATGACAGTGGAGGCGTACTTCCAGGATCAGGGCGGCTTGCGATCTTCCGACCGGTGCGTACCCCTCTTCCCCGGTGCTTTGGGCAAGATCTTCATCTTCCCTCCATGCGTGACTCTACCCGGGCCGACGGTAGGTCTGGGCCAGCCTTTTCACCGATAAAACCAGTGGCCACACACGGAAGGCACCAGGACACCTTCGGAGGATCGGCATGCTGGCGAGGCAGCTTAGTGGACCTGTTCGCCACAAGGTGGGATCACTGGCTTACCCCGCGCCTACGTGTTTTCAGCCCTCCTGGCCGAGACGCCGGTGCTCTGGCCTAACCTGAAAAAGATTCACCGCTCGTCCTGTTGGTCATCCCGTTCCCTTGGAACCGTTCCTGGACCACTGACCTCAGCTCGCCACGGACCCCCCGCTACTGCTTCCCGCTTTCTACAAGATGCTCTTGCAGCCGCGACGGTCGCTGTTCCACCTTGATGGAGCGCCTTCTCCTTCGCCTTGGAAGTTATGCGGCAGACCCTCAACACTAGAGTCTTCGCGTGGGCGGCAGTGGAAGCTTCCGCTACGGCCCGCATCCCTCAACTTGACATCTCTACGAGTAAGTTGGCAAGACACTGTGCTCTTGGGCGGCGGCCGTCACCTCACCCCCTCCTACTCTGCTGATCCCAGCTCGCAGGCTTCTTCCCTGGCTTCGGAGGCCAAGGCTGGCCGTCTAGGATGTCACCATACGGCACCTGAGGGAGGTTGCCACGGTGACCGGGTAATGAACTACATGAGCTGCGACTCACCCTGTCTGCCTACAGTTCGAGGGAACAGTGCCGTACAAGAAGAGAGCTCCTCTCGGACCATGCCTTACCTGGACCTCGGCTCCTTGGCCCACGCCACAGGTTCACCTTGCGCCCGCTGAGGGGTCACACTTCCACCAGGGGACCAGGCAGCAAAACCATGTACAAGCCTCACGTGTACCTACGACAACATAGCCGTCCGGAGCGGACGCGCTCACCTCCTTGCCGGTTTCCGGCAGCACTGACGCTACAGGCCAGACGATCTTCCTGGCTACGCTCAGTCACACGTCCCGATTACAGGACCCCTCCCTCAGGGAGCGTAGAGGCTAACGTTACGTTGTCAAGGTACTTGCATGGCCACGAACGTCACTTCGTCAGGAACTGTACTTTCCTACACTTCGTGGCTGCAGGAGGCTGGCGGGCAGGATGACGTCGCCCGCCGCGATCGCAGAGTTCTGCCAGGCCAGCGAGGCTCGTCGCTCTGGTGGGGGCCTGTTTCGGGGGGCACAACTCCCTCTTGGCGCCTCAGCGCCGTAGGTTTACTCCTACCTAGGGTCGTCAGGAGTTTGCGTTAGGGAGGACGGCTCTTGGGCCCTAAGGTGTGCTGGAGCGCGGCACCCTCCTATTCGCAAATCTTCCATAGTCATGTCATCGGTAATGTTTTTGAAGAAACAAATTCATTTTTCTCTAAAAGGTATTTTTTCGAAAAATACTTACCGATGACATGACTCAAACGACCCTCCCACCTGCCCCACTTGCCGCTGGTGAGCTAAGTATCCTGACTGAGGGATTATGGGTACCCGGTTCCGGATGGGCAGTATCGGGAGACAACTCTTGGTCCCCTCGGGGTTCCCCGAGTGCCTCCCAGGTTGTGTTTTAACACAACTGGCTCTTGGGCTAGAATGAGTAAGTAGTAGACACTTCCCTTACATCGGTAAGTATTTTTCGAAAAAATACCTTTTAGAGAAAAATGAATTTTTTATTTATTTGTGTATGTGAGTGTGTTTGACCAGTGCAAAAAGAGCAGAAAATAGGCTTGTCAAGTAAAGTCATGTTGTAGTGATATATAAAGTGATGGTATTAAATCAGTGAAATGTATTATGTTTTGTCATGCTTGAAATAAGCACAGCTTGTGCATTATTTAAGGCATACTTTTTTAAACAGATGTTCAAACTGAAAATGAACTAACAGAGACTGGACAATGACATTTTTGTGTACATTTGTCTGATAGGCTGTTAGTGTTAATACTCAAAGCTGTTCCTCTGGTCTGGAAGAAATGTTTTCACTTGCAACTGTGAGTATAGCAACTGGTAATAAATCAGCAGATAGAAACTGCAAACTGATTTGGTTTTTGTTGTGTGTAGATGAGCGATACATTGTGCTAGATACTAGGGTCCTTTCCACTGAAAATTTTTACCCTTTTAGGTCCTTTTAACTCTTCGACGCACGCAGTCAAAAAACTTGCCTCTATGAAACGCACAGCAGCGCACCCCCTAAATGCATGGCAAAATCTGTGGAGCAGGTGTGAGCTAAAACACTCAAAATTTCATTTCCCAATACTGCTTTCTGGACCCTTCCAGCTATAATGTACTTCTACTAAAGCTGAACAAGTTCCATTCACCCTCCTCCGAAAATACATGAAAGGCACAGAGCTACATAGGGGACATTTAGCATACTAAATACAAGAAACATTTAGTTTTGCATTCCCTAAGTATCACTCATTGCCACCGGAAGCCAGCTCTCTAACCAATTACCCCCAGGATATCTCCCCCGACATGGTTGATAAACATCTCCCCACTTGACACTGGTTCCGTGGGAAAAATACAAGAAATAGTATGAGAAAGGGGCTGGGCGAATTTATTCGCCTTTGTGCGCTCATTAGAGGGCTATAAAATTTGACAGCGTGCACTTGAAAATTGTGCGCCGTGCGCGGAAGAGTTAAGGTCCTTTTCTGGCCATGTTGTGACTCTGTGGGAACCCTGTCCCCAGGATCAAGCATCTCAAAACAGTCAGAAAACTGTCTGCAACAGATACTGCTGACAGTATATGTATGGGTCCTTAGTGTACTAACTTAGAGCTTTATGATGTAAACACAGTGCCAAATGTCGAAATTCATCGCTTGGAGGGTGGATTGTTTTTGTACCCAATTCGCGGATTTATCATCTACATTGGCCTCGTTTTGGACTAATATGCATATTTATGAGCCTACATCACAAGGCAGAACCCGGCCGACCACCAGTGTATCAGAATACTGCAGGTCACAAGGTCATCGGTGTGATGTACACACGTCGGTGTACACGTGTACTGATGGTTCTCCGGCATCCCTTTGACGTAATTTTTCACAAGAAAGTAGAATAAACCTTCCATACACTCTATGCTGTCAAAATTACAATGTGGCTTCCGCTCGACCTGCTAGTATTTACTAGTAACGATCATGTGTAGTGCACCGAGGGCGTGGCTTGTGGCGCTCGCAAAGTGAGTCAGTCCACGGTGCCTAGTTTGACCTTTAATCCTTTACTCCTCAGAAACACGCACTGACTTCCATCATTGAAACAGAATATAGGTATTTATACCCACTTTTTGCACTACAATCAATTTTACATCTCACACATCGAGGTCTACGTAAAGCATCATTGGAAACGTCATCCTTCGCAGCAGAAACACTACCTCTCTGAATCAAGTGAATGAGAGCCGGCACAGACAAAAACATGTTACGACCAGCGATGTGCAACTTTGACACACACCATAGTTTTCAGATCTCTGCATCATAAATGTGATCACTAGCTTGTAACTATATGATAAAACAGGTTTAAAATCTTGTGTCACGTTTGTGGTTGTGTTATTCTTTTGAGAGCATGGGTGTATTAATCATAGGAAAGATCTGATATTCATTTGAGTTATTTTGGATAAGAATTAGGTACCTTTTTAGTAGGATTCATTTTCTGTTGCCTGGAGAATTGCGATCGATTTCTGTTGTGTAGTTAAAATGACACGTCTTTACATAGTCTCCCGTCCCTCCCTATCTGGTCACGTCTCCAGTGGTGACAAGCCAGTCTATTCGCTTAGCTCACCGTGAACGGTTGTGTTCAAGCCTACTGGACTTTCGGCTGTGTATGGTGTGACCGGTCTCGTGGTTTCCTTTGCTCTTGGACTCCGTTGCGGCGAGGGTGGCCTCTGCTTGGTTGGCTGTGCCTTCTTGGACTTCTGCCTCTCGGCCGTTGGCTTCACCAAGGGACCTACTGCGAGGTCTTTCTTCACTCAGGGAGTGAGCGACTGGTGCCGAGACACCGGATCATCAGGGACTGCACCGTGCACCCTTCGTGGCAGGTTCCCTTAGGCCTGGCAGCTATGATAAGGTAATGCCTCGGTCCATGCCCTCGACCGGTTGCAGCATCGACCGTGGGCGCTTTTGCTCGTACGATCCTTGGCTAAGAGAAGAAGACATTTTTGAACGCATGGTGAAGCAGTGTGGCGCGTTGAAAGCGTGCTTGGCCATTACCAAGGGCCGTAGATCGATACCATGCTTGGGGTAACTGCAATTGTTCAGCGGTACATTTTTCTATCGGCCACTGATCTTCCGAGCTGTTCTGATTATACGATATTGTCCTGTGCAGGCACATTGCAGGCAGTTAGCCCAAGTATGTACCCCGTAGATGTCGAGGGTTTTGTTTGAAGCGGGGCCTCGGGGATCCCACGCCCGGCCGCCTTTCACGTTGCTATGTGTTGCAGCTGCCAAGCATGCACCTGCCCACAGTGCGGGGACTTCCTATGACTGAGCGTTCCTCACATGGTTGCCTCCCCTGTTTCGGTTGTGCCTCCAGCCATGCCTGCGAAACCTCTGCCGCCTGGGTGGAGGAACTTGGCTGCAGCTCTTGGGATTTATCGGCACAAGCAAAGACCGGCTGACAGTGCATCCTGTGCCGGCCCGAGACCACCCACCCGCCATGGCGGCCCCCACCTTGAAACGAGGAACGACTAGGCGCGGACCTTGGTGAGAGAACGACACGTCGGGCCCAGGCCCACCATTCAGGTCCCCAGACTTGTCTTTTTGGTTCCACTGTGCCCACTCGGACTTGGCCCGCCCACTCCTCGGATGGAGACCGGCCAGCAGCGGCCTTGCTCGCCCCACTTGGCGGTGACTGACACTTCGGGCCCAGACGCATCCTACGGGAAAGCCTGCTCGCTCCCCTTAGGAGACCGGCCGGCAGTGCGCCTGCCTCATTGAGGCTGGCCACAGTGACTTACATCACCCCGTACCACGACTATTGGCACACCCGCGGAGCCAGATGACGATAAGAGTGCCTGGCGTTCCCAATCCCTGGAGGAGACCGGCAGGCAGTGATCTCGCTCTGCGGTGACTGACCCTCTGGCCCCGGACGTGTCCTACGGGAACAGCCCGCCTGCTCCCCTACAGAGACCAGCCGGCAGTGCGCCCGCCTCACTGAGGCCGGCCACAGTGACCTACGTCGCCACGTACGACTGACCCTCGGATCCTGGACTGCCCCCTGATGCCCTGCCCGATGGGACTGCTGCTTGTTTAGAGACACTGAGATGCACGGCTTCCCCACGCTACCAGACCAGACAGGCCTGCTCCCTCCGTCGCAGTCTCTCCCCCCAGCAAACGCCGGTCAGCGCACGGCAGCTGTCTCGTCCTGTCTCTCCTCGCGGCGGGCCTCAACCGTGTGGCGGATTTTGGCCCTCTCCCCGCTTCACTGGCCTCCCCCGACGGCGACATCCCCGGCCGGTTACCAGAGGGCTCCGTCGTGGCACTCCACGGTTTTAGCAGTTGGCCTACTTCTTCCGGCGTGCGTCGCCAGCGGCCCTCCTAGCTCTTAGGACGGATCCCCCCCGGTCCCTGGACAGGTCTGCGCATATGCTTGCAGCCTGTCTTCCCCCCGGAGTCCTGCTCACCGCCCCAGACGAAGGCGTCGGCCCGCTTGTCTCCGCCCAACAGGCAAGAGGTTCAAGTCCCTCCCCCAGTCTCCGGGCTTCTGGGACCTCGCGGACTTGTCATCCATGCGTGTGCAGCAGGGCAGCGGCGGTGAGCCCACCTTCGCTCCGGCTACATGTGGCCAGCCGGACTGGACATCGCCTTCCGCCAGGACTGGTACATGGGCCCTTCCCAGGCCGTTCCTGCCCCCTACCGGCAGTGGATCCAGTGGCGCAAGTATAGGCGGGGCGCCCGGACTTCGCACCGTAACCTCCCCCACGGCTGGACAGGATAGTGACCTTTGTCCGTGACTCCCTGGCCTACGTGGGATTCCTGGGGAGCATAACGCAGCGGTGGTCCAACACGTCGAGGACTCCTGGCACCTGTCCTTCTCGCCCCTCCAGAGAGACTTCCCCGCCCCAGCTGGGGCCCACCCTCCGGGCGGTGTATCTCTCCTCCGTGGACGCTATGGCTGCTGCCTTGGACAACGACCTCCTGTTGTGGCGGGATGCTGTCCTCCAGGCCTGCCTCGACCTGCCCTCCGCGTTGAAGAAGCAGCTCCGTCAGGCCCCGCTCGGCGGCACACTCCTCTTCGGCCCACCTGATGGGCGGTCAAGGATGCGCTTCCGGATCTCTGGCCTGCGGCGCCCCCTGCATACAGGCAAGTCTTGCTGGATGGGGCGCTCGTCTTCAACCGATGTTCTTCACGGTGCCTGGCCTCGGGCCTCTGAACCTTGCGGACAGGCGCATCTACTGATTGGACCTGCAGGCGGTCGGCGAGCCCTCGCCACGTGGGAAACTCGTCTCCTACACCGTGACCTCCTCGTCCTCTCCGGTGGTGCGTAGATCGCGGCATCATCCTCCGAGCATGACACATCCCGGGCCTCCTGTTCGTTCCAGCCGACTCCCTTTCTCGGCACGGCCAGCTTTTGCACTCCAAGTGGGCCCTCTGACCGGATATCTTCGGATGGTCTGCGCGCAGTGGGAGACGCCCAGGATCGACCTCCGCGCAGCCAGGTGGTTTCGTTAACTCTGATGCTTCTCCGCCGGCTTTATGGGCCCCCCCAGGTCCGGCTCAATCTCAAGGGTTGCAACGCGGTTGTTACTGGTGGCCCTGTTCTGCCGTACCAGGTCTTGGTCCACCGACCCTCTGAGCCTCGCCGCGGGAACCCTCCCCCCACCTCCCCCCCCCCCCCTGCGGCTCCCAACCCCGTGCCTGGAGCGACTTTCTCCTACATGCCTGGAGACTGCGCGGCACGCCCTCACCACTAGAGGTTTCCCAAGTGCAGCAGTGGACGCTATCGCTACAGCACGCAGGCCTTCACCCAGATGCATCTCCGTGGGGAGTGGGGATGCCTGCGGTCCTTGTGCTCCGACCAGCTCCTCTCCCCCACAGATAGGACTACCCCCTGCCACGTGTGACAAGTTGCAGCTGAGTGAAGTTTCTTTACAAGAACCCTACGAGCATGCGTCTGGTGTGATTGTATCATACTACGACTACCACGAAACATCTTGTGAAATCAGTAAGAGATAAAGTCTACTGAAGATCATGAAATCTAAAAATCACAAGCGCTCATGGAACTATAGGAAGATCGACAAAGACCGTAGATTACTTACTGATTCAGCAGGAAAGTGACAAAGTCCAGGTGGGCGGTCAAGCCAAGCTCTTGCTTTACGCGTTGCCACATGTCCATATTCTCTTGTCTGATGTCAGTTCTACTTAGGGGGATCTTGTCTCTATTACTCTTTCTACCCCACCCGGGTCTGCCCTGGGGGACTTGGGTGGGGTTAACTACTTTTTAGTTCCCAGGGTCACCCTGGTAAACCCCACAGGGTGGGTTTCCCTTCTACTCTGGGTCATGTTTTTATGTCTACCCTTGGTCCATTCACCTGTATTTTCCTTTTTTAAACTCTCCCTACTGTCTGCGCTGCCTGTCGCTCTTGATATTGGATGTGTGTTGCTAAATGGTCTTACTCTTAGCTTTATTTAGGCCAGATGTCGTAGGTTTATTTAGGGTATTGGACCGGCTAGCGACATACATTCAATATTCTGTTGGTTTTTTTTTCTCAAGCAGAGCAGGCACGTCCTGAGAAAGCCTTGTTGCTGTCGGGACGTTAAGCAATGTACAATCAATCAATCTTACTCTTTCTTCGCTTCAATTCCGAGTCTCTCAATGTTGGCGCGAGTCAATGATACTTTATTTTTTTCTTCGCTGGTGCATCTGCCATCTTCCGATTAGTTATAATTATGCTGAAGACCTAAGGGCGTATAGAATAGTTATGACGTCAGCTACCATCGCCTATCAGAAGCAATCCCACCAAAGATTCTGTGGGGCCTTTTTGGCTCACTTCTTCTTCTTCTTGAACGCCGTCACACTTGGAGTTTGGCTCTCAAAATGAAATCTGTGGTCTTCTGTAGCGTCTCCACAGGCCCGTACAGTTTCTCTTGTAGGGTGGCGGGCTTCAGCCTTATCTCCTCCCTCAGCAACTGGTGGTTCCCACAGTCCTGGAGGATGTGCTCTGTGGTCTGCTCTGCTTCTCCACAAGGGCACAGGGGAGATGGCACGAGGTGGAAGCGTCTGTGCAGGTGGAAATTGAGTCGGTTGTGCCCGGTCCTCAGACGGAAGATGCTCTTGTCTGGGCAGCTGATGGTAACTGTCTAAGGGCCGTTGTGATGGTCTGTACACAGACTTAATGATGGTCTTCATCTCTGTGACTCCATTTTCGTCTTGTTCTTTCTCTATGCCCACTTTTGCCATTCTGTTAGCTTAGCTTCTTCATTGCCGTAGATGCCACAGTGTGAAGGGATCCACTGCAGCACCAGTCTGGTGCACTCAATGTTTTGCAGTGCCTCTTGTAGACGTGGCAGTTTGCTTGTTGTTGCTGCCTCAAGGACAGACATGGCATCAGTCAGGAAGACAATCTGGGCATCAGGGTCTGCAGTGCCACTAAGGGTGTTTGCAGCACGGACTAGGGCTTCCACCTCAGCTCTGTAATTTGTGCAGTGAAGGTGTTACGTGTTTGAATCGTGGTCGTAGTATGATATCACACCAGATGGCATGCACGTAAGGTTCTTTTAAATAAACTTCATTCAGCTGCAATCCGTCACACGTGGCTTAAGGTTGTAGACAACACTGGAGTAACAGTTCCAACAATATTTTATTACAGCGATGCGATCTCCACGAAATACGTTCACAAATACACTAACACTGGTACAATGTCTTTTCTGCGAAATGTCCACACTTTGACACAATGCGTCTCTCATACAATGTACATCACATACACTGCATAACTCCGTCACTGACAATGAAGCACGATATCTTGCGTAGCGCTCTCTCAATGTCAATGTGCTTTTCGATACACTGCAATTATACAACTGAACACTGTACCGATGCTGTTACATCGCAATCCTACAACTGAACAATGTACCCACGCTGTTACATCGCAATTTTACAACTGAACAATGTACCCCCCGCACTTCGTAATACGATCTTTTATAGTGGTATGTTTCCCAGAACAATCGAGCAAAATCGTACAACACAACCAATCAAAACAAAATACGTAACTAAAACTCCTAAATAACATTGGTCTAGAAAAATCTGGCTATTTCCAGCCCCTATGTTGGGAAATCCTCATGCGTCATTACTACACGCATGAGCACACTAGACAGGTCACGACCTTGCCCGCATTCTCTAGAAGGTACATGACTGGCGCGCAATACTGACTGCTAAACTTCACGCGCGCAGTAAACAATGGTAAATACTCAAGCGTTTTCTAGATTCTTCGGGACCCAACTCCGTGTCTCAAAAGATAATCAATTCTGCACTACGTGTGAATAAAACGAAACTTACTGAAAAGGTACGTGATTCATAATCATGATAGCTCAAATAAAACATCGGATCGCTACCTACGATCAACACATGCACGCTCTCACAGAACAACACAACCACAATCGTTACAGAAGGCCTGTTGGTATTGCCTCTGCCTGCCATTTTCCGTTTGGATACTGAATGTACACCTCAGCCCCTCCATTCTGAACTGCATCGGTGTATGCCCGTATCCATGCCTCCTGGGGATACTTTTCTTCGAGCATGGTCAGTGTCAGGGCTTTCTTGCTCACAGTGCTGTGCTCATCTTTGGTGGTGATGTAGGGTACCATGGAAGAGATGGTGATGTTTTCTGGCTTACTTTCCCAGGGTGGAAGGTCACTAGCAGGATTCAGAGCCTCTACCTGCGCAGGGAGCTTTGCCTATTGTTTTCTCTGCAGAGCTCTCGTCTCCTTCACAAAGCTTGATCTTTTCAGTCTCCCTGAGGTTTGCCGTTTCATCCTGGCATTCATAGGATGGTCTTTGGAAGACTGAACCTTTGTGGACTGTATCAAGGCTTTGCAATCTCTTCTCATGCGCAGGGGTGGGATGCCTCTTGTCTCTTCCATCTTTTCAATTGGTGTGGATCTCATTGTGCCGGTGATGATACGCAGTGCCTGGTTCTGAACTGTGTCAATGGTCTGCTGGTGTGACTGGGCTGCCGTCAACCAAGCATTGGATCCGTACTCAAGGTGTGGTCTCACTGTGCCTTGATATACATTTTTGAGGATCTTTTCATTGGCTCCCCATTGCGTTCCAGCCAGCTTCCTCATGGTCAGCTTTCTTTTAGCTTTCGCTTCTGCGTTCCAAATGTGCGGCTACCACGTCAGCCTCTTGTCAAGGGTAACGCCCAGGTATGTCTGTTGGTCTTCATACCGCAGTGGGGTGATGCCCAGTGTTAGGTTGCCAGCCTTTGCTTTGTTGGAGAGAGAGAAGAGTGTGGCTGATGATTTTTCTGTGTTGATGGTCACACACCAGTTATTGGTCCAGTCTGTCAGCCTGTCCAGGGCTAGCTGCATCCTGTAGCAGTTGTTGAATACTCTTCTGTGCACCAGAGTACCAGGGGCCGTATGCTGGTGTCGAAGTTAGTGGATTTATCCCAGGATAAAGCCTATCCTCGATCTAATTTAGCTCTAGGGTTAAAAAGTTCGTATGCACGAGTCCGAGTTAGGCCTATCCTGGCGCTAAAGTCGGGGGTCAAACTATCCGGCCAATTTGGTGCTGATAAGTCTGCTAACCCTAGGGTTAGCGGCTGGAACCAAGATGGCGGCGAATTTGGACTGATGTACCAGAATAGACGATTCCTTCGGAGAAACCGCATCTTCCGTGACCGCAACAACCTTTTTGACGTGTTTGAAGATGACAAAATTTTCAAGAAGTTTCGCTTTCACCGCGAGGAGATTCTTGCTATCACCGACAGCATAGCAGACGACGTTGAACTTTTGAATCGACGCGGGGCTCTCATCCCGTTCTAAACAGTTCCTAGTTTCGTTACGCTTTTACGCAAGTGGGGCCTTGCAAGACATGGTGGGTGAACTAATCGGCATTGACCTGTCGACCGTGTGCCGCACTTTCAACAAGAAGCTGAGGAGTCAAAGATGCCCCTTCAACAAGAAGCTGAGGAGTCAAAGCGCAATTTCAGCGTCGCCGAACCCCAAATTTTGGGTGTATTCAGTGACGGCACCCAAAGCCGCATCCAGGCGCCCACACAGTATGAGCACGAATACGTGAATAGGAGGAATTACCACTCGATTAACGTTCAAGTAAGTACAATTGTCATAGTTCAAGTTATGTAACATTATTGCATTCTTATTCATACTTACATTATCTGAATATGAAGGCAAATCAGTTACTGTTGTGTCCGTGTATCTGGGATCCTTTTGTCTCAAATTATCACAGTTGTTTACATAATAACTCATGCCAATTGTCAGTTACATGTATGCAAACTCATCAAGTAATCTTAACTCATGGGATGAAATATATGGCACAGTATTGCTATCAGTTTGGATTGCATTAGAAAGAATGTGTGAAAGAAGTGTAACCTCAAACGACCAGTCAGTGTGTATGGGTGGTGGGTATAGTGTCACAACTGCTAAATATTTCACTTAAACTCAAGTGCATTCAGCGACTAGTACTGTTAATGTTTGGCTATGCAGAAGTTGGTGAAACTTATGGTTTGTTTTAATATCCTTAACCTGACTAAGCTTGTCTTGACTAACAAGAAAATGCTTAATAAAAACAATTCTTTTGTTTTTACAGGTGGTCTGTGATGCTGATTTGATGTTCTTCAACGGTGTGGCACAGTGGTATGGCAGTGTTCATGATGCTCGCATTCTGAGGGAGTCACGTCTTTTTCAAGACTTTGAAGGTTGGTTGCTTGGTTGTACATAGCTTAATGAAGGCGACACATTGGGACTTTCTGTTATAGTGTACTACTCTGATTATTGTTTTTCTGATAGTTGTTTCTGTTTTAGGCTGCAAAATATGTCCCTATAGTACACTGACCTTGGTTCCCCAACAGCCACCAAAGTTTTCCTAAAGTGTGTCTAACATGTGACCAAAAACAACACACAGAAGACATCAATTCACCAAGTAAAACTTTGTCTCGACCCACCGAAAGCATGCAAAGTGATAATGGTGTGTGTAATGCTGCATAACCAAGCCAGATATATGAATCTTGAAGTTCCCTCTGATTCAGAATCTGAGGATGACAGTGAATGACAATGTTGATGCAGACAACGGCAACTCGGAGTCATACGACTCTGATGATGATCGACCTGCAAACTACCACTCCGAGCGTGTGCGGACAGATGCAGGGAAAGCTGCCACGCAAAGATATGTACGCGACTTTTTTACAGAACACAGATGAGTAAGTATACAAATCCCACCTCCCCCCCTCCCAGTATAGTGAAATGAAAAGAGATTATTATTTCTTGCTATATAATGTCTTGCTGCTACAGTATTAACAGCTCTGTGTGTGACCTTTGGTCCTGGTGCTGAACAGGGAGTAAACATAACTGAAATTTACATCAGAAAAATTCAGACCCCCTTTGAATTGATCTTCAATTCAAACTGAGTCTAAAACTTTCTGATGAACTGACCTGACTTTAATTTGAAGTCAGATTTTCATTCCTACCAACATGGTATACTAGCACTCCATACTTTATCTCATTTTCTGAAGGGCATGTACACTATTAACAAAGAACACAAAGTAAACATGAGAAATAATTTTATTACATTTGAATACAAAAATTAAAAGTGGGTGAAAAAACCGACAGACAAAACTATGTACATTAAATGACGACAGTGACTAAAAGGTTGAACGATTAACCCTTTAGCTGTCGGTACTGCTTTTTAGTGCACGAGTTGTGACGTAAGTAGTGTTACTGAGAGCAAAAGGGTAAATGATTAAGTCCTGCAAGATTGGCATTCTTGGTTGAAGAAAGAATCATTGTTCTGTGTGTGTTCACTGGCTTGGTTGATCACACCTTGTTCTGTGTGTGTTCACTGGCTTGGTTGATCACACCTTGTAAGAAGCTTTGTGCTGATACATAACACTCACAATGCTCGTGGACAGTCCTAGTAGTTGTAACATATGTTTGTGAAAACTGCACATTTTTAGGTTGTCGCACTGCTCAAGATGTCTTCACGAACTTGTAACAATTGTCAAAAAGTTTGCGAGACTCTACATGATTTGAGTCAACAACAGATTTTACTATGAAGTACACAGATCCTCCAAAGTGGGTCTACTACCTTCTTGATTATCACATTGTCACAAAGCTTGCTACAACACACGTTCATAATAAAAAGTTCTGACTGAGAGATCAAAAGATTTATCACTTCACTCGCTGAACCATCATCTACTACACACCACTTGACACATGCATAGATCACTTATGAAGTCTTTATAAAACAGGAAAGAAAGCTACCGTATGTGTCCTGTCATCAAAATGTGCATTGTGCTCATGATCATTCTCTTCACTGTTTGCCTTTGGGGTGCACAAATGAGACAGCATTGTAATACATTTTGGCAGCTTTAGAGTGATGTGTTGGCGAAAAAGCACCATCATAGTACTAGTGACTTGCAGAAAAACAATGTTTAGTGTTTAACCCCTTTGTGCATGAAGCGACTGCTACAGTCTACTGTAGGTATCTGCATGTACAAGGGGATTAAATACCATCTGCCACAAGAGCACACAACCACTATGAAAGTATGATGCTTAAAAAAAGAATGTCATTAATGTTCACCATCAAGCACCCAAGATTGAAATTGACTAGGAAAGCACAGTTTTTACACACTGCACTAGCAGTATTTCACCACACCCAATACTTGGTGCACACTTTCTTACACTTCCTGCATTTTCTCAATCTCCATCTTCAACTTTTTTTGGTCAATGTCTCATAGTACAAAATCTTTGCATCCATCATTTTGACTTTCGACTCATTTTTCCGTATTTCACTTTGCAGATAGCAGTTCCATGTCTCTTGACCATCTTCGGCACCAGTATCTGTGACTACATCGGACAAGTTGGTTGCCTGTTGTCACCTCTTCTTGATATTGCCAAGTTCCTTCCTGACGTTAACAGCTGATGACTTCGTCTTTTGGTGCAGTGTTGTGGCAGCTGGAGGCTCCTTTGGTTGCACATGAGCAATAGAACTAAAAGAAGTTGATGTGGTTCCTGAAATATGATGTTGAACAAATTTGTAAGATG
Organism: Semisulcospira habei; assembly: GCA_036245525.1. Classification (NCBI taxonomy): domain Eukaryota; kingdom Metazoa; phylum Mollusca; class Gastropoda; family Semisulcospiridae; genus Semisulcospira; species Semisulcospira habei. The sequence continues at coordinate 170,340,682 of BTPG01000008.1, read as the reverse complement.
GCACAAAAAATGTACTGTGATGGACACTACTTGTAACATATATATACATTATGCTCACAACATGAAATGATGAGAATTAACATATGGACAAAAATCACACAGCAGAGTTATGCTATACTTGAATTGGCATTTTGATGGCTATTAAAATGCTGTAAGATGTACAGTGAGGGAAGAGAAAAGGTGAACATGGTCTAAATGCAAGAGGCATATATCCTCATGAGCCCAGTGACTACAGGGTCTCATGAGGATCTATGCCTCTTGCATTTAGACCACATTGTGTCCATGTTCTTTGGACAGCTGGGGCTCATGAGGATCTATGCCTCTTGCATTAGACCACATTGTGTCCATGTTGTTTGGACAGCTGTGGCTTCTGGTCGTCATTTAACACAGATTTCAGAAACAAATGCAGTTCACAATTATATTCAACTGAAAAAGCATACCTTGTGGAATGGTGACTGACAGAGTGATAGTGGTTACAGAGATCTGTTGGCACTCTTTCGGCTGTCTATGGGTCACTGAAACAGCAATATAACGCATATTAGGGAGTAGTTAGACCCTTTTGACCAAAAATTATCACACGTATAACGGCATTCCCCAATTTCCGGCACAGAGACACCACAAACACAACGCGCAGTTCACGAGGCCAAGGCAAGGCTGATGCCAAACGGGCCTAAGTAAAAGCCTCCAATGGTGATTCAAATCTGCGAGTTTACATCTTTCCCCTCATAACCCTCATGGTACCGCAAATTTACTGACTGGAGGGTGACATTTTGATGCGTGGGCATTCCGAGCAGATGAATTCGAGCAGGTAGTGATGTCGGTATACAGGTACAGTGCGAAGCCCTTGGCTGTTGTAAGTAGCAACTTCGCTTTAAAGTTTAAAAGTTATATGACAATTGCTATGCAAAGACATTTAACAGCAAGAAAAAAATACATAGTACTAGCCTTTGGGCATGGTAATAGGGATGATGGAACAGTCTTGTGTGAACAGATCCTCATCAAACTACATGAACTCTGAGCCTGGCACCATCTCTTGTCCTTGAGTCTTGCATATGGGTACTGGAGCTGAAATAAACAATGTTTATTTAACACCTTGTACATGCAACCACTTGTACAATAAACAGTACCAGTGGCTGCATGAAAATATGGTTAAAATAGGTATAACGCACACAGTCAACTTTGAGCAAAGTGTACACCTAGATCAGATCTATAGAATTTTGTATCAGTTTTTTCTTGGTGATGCAGTCAGTGGCTTGAGGTCATCGGTTGCTGGCACAGTAGCAGGCAATTTCAACTAAGTTTAATTATGTTGCAAGAAAGATGATTTAAACCCGTTTGTGCACACAGCCACCAGTGATTAAACAGTACCAGTGGCTGCATATAAACCGAGGTTTAATACAACTGAGAAGTATTGTGCACCGAGTCTTGACACTGTGTATATTCATATATTTACTTTTAAAAACAAATATTTAAGTATATTTACTAAATATATGGTACTGACATAAGCTCTCAAGTCCACGGCTAATGTGTCTGTCATCCACACAGGAAATAATAGTGCTATTCACAGGAACATAATTATGGGTTGTATTGTAACAGGCATTTCAAGTTCAACTAGTGAGTAGTATGAAATAAAAGAAGTGCCATTATCTACTGCCTCCAAACATGTGCCATGTGTGTATGCGTGTGTGTGTATGTGTCTGATTAGTAGTATGAAGAAAGTAAGGCCAAACGTTTAGTCATGGAAGGCTTTATCTGTGTCTGCACTCCTAGTGCCCTTAGCATTGATCGAAAGATGCAAGCCTTCGGCGTAGACTGCACAGTAGTAGTATTGTGTAGTAGGTTAGATTTAGATGCCGTTTTTACAAACCCCAGTGAATCTGTAATACCCAGCAAACCAATACTATCTCTTAGTTTGCATGCTGTTGATATGAACTGATGGCTGTCTTAAATGTATATGAAAAATGAACATTTTTAGCGTATATTACATGACGGTTATCCGTTTGTCAGGTCAGCTGGCAGTGAAATGTGGCTCAAAACAGGTCTGTTGATGGGTCGCTGGGAACTCGACCTATGTGCAAGCTGAATGTGCATTTAGTAGTTTACACAGTAAACTGCCATCCCCATTGGAAAAACAAATGCCTTTTCATAATTAAGGTCATTAAAAGTGCAGTTGAACATGAGTGAATACAACAATGACATACACACAGTTATACATGTGTGCAGTTCAACATGAGTGAATACAACAATGACACATACATAACTATTAGGGAGCTTAATCAAATGACTTACGCAAGGTACGACATGAGGGTTTTTGACTACAGGAGCCATTTTTCTTTGTAAGCTGTCTGTCAGAACGTTCACTGAAAAAAAAATGATGTTTCACTATATTTTGATTTTAAATACAAGGGCCATTTAAACTCAGCAATCAAAATAAAAACACACCTTGCATACAATGTGGCGAAACAAATTTTCCTGTACGTGGCAACATGTATAATAAAGTTCATTCATTCATTCATTCATTCAATGCAGCCTCGTAATGCATGATACAGACACAACAGTACCAAAAGAAATTATGGAAGTGCTCTACTGCTTTATAAGTTCGGCATTTGAGACATGAGTCTGAAAGAGGTCTAAACACAGTAACTAGATACCAAAACGAAAAATGTGCAAACTGAACTCACCTCCAATGATGCCATGGATGAGGTTTGACTCTGCCCCGATGATCTGCAGAATGGATCTTCATATGGTATGGGCGACGGTGGTTTTCCACCACCGGTTTTCCTCATCTCCCTCTGGCGGTTTAGGACGTCAGTCCTCATCTTTTGTAACTTTTCCTTCACCTCCGTCCACTGGTCGGAGAAGTTCTTCTTTCTAGCCCGCTTCTCGGGTTTTCTTCGTTGTATTGCAAAAATGTGAGAGTATCAAAATCCGCGCGCTCGACAGGAAGTTTACACCGGTAGTTACATTTTTGTAGCGGAGCATGCGCAACGCAGGGGGGATTCCTACTCTTAAAATAGATTTCCGAGTTAGCTATTGCGCGCTCTAACTTCGACTTGTGCATTGCGCTCAAGCATCGCCGCTATCTTCGCGATAACTAGTCCGGGTTAAGACGCTAACTTGGAGTCAAATTATCTTCGACTCCAGCATCCGGCCCCAGGTCATCTGCGTACAGGGCTGCGTGGACTCCTTTTGGTAGCTCTGGCACAAGGTCGTTGATGAAGAGTATGAACAGGGTCAGTGACAGGACTCCCCCTGTGGCACCCCCTGACGCAGTAGCACTTTTTGGCCACAGTACCCATCCATTTGGCTCACGTGTGAAGCAAAAGTGAGTCTGTGTTTTGGGCCATTGGTCGTCCGTCCGTCATCTGCCGTCGTCCGTGGTAAACTTTAACGTTGGCATTTTCTCGGAGAATATTCAAGCCACATTCTTCAAACTTGGCTCAAGGATACTTTGTGGTAAGAGCTTTCTAAACATACCAATTTGAGTGACCTCTCACAAAGGTCAAAGTCACAAGGGATCAGGAAATAGGTAAAAAAAATAGCTATATTTTGACATATCTTATTTTTTCTCAAATACTATTCACAACTTCAAACCCAAACTTGGTACAAAGATACCTGATGGTAAGACCTTTCTATAAGTACTAATTTGGTTTATCCCTAAGAAAGGTCAAAGGTCACAAGAGCTCAGGAAATAGGTGAAAAATAGCCATATTTTGACAAAAGATTTTTTATTTTTCAAATACTATTCACAACTTCAAACCCAAACTTGGTACAGTGATACCTGATGGTAAGACCTATCTATGTATATTAATTTTGATGACCCCTCAGAAAGGTCAAGGGTCACAAGGGCTCAGGAAATAGGTCCAAAATAATAATAATAATAATAATAATAATAAGCGCATTAAATAGGCGCTTTATCCCAATTGAAAATCGGCTCAAAGCGCCGCCGCGAACTGAACCCAACAAGCACGCTCACGTGAATCACGCGCATTCACTCACACACTATACATAAACACAGAACATTCTCGTGGTGCTAAGGGCAAGCTCAAGCGAGCTACTGTAGTTTTTGGAAATTCAAAATCGTTTGTATTTGAAATTTGATTAAGTGGGCTGAAACTGATAACAAAGTCGTGGGGGAGGAAGAGCCGGAGTACCCGGAGAAAGAACCCCCGACGGTCCGTCCGAATTAACGGTGACACTTACTAGAGGAGAAAAATCCGACGCCGGAACCCGTAATCGAACCTCGCACCTTTAGCATTGGTGGCAGGCGCCTTAACCACTGCGCCACGGACCGCCCCGAACCATAACCATATTTTGACAAAAGATATTTTTTCTCAAATACTATTCACAACTTTAAACCCAAACTTGCTACAGAGATACCTGATGGGAAGACCTTTCCATGCTCACTAATTTGGTTGCTCCCTCGGAAAGGTCATGGGTCACGAGAGCTCAGGAAATAGGTCTAAAATAGCCATATTTTGAAAAAAGATGTTTTTTTCTCAAATACTATTCACAACTTAAAACCATAATTTGGTACAGAGATACCTGATGGTAAGACCTATCTATGCATACTAATTTGGATGACCCCTTGGAAAGGTCAAGGGTCACAAGAGGCTGGCAGATGTGTGTAAATGCTGATTTTTTATAAAGCTGCAAGTATTCCCAAATTTTGGCACATTTTTCAACCAAATTTGGTACAAAGATAGCTGATGATAAAACCTTCCTATGCATACTAATATAGTTGACTCATCACAAAGGTAAAGGGTCACGGGGAGGTGGGGGTTGACAGATGTGTGAAAAATGGTTACATTTTCAGAAAACATGGATTTTGCTGCTGCAGAAGCCAGCCCTTGTCACAAAGGTCACACATGTAAATCGGTCATACACGTGAGCCATAATGGCTTTGCCTTTCTTGTTTTACTTTGAACGGACGAAAGAAAGCATTTGGTGGGACAATAGGGGGGTCACTCTAAGTGAATCCCAGTAAAAGCTTTTTGCAAACTGAAGCCTTACAAAAGGCCAGGTGTGCCCCTTTAAGGGCCACCCTGAAAAATGATCACGATTTTACATATTTTATCTTGAATTTCTTGTTGTTGTCAAGACTAGATGAAGCCTGTAGTTTTGTCCAAAAATTCCAAGACAAAATCTTCAAATTTGACTGAGTTGTGCATATATGCATTTGTAATCATGACCATTTTAAAATTTGTAGGGTGTCATTTCCCCCACATTTTTCCTCTAGTGTGATACGCTACACTTTGTTAATCTGAGCTTTCACCTTTTTTTGCTTTTTCAGGGTAATGACCGAGTCACTTCTTTTTTTGTTGTTCAGATCCGGACTTTGGGTGGACTCCCCACCATGTGGAACTGACACTGTGGACAGTACAAATGGCCAAGACACTGAAACTGGACAAAGTTTTAGCATTGATAAGCCAGACCAGTACAAGTTCAAAGGTTGAAGCAAGAGACTCACAGGTTGTGAAACGAAAAATTGAGGATGAGACAGACAAGGAGTCTATAAAGAAAAAATCTTTGTAAAGTTGTGCTCACAGAGCATGCTTTTTGTGATACACTATTTTTCTGCCAGCCTTTTCTATGCAAAAAAATGTACTTTCGTCTGTATTACATTAAAAAATAATATGATGCAAGGTGATTTCATCGTCTTGTTCATATTCAGTTTGAACACATAGAAGCTACGGTTCGAAGTCCCATACTTTTTGTTTGTTATCTGTGGACTACATACGAGTTCTAATAATCGACCAAAATAATTCAAATGTAGTGCCAGAATAGTTTGGCATCTTAAGACATCAAGCTGTTCTAGCACCACCCTTAGCTATCATGGTCAATCCATTTCCTGTTGCGTGTCAGATGCTGAAACTAGCTCTATGAAAAGTTTCTTTGCACATGAATTTTGCATAAGTAGATCTCTGCTGTCAATTATAACTTACTTTCACTAAACTTACATTATAAAGTGCTTGCAAAAAGTAGGGGATATTGAGATTTCACCTTGCGTTGTTTACTAAGTTGTATAGCTGATTAGCCATGCCTGTGGGCCTCCTAAACATGATGCCAGGCAAACTGGAATCACATTTTCTCTCGCCCCAGTGGCAAAGGATACACTTCAAAGCCTAGCAAGTGTGACATGGGCTCTGTCCTGGCCCTTATTTTTTTTATTTATTTATTGTTTTTGTTGTTTTTTTTTGTTTTTGGGTTTTTTTTTTGTTTTGTTTGTTTGTTTTTTTTTTTTTTTTTTTTTTTTTTTTTTTTTTTTTTTTTGGGGGGGGGGGGGGGGGGGGGGGTTAAGAGCTGGGTTGTGTGGCCATGTTGAATTGGGAACCATGAATATTGCTTTGGGGTCGTATGGCAAATGCCATGCAGGATATTTCTGTGACCCTTCAGTTTTGTTTTTGCTTGTGATCATCAGGGCGCCATTGTGGTTTTCAGGTCTTGTAATGAGGCAGCACTTCACAGGCAACTGATCATGAGTTGTGGCTGATGAACAATTAAGCAAAGTGGTTTTTTTTTTTAAAAACAATCCAAATAACAGAATTACTATCAGAGCCCAGTAAGATTTTTTTTTTAAAATAGCCATGCGTACAGATGCCGTTTCAATGTGGTTGTAGCCGTGTACCCCCAGATTGTACATTGCTTAACGTCCTGACAGCAACAAGGCTTTCTCAGGACGTTGTACCCCCAGAGTTGAAACCTATCATTTGTAGTGGTACATAATAAACAAACACATGGGCATGTCCCGAGTCCTATAGATTAAGTCAGAAAGCTGAATTTCAGTTTTGGGCTCAGACAAAAGATTCATTCGAAACAGCTTCCAAGATGCATGGATGTATATTGCTGGCATGGATCGGCCACAATTACATCCACATCCATCGACGCCCACATCCACCCCATTCAATTTGACACCCCTCAGCAAGAGATGGATTGACCATGATAATTCAACGGTAGTGCCAGATTAGCTGGGCACCTGACAGCGCCAAACTGATCTGGCACTACCTTTAAATTATGGTCGATCCATCTACTGAAACCAGTAGTCATTAAGTAACACCTACAAAATTTAGGAAATGTGGGCGTGGAGTTACATGGACTAACCCTAAAGCTGAATAGAGAACTTGCAGGTATTCTGAAGTCTCTGTCCTTCAGTGGGGCAGGTAGCCCATGGACCATTTTAAATAATTTCAATAATCCTCAGTGCCACCAATGTACCGGTAAGCAGACACACTTGCAACAACTTAAACTGAACTTTCCGGCGAGCATTTTGGCTTACATTATATATGCAGCATGGAATGCTTTTCACAGTTTCTGACCTTTCTTTGTTCTAAATGTACCAAATGGACTTGTCCGACACGTCCCGAGCCACTGTCCATTTGTCAATACCTAAACTGTTGTGCGAGTGCGAGTTGCACCTGAGGTGGCGAGACAAATTTTCTTGTACGTGGCAACATGCCCAGTGTGCAGCACATCAGTCACAAGTTATGATCAGTTGACTGTAAAGTGCTGCTTGATTTTCTGACAAGACAGCCAGTTTCAATAAGGGAACACATAACCATGATCATCACAAGATAAAATGGAAACAGAATTGATACAACTAACGCACAAATAACTTGCATATGAGAATTGCCACAGGACCCCGTTGCCATATATCCTATGCCCAATGCAGGATCATCTTGCCGATTAATACACCACAATTGAAACTGAAATAGAAATGACTAGCTTCCTGTACCAGTATTTTAGCACAGCGAAAGAGCTCACAAAAAGCATGGATTATTAATATCTTCAAATTTCTGCATCCCCACCTGGGTCTGCCCTGAGGGACTTGGGTGGGGTTAACTACTTTTTAGTTCTCAGGGTCACCCTGGTCAGCCCCACAGGGTGGGTTTTCCTATTCTGGGGCATGTGTTTCTGCCTACCCTTGGTCCATTCACCTGTATTTGCCTTTTATAAACTCTCCCTGGCCTACTGTCTGCGCTGCCTGTAGCTCTTGATATTGGATGTGTGTTGCTAAATGGTCTTAGCTTTATTTAGGACCCATGTTGTAGATTTCCTCGCGCTGGGACCATACGGCGTTGAGGCGCGTCCCCTGGGTGGTGGATAGGGGGTCCCTCGCGAGAGGGGTGCACCGAATGAAATAAGGTGCCGTGAACCAACATGGTCTAAGGGAAGGTGACCCCGACAGAAAACCCCTGGTCCTCCTAGTAAGGGGGTTGGGCGTGGGGGTAGCTTCCCCACCCTGCAAAAAAGGAAATAGCTACAAAAACGCCGACGAAAAGACTAACAGTAATTCCTTTCCTGGAGGAGGAAGGTTCTTCTACTAGAAGACTTATGACGTCCTGTGGTGAAAGCCGGAAGTCTTCGGAAGCCACAGGACCGAGCCGCCTCTCTCTATCCAGGGATACAACCATGGGCACATGGAACGTCAAGACCATGTACCAGAGCGGCAAGGCCGCCCAGATAGCAGCGGAAATGCAAAAGTACAACCTTTCCCTGCTAGGCATCAGTGAAGCCAGATGGACGCAGTCTGGCCAGAAAAGGCTGTTAAGTGGGGAGATGGTTCTGTATTCAGGTCATGAAGAGGAGAATGCCCCCCATACAGAAGGAGTAGCACTCATGCTGTCACCAGTGGCACAGGGAGCGCTGATGGGCTGGGAACCTCTTGGGCCAAGAATTATAACAGCAGCCTTTAGAACCAAGAAAAAGCTCAAGCTGAACGTCATCCAGTGTTATGCGCCCACCAATGACAGTGACGAGGAAGAGAAACAAGAGTTCTACGACCGACTCCAGAGTGCCGTGGACAAATGTGCAGAGCGAGACATCACCATCGTCATGGGCGATTTTAATGCCAAAACAGGGGAGGACAACACCGGATACGAAGAGGTGATGGGGAGACAGGGACTAGGCTCAGAGATGAGTGAGAACGGGGAGAGGTTTGTAGACTTTTGTGCTCTAAACCGACTTGTCATTGGAGGCAGCATCTTCCCACACAGAAGAATACACAAAGCAACTTGGGTCTCACCTGACCATACAACAGAGAACCAAATAGACCATATCTGCATTAGCAAGAAATTTAGAAGATCCCTTCAAGATGTTCGAGTGAGGAGGGGAGCAGATGTCGCCTCAGACCACCATCTGCTTACCTTAAGAATGAAGCTCAAGCTAAAGAAAAGCCGCACAGAGACGACAAGAAGACAGCGCTATAATGTAGGCCTCCTGAGAGAAACTGGAGTTAGAGAAGAGTTCAAACTGGTGCTGTCCAACCGGTTTCAAGCGCTACAGGAGCTAGTAAATGAAGAGGAGGCGGTCACCACAGAGCAGCAGTGGAAGGCAGTTAGAGAGGCGCTGAACTCAACCTGCAAAGACACTGTAGGGTTCAGGAAACACCACCACAAGGACTGGCTGTCGGCACAGACCTTGAAGAAGATAGAAGCGAGGAAGCAGAAGAAAGCAGCGGTCAACAACAGTCGCACGAGAGCAGCCAAAGTAAGGGCACAGGGGGAATACTCGGAAGCCAACCGCGAGGTGAAGAGGAGTATCAGGGCAGACAAGAGGGCCTACACAGACAGCCTGGCAGCAGAGGCAGAAAAGGCAGCAGGCAGCGGCAACATGAAACAGCTCTACGACATTACCAGAAGATTGTCGGGTAAGTATGGCCATACAGAAAGACCAGTAAAAGACAAAGAAGGCAAGCCTATTGCAGACAGAGCAGACCAACTCGACAGATGGGCCGAGTATTTTGAAGAGTTACTGAACAGACCTAGCCCACCCGACCCCCCCGACATCCAGCCGGCAGAGACCGACCTACCCATCAGCTGTGACAGACCCAGCCGGGAAGAGATCAGAAAAGCAGTGGCATTTTTGAAGAATGGCAAAGCAGCAGGGCCAGATGGCATCCCAGCGGAGTCTCTGAAAGCAGACCTAGAGACAACAGTTGAGATGCTGTACCCACTGTTTGGAAAGATCTGGGAAGAGGAGGTGATGCCAGCTGACTGGAAGGAGGGGTACCTAATCAAGCTTCCCAAGAAAGGCGACCTCAGCAAGTGTTCCAACTACAGAGGAATCACCTTGCTGTCAGTACCAGGAAAGGTCTTCAACAGGATCATCCTAGAGAGAATGAAGAGCTCCGTTGACCCCCAGCTGAGAGACCAGCAAGCAGGATTCAGGAAGAACCGATCATGTACAGACCAGATCGCCACTCTCCGCATCATCGTGGAACAGTCTCTGGAGTGGAGCTCCCCGCTGTACGTCAACTTTGTGGATTATGAGAAAGCATTTGACAGCGTGGACCGAGAGACTCTGTGGAAACTCCTACGACACTACGGTGTACCCACAAAGCTTGTCCGCCTGATCAAGAGCAGCTATGATGGCATGACATGTCGCGTGATCCACGAAGGGCAGTTCACCAGAGAGCTCCAGGTCAGAACTGGTGTCAGGCAGGGGTGTCTGCTGTCTCCGTTCCTCTTCCTACTGGCCATAGACTGGGTCATGAAGATGACCACAGAGCACAGACGAAGTGGAATACAGTGGACACTGTGGACACAGCTTGACGACCTCGATTTTGCAGACGACTTGGCATTACTGTCCCACACTCATCAACAAATGCAGGACAAGACCACGAGGCTTGCTGACATCTCGTCCCAAGTGGGCCTCACCATTCACAAACAGAAAACAAAGACAATGAGGCTGAACGCAACCAGGGAAGAACCTGTCTTGCTTGCTGGCACCCCGTTGGAGGAGGTGGAGTCCTTCACCTATCTCGGGAGCATCATAGACAAAAAAGGCGGCACTGATGCAGATGTCAGAGCACGAATCGGTAAAGCCAGAGCAGCCTTTCTCCAGTTGAAAAAAGTGTGGAGTTCCAGAGAGCTGTCACAACACACCAAAGTCCGGATTTTCAACTCCAATGTAAAAGCAGTTCTCCTATATGGAGCAGAGACATGGAGATTGACAAAAACCACAGTCAACAGAGTACAGACCTTCATGAACAGTTGCCTTAGAAGAATTTTGAAAATCCACTGGCCAGAGAAGATCAGCAACATCAGACTCTGGGAGAGAACAGAGCAGATAACAGCAGAGAATGAAATTGGGCGAAGAAGATGGGGATGGATCGGTCACAGTCTGAGAAAGCCAGCTTCCAGTATCACTAGGCAGGCATTGTCATGGAACCCCCAGGGAAAGAGGAAAAGAGGTAGGCCGAGAAACTCCTGGCGTCGAGACCTCCAAGCAGACATCAAGAGACTGGGAACCACCTGGAGTAGAATCGAAGGAGAAGCACAGGACAGGAGTTGCTGGAGGTCTCTCGTTGACGGCCTATACCCGGGTAGGGGTGACAGGCGTAAGTAAGTAAGTAATGTTGTAGATTTATTTAATGTATTGGACCAGCTGGCAACATACATTCATTTCAATATTCTGTTTGGTTTTTTTCACAAGCAGTGCAGGCACGTCCTGAGAAAGTCTTGTTGCTGTCGGGACGTTAAGCAATGCACAATCAATCAAATTTCTGCAACTGAAGTTTCACTTTGGGAGTACTGCTAAAGTTTCACTTTTGGGAGTAGTGCTCAGCGTAACTCTGTAGAACCGCCCAAATAGTTGTATATCAGTCCTCCTGGCTTATTTACTTTCACCTCTGATGTTGCAAACTGTGGAATGCTTGCTGCTGTGGGGTTGTGCCTGTATCAATGGGCACTTTTTGAGTGGGCATGTATGTTTTTAAACAGAAACCTTCAGAATCCTGTCTGCTCTCTGTACTAGTTTGCCGTTATCTAGCTGGTAAACTCACTGAAACAAACTGAAAGTCACATCTTAAATAAATAATAATAATAATTACGGTATTTATAATGCGCTTATCTTATAATAATTATAACTCTAAGCGCGCACTCACAACACGCACGCGCACGCTTCAGACAATGACTCACGTACCACAAATAGTGAAAATACATTACGACGGTCAGCTTGGTTGATTGTACATTGCTTAACATCCCGACTGCAACAAGACTTTCTCAGGACGTGCCTGCACTGCTTGTCAAAAAAAAAATAAACAGAATATTGAATGTATGTCGCCAGCCGGTCCAATACGTTAAATAAACCTACGACATGGGGCCTAAATAAAGCTAAGACCATTTAGCAACACACATCCAATATCAAGAGCTACAGGCAGTGCAGACAGTAGGGAGATTTGATTGTACATTGCTTAACGTCCCGACAGCAACAAGGCTTTCTCAGGACGTGCCTGCACTGCTTGTGAAAAAAAACTAAACAGAAAATTGAATGTATGTCGCCAGCCGGTCAAATACATTAAATAAACCTACAACATGGGGCATAAATAAAGCTAAGACCATTTAGCAACACACATCCAATATCAAGAGCTACAGGCAGTGCAGACAGTAGGGAGAGTTTTAAAAAGGCAAATACAGGTGAATGGACAAAGGGTAGACAGAAACACATGCCCCAGAATAGAGAGAAAAACCCACCCTGTGGGGCTGACCAGGGTGACCCTGGGAACTAAAAAATACCTAACCCCACAGTTTAAAAAAGGAAAATACAGGTGACTGGACCAAGGGTAGACAGAAACACATGCCCCAGAATAGAGGGAAAAACCCACCCTGTGGGGCTGACCAGGGTGACCCCGGGAACTAAAAAGTAGTTAACCCCACCCAAGTCCCCCAGGGCAGACCCGGGTGACGGTCAGGTTGGGGTGGGGAGTGTGGTGATGTAGTGCTATAACTGTTGAAAGAGGTGAGTTTTGAGGGCGGACTGGAATGAGGAGAGAGAGTGTTTCTGACGGAGAGAGTGGGAGAGTGTTCCAGGTGGATGGACCGTATACTGAGAAGGAGCGGGGACCAAAAGTGCTGAGTTTGGTGTCTCCGTTCCTTTGAAATGTTGCACATAGAAGGCATATATATTCAAGGAGATAGGAAAAGTTAATTGTACACTTACTTCACAGTATTAGTACAGGCACACTTGCCATTTTATCAAACTAGATGGATTTTCCTTTTGCGATTTTGCTCGATGTTTAAAGATTTTTAGTGATGCTTATATTACGTTTCTGTATTATTGCGTAACATTGTTTAATGTCACGTTTTCTTGCAAAGTACACTTCCATCCCATTATTTTACCCATCCCTGTTGGCTTAGGCTGACTACATAGGCACATCGGGTGTGTATCCACAAATTGATTTTACAATTATTTCATGAAACGGTGACATAAATACTGAGGTCACGAGTTCCCCTAAACTAGCTCCTCTTTAGCACCCGAGGCGAGAAAGCGCAATGAGCTGTTGGCAAACACAGCCTGTCAAAATGGATGATCGTCGGTGCGAGCAGGAAAATTGTACCCCAAAAAATTATTTCGGTGAAATTGCCCAATATTAGCAGAGTTTACACGAATAAGACGCATCTGCTGTTGGTATAACAAAGTTGAATACTAGCTGTTGAAACAACATGGCTGGCTTTGTCTTAAGAGTTTTAATACACGTTGATTGTATTCCTCAGCATTATTTTTGCAAAAACAAACAAGAAAGGCAAAGCCCTTATGGCTCATGTGTATGACCGATCCACCCATATCTGACAATAAGTAAAAGAATGGCTTCTGCACTAACAAAATCCATGTTTCTCAAAATTTAATCGGTTTTCACACGTCTGTGAAACCCCCCTTGACCTTTGCGATGAATCGACTAAATTAGGATACAGAGGAATGTCTTATCAGGTACCTTTGTGCCAAATTTGATTGAAAAGTTTGCAAATATGTTGACAATAACAGTTATTGGCATTTTATACACATTTGTTGACCTCTTGTGACCTTTGACTTTATCCGAGGGGTCATCCAAATTAGTATCATGGTTGAGAAATTACTGTCAGAGAGACAAAAAAAAGTTGAATCCTGAAGCGGACACTTTTTTTTAAGTGAAAAAAAAAAATTGGGGGGGGGGGGGGGGGGGAGGAGGGGTGTGGAATCCAGAAATCCGGCTGTAGCCAGAAAAGTCCCACCCATGTAGTATGCATAGATAGGTCTTGCCATCAGGTATCTCTGTAGCAAGTTTGGGTTTGAAGTTGTGAATAGTAATTGAGAAAAAACATTTTTTGTCAAAATATGGCTATTTTTTACTTGTTTCCTGAACCCTTGTGACCCTCGACCTTTCCGAGAGGTCATTCAAATCAGTATGCATAGATAGGTCTTACCATCAGTTATCTCTGTAGTAAGTTTGGGTTTGAAGTTGTGAATAGCATTTGAGAAAAAAAAAATGATGTCCAAAACTAGCTATTTTTGATATATTTCCTGATCCCCTGTGACCTTGACCTTTGAGAGGTCATTCAAATTGGTATGTTTATAAAGGTCTTACAAAATATCCTTGGGCCAAGTTTGAAGACTAGCTTGAATAGTCTCCGAGAAAATGCCAACGTTAAAGTTAACCATGGCAGACGGACGACCACTGGCCCAGAACATACTCACTTTGAGGCCGTTTACACTTGGAACCGTACCGTGCCGTGCTCAGCCCGGACTGAGTGCGGCACGGCACGGCTCGCTTGTTTTGCCGTTTACACTACTAACTAGCCTTCACCTCGCAGTGCTTATGGAATGCATCATGGCAGCCCACAGACAACACGTGGTTTCAACATTTATGTTTACCTGGTGCAAACGAAGGCTCAGATCAATTATGATAAAGAGTGCCCAAAGGAGACAAAGATTTTTTTATCAGAATTTTGTCTTTTCTGCTAACTCTAATCGTCGGCAACACCGTGCATCAATTGAATTCTCAGCGGCTGCCACGACAAATACATCGCTCAGTCTGGTGCGTAGAACAATCCACTGACTGGTTGGAACGGGTGGTATTAGGTACATATAAGATCGAACATTATTGCCATATGTAATAATACATTAGAAATCTGGCGTTTCGGTATTGCGCAACTTAAAAAGACTGAAGAACATAAAACACATCAAAATATAGTTACGCTGCTCACGTGCACACACACACACTTGCTCACATGCATTCACACACATACACCCGGGGGGGGGGGCAGGGGGGGGGGGGGGGGGGGGGTTCATTGGTCATTAGGGGTTTTGCCCCTCCCCCACCCAAAATGCTATAATAAAATTCCTTTTCGGGGGTGTTTGGACATCGTGGAGACCTTCTGTGTCAGGTTTGCCACCAACCCCCCACCCCTGGAGCTAAGTTATCCAGCCCTGTACATCCACATGCCTTAAACTATTGTGGTCTAAACGTAAAGGCAATAAACACGATTTCACATTGACACAAATTCAGTACAGAGGATGTAATCGTAATATAAAAACACGTCGCTTGCATCATAGATGAAGTATTATGCTGATAGTGGACAATAATGTATATACATTTCATGTATAAATATAGTAAACAGTGGGACGGATGGGTCAGGTATGGCGTTTGTTTGAATCATTGAAAGTCTGGACAGCGGTGGGGTAAAAACCGTTTTCAGTTAAAACGACTCGTGCGTGTTCCGATCGCTCTATAACGGCACTCTGATGGCAACATCTCAAACAACTCATGGGCTGGGTGGAAATCATCTCGGAGGATGGATCTAGCCTTTTTGTTTTAGCATTCTTTTGTGGAAGCTCCAAACGGGAAAATTGATACCTATGATTTTCGATGCAGATTTTACTACCCTGTTTAATTTGGATCGCTCTTTCTGTGTGGTGCTGCCAAACCAGACAGACAGACAGTGGATTGTCCACTTCAGAATGACTAAAGATACGTTTTTCTGGCTCTGCAGACAACTTAGACCCTACGTAGCAAAGAAACAATCGACGTTTTGCAAGACCATTTCTTATGTTCACCGAATTGCAATTGCCCTGTATCAGTTTGCAAGCGGTGCCAATTTCAAAATAGTGGGAAACCTCGGGTTTGGAGTTTCTTGCGTTACTGGATTTCTGGCAGTGCACACAGTATTACTAATGCAAAAAAAAAAAAATTTTCTTCTTCCAGTTTTTGTCAAATTTCCTTGAAGGGGGGGGGGGGGGGGGGCGTTTGCAATAAGTTGTAAATGGTTTCATGAGCATGGGTTTCCGCAATGTGTTGGGGCAATAGATGGGACACATATTTGCGTGACACCACCATCACAATTCAGAGGATTTCCAAAACGGGAAAGGATGGTTTTCGATAAACGCCCAGTGTGTTGTGGTTGCTATTGTCTTCGGCACTACTGTTAGAGTTTCTTTATTTTTTATCTCTGCACTGAACAGCGGTCCTGGCAATGTTGTGCTGTTAGTCACTGACATGAGCTATTTCACCGCAAAAACTTGTTTCTTTGTTATCCTTAAAATCTCTCCTGAAATTCAGGCTGGCCCATTCTTGAATTACTATCATTGTCTCCTCTTCTGACCAAACGCAACCTCTGTATTTGTCTTCCATTATGGCAAATAGCTAATGAGGTGTGTATAATATGATGTAGTAGGCTGTGTTTCCGTGAAACTATTCACCAGAATGGAATGCGGGCACCAGGTCAGCACTCCTGAGCCGTGCTCAGCCCTGCTCCATAGCAGGGCTCAGCACGGCACGGATTCAGCACAGCTTAAAGCAAATGTAAACGGTGCGGCCCGGGCTCAGCACGGCAAATTTTGCAAGTGTAAACGGCCTCTTTTGCTTCGCACTTGAGCCAAAACCCTTATGGCTCACGTGTATGACTGATTTACATATGCGAGATCTTTGCGACAATAAGGGCTAGCTTCTTCACCAGCAAAATCCATGTTTTCTCAGAATTTATCAACCCATGACCTTTGCAACGAGTTGACTAAATTAGTATGCATAGGAAGGTCTTATCAGCTGCCTTTGTGCCAAATTTGATTTAAAAGTTAGCAAAAATGTTGATAATTACAATTCTATCAAAAATTGACATTTTACACTGTGACTCTTGACCTTTCTGAGGGGTCATCCAAATTAGTATGCATAGATAGGTCTTACCAGCAGTAAGTAGGTATCTCTGTACCAAGTTGTTAATAGTATTTGAGAGAAAGACATCTTTTGTCAAAATATGGCTGTATTGGACCTATTTCCTGATCTCTTGTGATCATGACCTTTCCCAGGGGTCAACCAAATTAGTATGCATAAAAAGGTCTTACCATCAGATATCTGTGTACAAAGTTTGCGTTTTGTTAATAGTATTCTAGAAAAAACATTTTTGTCTGAATATGGCTATTTTGTACCTATTTCCCGAGCTCTTGTTGACCCTTGAGGTCACTCAAATTGGTATGTTTAGAAAGGTCTTGCCACAAAGTATCCTTAGGCCAAGTTTGAAGATTGTGGCTTGAATAGTCTCCGAGAGAAAATGCCAATGTTAAAGTTTACCACGGACAACTGTGGATGGATGACCACTAGCCCAAAACATACTTTTGCTTTGCACATGAGCCAATTAAAAAAAAAGGTTGTAAAAACTGTCTGATCAGGAAGCAATCGTCCAAAGTTCTTTGTCAACCTGAACATATTACTTGTGATTCACAGCAAAACAGCATCACCTAAGCGTAACAGCTAGCCGAATTACCCAAATATCGTGCCTCACCGTCTAGTCTTGGCTCAGTCACGTGTTCATGTGTTGTTTGGAAACTAACAACTGGCCTATTAATGAATTATAATGTAACATGTCATCCAAATAGTTTCTAGTAACAAGAAAGGCAAAGCCCTTATGGCTCATGTGCATGACCGGTCAACACAATGTGACCTTTGTGTGTTCATGTGTCTAAACCTAAGGGTTAGCTTTTGTACGAGTGAAATCAAGTTTTCTTAAAATGCCTACATTTTTCACACATTTGTCCACCCTCCTTGACCTTTGTGAGGGCAAATAAATTAGTATGCGCAGAAAGGTGTTATCAGCTACCTTTATGACCATATTTGATTGAAAAGTTTGCGAACTACAATTCTATCAAAAACTGACATTTTCACACACTTGCTGACCGCCTGTGACCCTTTTGAGGGGTCATCTAATTAGTATGCATAGGAAGGCCTTATCATAAGGTATCTCCATACCAAGTTGGGGCCTGAAGTTGAAAATAGTATTTGAGAAAAAACAGCTTTTGCCAAAATAAGGCTATTTTTGTTACCTATTAATGACCACCAAATTAGTATATGTAGAAAGGTCTTATCAGCTACTGTTGTGCCAAATCTGACTGTAAAGTTGACAAAAACTTTGATATAAAGTACAAGTCTATCAAAATCTGGTATTTTCACACATTTGCTGACATGTGACCCTTGAACTTTCTGAGTAGTCATCCAAATTAGTATGCATAGAAGAGTCTTACCATCAGGCATCTCTGTACCAAGTTTGGGTTTGAAGTTGAAAATAGTATTTGAACAATTTATATCAACGTGGCTATTTTGGGCCCCTTTCTGACCTTGAACTTTACAAGAGGTCACTGAAATGTTTAGAAAGGTATTGACGCAAAGTACCCTTGGGCCAAGTTTGAAGCCTGAGGCTTGAATAGTCTCCGAGAAAATGGCAACGTTAAAGTTTATTATGGACAAACGATGGATGGCCCATTACATACTTTTGCTATCGCACATGAGCCAAAAATTTATTCTGCCCAAACAATTAGGAATGCCTACTAGTCATCCGGACCAGGCTGTCTAAAAATACATTCTCAGTGCTGATTAAAAGATTTACATGAGGCTGTATTTTGTACGACAGCAAATGATCAAAACCTGTGAGCACAGGTCAGTCTCAATTTGACTGCTGCAAAAATAACCGTCTTTTTCAAACCCATGGCTGTCACCCTTAAAACAAGCACATGCGTTTAAAGATGTTAAGAACAGACCGTTTTGTCAAAACACAAATATCTGGTACAAATCTAATACCTCACGTTCTTTAACCCTCTTCTGCATAGAGCGCCCGCTGAAAACAGCGTTTGTGCATAGAACGCCCGCTGAACCACGTGTATACTGTGGAGGCTGCCATGTTTACCATGGTAATAGAAATCTCGCAAGACCACAAGCCTCATTTTCGAGATTCTTTCCACTTCCTGTCAAAGCACGCCATGTGCATTTAGGACATTTCCTTACGGAGCAGCAAATTTTTAAAGTTTCAAGTGCGAATCAAGTGTCGGTAAGAATGTCTGGCCTCGAACTGTGGGGATCATTGGTGGGGGGAGAGCAGTAACGAAGATTTTGAGGGATTTACAGAGCAAGACTTGGTGAAAGTGGATAGAAAAGGGGAAGAATCCGACTTAGGATGAAGCTTGTTATCATCAGCAAGAGTCACAGTACGTAACACAGTAGTTCATTCAACTTCTATTTCCTTACACATTTTGTTACACAAATGTTTATATCTTTATTGATTTAACACTTTAGAAAAATAATTGCTCTTACTCAAAACTTGACCAAATATTTTTTTAGACGTCACCCATTCAAAATTACGGAGTCGATTCCCTTTGGTGATATTTTGAAGAGCCGCCTGGCATATGCACTTGCATGCAGAAGAGGGTTAAATAGGAAAAATGGGCATTAGGAGAGCTTGGGTGGGGTAGGCATTGTGTCGCGAGAAGGGAGGACACTTATGAAAGTCATTTCTAATCCTAGACCTACTGCATGGGTTTTGAGGACTACCTCATTCACAGGTTTGTCACTGGCACCAGGAACTAGACTTGTAAAGCAGTCATTCTGATCCGTTCCATCTACCACAAGAAAAACAATCTTCAAAACATGAGGACTTCACTTTTTTTAATTCAACTTCAAATCAGAAGCTGGTTTGAGATGATGCACCATTCCAGATCCCTTTTATTAATGGTCTCTCACAATTGTGCACCAACATATGCACCTCTAACAAGTGTCTAACCCCAGTTTTCGCTCGGAGTTCCACCCCACTCGGTGGTAGCGGTAGGTGGCGCGGACCAGTCCTCCTTGGCCATGGACCAGTCCTCAGTGGGTGCAGCAGCAGCAGCAGCACCAGGTGCAGCGAAGGGTGAAGACTGGATGGGGACGCTGCTGACAGGGATGGTCTCACTGGCCCAGTCGCTCACCTCGGGTGCGGGTGCCACATCACCAGCCCAGGTCTCCGGTGGAGGGGCCTCTTCCTTGGCCACCACAGCACGTTCCTGAGCCTCCTTCTCTTCCTTCTCAACCTGGACACGCATACAATGTGCACATCATTTAACTTGTTCAGCCCTGACAAAATACAGCACAAGATCGTGCAGATCATTTGACCTATTCAGGCCTGCACTTCAGCAGGAGACAGAACCCACATACCGACATTTAACCCATCAAGTTCTTACACAACACAGCAAGAGATAGAACAACCCACATACTGTACATTGTCGGCCCATTCTGACCTAAACCAAGGTACTCTGGTTCCACCCTTGTCAGTGCCAGGTTTGATGTTGTCAAATAACTCATGAAATTTGGAACTACAGCAAGTCTTTGCTTAAAATACACCAAAAATAAATGATCAAATCACACACAAGGAGCTGCGAGAAAAAAAAGTTTAAATTGTATACTTCTGCCATCGGCCGAGGTTTCTTCGTTCACCTATGACCCTACTCCCATTTTTCCTGTCCCATACCAATGGTGTGCTGATAAAAGCAAGATAATGATAGAATTGTGACTCCTGACCATACATCAAGCCCTTATGGCTCACATGTACGACTGATCCAAAATGTTGATTTTAAATACAGTTATCAAATCTGGCATTTTCACACATCTGTTGAGCTTTTGTGACCCCTGACCTTTTTGAGGGGTCATACAAATTTTTATGCACAGAATGGTTTGACCATCAGGTATCTCAGTACCAAGTTTGGATATGAAGTAGAATTTGAGGGGGAGAAAAACCCAATTTTCACAAAAATATGTGTTATTGACCTATTTCTGGACCTCTTGTGACCATTGACCTTTCTGATGGGTCATCCAAATTAGTATGTATAGAAAATTTTTACCATCATATATCTCTGTACCAAGTTTGGGTTTGAAGCTGAAAATAGTATTTGAGAAGGAAAACAAAAATGGGGTGAAAATATGGCTATTTTTCCCCCATTTCCTGAGCTCTTGTGACCTTGACCTTTCCAAGGGGTCATCCAAATTAGAATGCATCTAAAGGTCTTACCATCAGGTATCTGTACAAAGTACCAACATGGATCAAAAGTTGGGGTTTGAAGCTGAATACAATATTTGAGAAAAACTTTTTTGGTGAAAATCTGGCAATTTTTTTATTACCTACTTCCGGACCTTAGCCTTTGAAAGCGGTCCCTGAAATTGGTATGTTTAGAATTCGGCCAAGTTGGAAGAAAATGCCAAAGCTAAAGCTTAAAACAGATGGCGGACACTGGACTGACGACCACTGGCCCACTTTTGCCATCACACACGAGCCAACAAACTAATAAAGTGAAGCCCACAAGACAGCATTACAACATACCTCCTCTGGGTCCCTGTAGAAATACAGGTCAACCATGACGTCCCAGGGGTGTTCACGACTGATGGTGCCTCGCAGACGCAGCACTTCACGTGCCAGCAGCCACCACATCAGACCAATGGACATCTGACCCTGAACACATCATTATTTAATTACATGCACTAGTCCTAACTGCAAATGATGTAGTGATCACAAGTAACGATAAATAAAACTACACAGTAATTCATTTTTTTACACCTTTTCCACTAGTTGAATATTTTCCCCTCGTCACTATTTACCAACAAGGCAACATGAGAGTTCAGATCAATCTTGTAAGCCCTAACCCGCTGTTCAAAACAATCTACTCCAAATTATATGGCTTTAGTCCATGGATCATGCTTTTCAGTATGCACAGGCCCTCCACCTCATTCAGCCAAGCCATATGCCCCCCCCCCCCCCCCCCCCCCCCCCCACCAAAAAAAAAAAACAAGATGGGATGCACCATAACCCACAAAGTCCCTTCTATATGAGAGCTGTCTTGGGTCTCTAGCTTTTGTCCTCGACTTGATTCTGATGTTGAAATACCTCCTTTTGAAAAAGCCTCGCAGTTGTGCCAATGCGTCAGTGAACTCTATAAGGGGCATGCGCGTCATTGGTTTGTCACGTGTCATGACGTAGAAACTCGTATCACATTAACCCGTATCATTCGGAATACACCAGTGTGTAAATAAGTTTGACTAAAACAGTTCAAGGGTGATGCCAGAATAGCTTGGCGCCTCTAGGCGCCAAGCTATTCTGGTACCACCCTTGAACTAAAGCCATTGGTCTATATCTTTATCTGTAAGTACTATAATGTACCTTGCATATGGCAGTGTACAAATTTAAAGCCTCAGTATGATATGGGTTAAACACAAAAGAATACATCATGACATTTGACAAACCAATGATGCGTATGCACTGCGCGTGCCCCTTATAATTTAACGTGATAGGAGTTTCGCTTCAAGACTTGCGAAAATGGTGACAGAACTTAAATTTCATGGTACAATTTCAGTCTTGCAATAATCTGTGTGAAATCAGGTTGACCTTACCTAGCTACATGCTGTACTAAGTACACCTGCATGCTCTTCTGAAAGCGCGTCGATGTGTGTACTGTATGCGTGTGCACATGCACGCGCTCCAAACATCTTCAAGAGGCATAGATGTTCACGCGCCTCCCAGAGATATAGGCATATGTGTGAGAGCGAGTGAGAGAATTACGTCATATTTAGAGTATGTTTGCGTGGTGATGGATTTGTTTCTTTTACGTCACCGCCACTGCCCGACTTTTCGCCACTGTCCGACTTTCTCCAGATGTCAAGGTCTTTTACTGTTTTAATTTTTTTCTAAAAAGAATTAATTTTTGCTGAAAAAGTTGAAAGGGTACAAAGCTGGTTAACAAACTCATCCAATGTCTCTTTCTCCAAACTAGCTATATCGGGTCACCTGCATGCTCTTCTGAAAGCGTGATGATGTGTGTGTATGTGTTAGTGCGTGCATGCACACGCGTTCCAAACATCTCCAAGAGACATAGATCCTCATGTGCTCTCCGGGCACAAAAGGATCTATGCCTCTTGGAGATACGCGCATATCGCTGTGAGAGAGAGAGAGAGACTTTGGCGTGTGCTAGAGAGAATTACGTCATATTTAGAGTATTATGTCAATGTCTACGTGGTGACAGGGTTGCCTCTTTTACCTCACCGCCACTGACTTTATCTAGAAGTCAAGGTTTTTTACTGTTTGAATTCTTTTCTGAAAAGAATTAATTTTTACTAAAGAAATTAAAAGGATACAAAGCTGGCTAACGAACTCATCCAATGTCTTTATCCAAACTAGCTACAGTGGAGTCCGCTTAACACAAATTTCTGGGGACACAGAAAATCACTTACTGTTAAACGTATTTCGTGTTAACCAATATGGCCTCAAAATTTATCACGGCCCTCAAGGAGAAAGTGCGCAAGAGATGTGTGCGTGAATGAGTTCAAGGTTAAAAGTGCACATTATCATACTTTATATGCATACCTTCAACTCGCTATGAACACACAAAGAAACGTGTACAGCTCACATATTTAATGTAAAGTTTATCAGGTAAAATCCATAGTAAATTACAATCCATCAGGTAAAAGCAAAACAGGCTGAAGTACAATCCCGCATCGGTAAAAGGGTTGTGTTGGTACACAAATGATGCAACATGAATACAGTTCAGAAACACTAGCCAATGAGAAGATGGATTACAACAGCCGAAGGCTATTCAGCCAATCACAGACTAGAGTTCGCTCTGATCTGTCATGTGTACTGCAGCGCGAGAACGACACGTGAATTGGTTTTCGGTGTTTGAGAATGGAATCTGTGTTTGTGTTAAAACAGGTGAACAATAGTAAAATTGCCCTGGTTGGGAACCGAAACCAGCTTAGTGTAAAGCAAAATTGTGTGTTAAGCATTTCATGTTATCAGTGACATTTTAATACAGAATAAGAAGGCCATCGGCCGGGAATGCAAAAACCGTTTGTGTTAACCGGAAATTCGTGTGTGTTCTCTGAACTCCACTGTAAATCCAAAATTTCAAGTAAATATTAAAAAAAATTATGGACTCTAATCTGCATCAACCGACTTCCTATAAACGGTTGTTTGTGTCTTAAATGAGACATTCAATTACAATATGCTCGGAGGCTCTCTCTTATTAAGGGGAGACACGGTACCGCAAAAACGTCAATTTTGGTGTCCGTAGTGTTTTTGGGTTGACTGGATTTTTGGGTTGTTTGAACCCCCTAGAATCCGGCCACAACCATAAAATATCACAAAATACCTTTTATTTACTGTAAAAAAATAAATAAAGTGAAGCACCTGCTCAATGTTTCAAGCATTTGCGACGTCTTTTGCTCGAAAACATCCAATGTTTGGACCCTGACAACACCGCTTTGCGAGCGACGAATGCCGCCATGTTTGGGTTCATTCGAACCGGTTCCGTCTCTACTTTCCCATTCACCAACCAGCTAAAGGTTACAAAGGCTCTATAAATAGCTATTGGCGCAAAACCGACGTCACGAACGACCGGAGATTTCCTTATACGAACGTTATGCTAATGAGATAATACTATTTTCGGAAACCGACCAATGAGCAGAGCGCGCCGAGTGTTCTGGATGACTTCGGGTTTTTCCGACCAGGCTCCGAACGGCTTCGGGTCTTTCCGACTGTCCCACAATGCACCATTACGCATGGCGTACAACTCGATCAAAATACGAGAATCGCTCATTCAGATCGCGCATTTTCAACGTGTGCATATATCCAAGACTGAGAAACCTTTTGCTTTTCATTTTCTCATGAGAAATATGTTTCTATATGTGGCTATTCAATTTTTTTGTTGTTTTTTTGTTTTGTTTTTTTATCCCATAGGTGTTTGTTATGGCACAGTACTCCGTTTTGCTTGTCCAATCTTTGGGGACCGTTTTCTCAAAATGTGATTTTTCGACCAAATAAAAGGTTGTATCTTTTGAATGGCTTGACCGATCCATTTCATATTTGGATATGATATTTGTAACATGTGTTGCAATATTTCTGTGCATGGAATATGAGTTTAGTGTATTAGTTTGTGTTTGGTGACCATGTGAATTGCTGTTTTCGGTCTCTTGATGACTGCAATTTATAATGATTATTTCTAGTGCTCATTATAAAATTACTGATGTACTGAATGCAATTTCCATGCACAGGTCTATTTAGCACATAAATAGATTTAAAAAACAAAAAGAAGTGAGAGAATATAAGCATTAGTTCAGACACAAGAACATTTTGAAATTAGCTAATTTTGCAAGGTTTTTCCCAGTTTTTGATGCATTAAAGTCACAAAAATATTTTTTTTGACATTTTTCAAAGTCTATATATAATCCAGCAGTTATTTTACATCATAAAATGACAACAAACAACCAACAGTTTCTGAAACAAAAAAATTCATTATTTGACTACCATGTCTCCCCTTAAGAAAGTACTTTATCAAGTTTCAAGCTTGTGTGTACAAAAATATCGGAGCTTTTCTTGTTTACATACATATGCACACACGGCGCTTCGCGTCAAATATACGTTCAGCCACGAGGTTAGCGCAACTAGACATGACGTACTTTATATCTTGTTACTTCAAATGTGAGAAATGTCTTTGACATCATGGACATGCTGTTAAATCTGCCCCACCGCAACCCGTCTTAAAAAGTCCCTTCTATAAACAGAAGACACCAGAAAACAACCAGATAACTAAAAACTGAGGGGTTACGCAAAAGAAAATCTAAATGACTAAGTGCCAAAAGATGAGCAAGATGTAAGTGACCTCTTTTGCGGGAAACTAAAATCTGTTTAAAAAGACATGTGTTGACTTTAACAAGTGGAATGTGTGTGTGAATGATTGAAGATATACTGGCAATAATTTCTGCACCTAATGTAAAGCCGTTTGGGGAGTATACTGTAAAACGCGAGAATTCACCAATGAAAATCGGCCCGGGAAAGCAGACGATTTGCCGTCGGTCTTTTTTGATCTAGCGTGTAAAAGCAGCAACAACAACAAACCTGGTGCTAATCATGCCCATATGTTCAGGGAAGACTGATCTTATAATCCGTGTCTTTACAAGATTTGAAGGTAAGCCATGCTTTTGTTTATTGCTCTTGAAAGTAGCCTGTCGGACGTTAGGTTTGTCGCAACAGCAGCATCTTAATTTCCGCCAACTTGTGCTATGTTGATTGATTGTACATTGCTTAACGTCCCGACAGCAACAAGGCTTTCTCAGGACGTGTCTGCACTGCTTGTGAAAAAAAATTAAAATAAAATAAACAGAACATTGAATGTATGTCGCCAGCCGGACAAATACGTTAAATAAACCTAACACATGGGGCCTAAATAAAGCTAAGACCATTTAGCAACACACATCCAATATCAAGAGCTACAGGCAGTGCAGACAGTAGGGAGAGTTTTAAAAAGGCAAATACAGGTGAATGGACAAAGGGTAGACAGAAACACATGCCCCAGAATAGAGAGAAAAACCCACCCTGTGGGGCTGACCAGGGTGACCCTGGGAACTAAAAAATACCTAACCCCACCCAAGTCCCCCAGGGCAGACCCGGGTGGGGGCAACTTGTGCTAGCGAAAGGCACGCTGACCCAAACCGGAAATGGCGTCATTGCGTTGTTTCGCTTTCATTGAATATTTGATATGCTTCAAATTTACTTTTCCGTCACAGTTTTCTAAGCTGGCAAAAAAAAAAAAATTGTGAGCAGCAAGTTTTTGTCGCAAGATCCGACGTTCAACTATTTGCCAAGTTTAACGAAGTTGTTTTTGTTTTTTTGGTCTACGACTGTTAGGATAGAGAATGAAAATGATTTCTTGTAATAATAAATTTTATTGCGACGACCGCTGCTGTAGCAACTCTGATGTTCGATCGCGAACGCGTGACGCAAATCTGACCTGATCTGATCGATGAAAGTTGATAAATTTATTATTTGGTTTAACACGGTCACCGATGTATTTTTGTCGTTTGATGGACACGTGCAGTTGTTGTGACACAAACGTAAGATAATGAGATCAAGGAACATGTGAATTTCATAACATCATAATGCAATGATACAAAATTTATCGGACATCAGGCTTGTGCCAGCATTTGTTGCTGCTATCCTGACGTTCAACACATATGGATTGTAGAACTTTTGAGGAGAAGGCACTGTTAAAATGAGCCATTTTGGACAACCAGTTGCATAGCCGTTAGTGTTTTCTTGGTTGTAGGATATATTTTAAAAATTGAATATGGTCGGATGTCAGGTATTGCAACACAAATCATGTTTAGGGATTAGAACATTCTAAGGCAAAGAGCAGTACTTGTTTGGATAGGTCAATGTGACCTCTACTTATTTTGTTTGGAAACAGAAACAGATTT
Source organism: Semisulcospira habei (assembly GCA_036245525.1). Lineage (NCBI taxonomy): Eukaryota > Metazoa > Mollusca > Gastropoda > Semisulcospiridae > Semisulcospira > Semisulcospira habei. The sequence continues at coordinate 170,313,399 of BTPG01000008.1, read as the reverse complement.
GTGTTTTTTTATCCCACCAATTTAGAGGCACTATGTGGCAATACCTGATGTCCGACATATCCAGACTTAAAAATTTTAACAGCCATTTTCTCAAAAACCATTTCAGATATTATATTTTTCTTTTACAAACACATTACCAAAACAGTGTACATCACCCAAATACATTTTCTTGTACTTTATGTCAAACTTTGATTTTCAACCCAGTTGTCCTCTTTGTGAGAGCACCTTTTGGCACTTAGTCAAATGCATACATTATGTACTCACTAAAATATGTATTTCATTGGGTTTTTTTTTTTTAAGATAGAACCTTTTGGGAACAGAAAGCAAATCAGCATCCTATGATGGCTATTTTATCAAAGAATTTTAAAAGTCTTTGAGGTAAACATTCATTCACCCCTTCCATTGCATTACTCTTACAATTTGTAGACAATGCTATTGATAGTGCAGACTGCATTTTCCAAATAACATAATCAAAGATCTTATATTACATCATTCTGACGTCACGTCTGGTGTGATCCATGTCGTCAGATTATTCAGTGACCTTTCACGCGATTGTTATTTTTTCTTTGAAAAAAGTAGAGGAATGAAAACTAATATGTTATTGGTAGCAGTGGTTTGCTGCACAGACCCTTGGAGAACTTCGGACATTCCAGTAAACAATAGTACCCCTCAGGCCTTTGGGTACAATGGCTAAGCTGACCCTCCCTCAAGCTCAGAAGAGTTGGTGTAGCACACCAATGCTACAAACAACTTAAATGTAAATCACAAGTTACTGCTGGCAATGCCTAACTTATGATATAATTATAACTGAAAAGTACTAACAAGAAATGCATCCACCCTTAATTTTGTAGAGTGATAACAGCATCAACTTTTTCATGTCTTTTGGGTTTTTTTGGTTTGTTTGTTTGTTTGTTTTTTTTTTTTTTTGTTTTTTTTTTTGGGGGATAAAACAGCAGTGAAAATGTCAATGAACAATATACTCGAGTGGGGCAAGATGTTGTGGACGAGTGTGGCATCATATCCTGTCAAGTTCAGTATTTTCACAGCTGAGAGCTTAGTATGCACCACACTTGTGGCAACTTAACCATCTTGTGCATGTGGCAAACAGTACTGTATTGAGTAATGGTGAAAACATGTGCAAGAGGTGAAGCCCCGCTTAACCTGTTTCAATATCGATATGCTCATACCTTGTTGTTGCATGGGATGGAAATGTCAACATGCCTAAGGGGTGAATCAGTGTTGCAGAAGGCAATCACAGGGATGTTCACGTAGGATGCCTCAGTGACAGGCTGGTGGTCAATGCGAGGATCTGTGACAACCAGCAGCCGTGGCTCACGGAATGCAGCCTGAAATATACAATATAAAAATATAACTTTATTCAGGAATAAATAACACTTGCTGCCTACACAAAACCCCAACAACAGTCATCAAACAACAGTAAATAATAGTTATGCAAGTTGATGAGAAAAACGTCTGCAACAGATGAACATGAAACACTAGATACAGGTTTAGCTATTTTTCATATAGACGCACGAAAAGCCAGTTCAGCACGTCATAATAATATCAAATAACCTGATCTGTTCTATAGACACAACACTACCCATACGAGCAACAGCTCAAAATAGGTCGACACTAACGCGGAATGCGCCGAATAAACAAATACGGTTATGACTATGCGTCTGCTGCGTGTCCAAACTGCCAAAGTTCATTATGTTTGACTGAAATGTTTGCAAAAATGCTGATAAAAACAAAAAGTCTACAAAAGTATGTACCTGTCACACATTGGGCTGCTATCTTGTGACTCTTGACCTTTCAGGCAGGTCATACAAATTAGTATGCACATCTTACCACTAGGTCTCTCTCTCTAGCAAGTTTGATGATCTGAGTAGTATTTGAGAGAAAAATATTTGGGAGGGCCAAAACAGGACTATTTTGGACCAAATTTCCTGATCTTTTGTGACCCTCAACCATTTCGTAGGGTTATCAAAGTTACCGGTTACTATGCATAGCAAGTTTGTGTTTGAAATTGTGAATGGTATTTACAACAAAAAAAACTTTTGTCAAAATATGGCTTTTTGTTTAGCCTATTTCCTGATCCCTTTTTACTTTGACCTTTGGATAGCGAAACTGGAATATTTGGAAAGGTCTTGCCACAAAGTATCCCTGGGCCAAGTTTGAAGACTTGTTGGAATGTCATATGACAGAGTACACACTTTTCCCCCTGCAATGTTATATCTTCGCAAAGAACCAGTTTTCTATATCAACCTCATTCAGTTCTGATCGACCCGATTCACTTTCAAGAATTTAAACCGTTATATTTGCCGTACAGTCGTACAAATTTGTAGTTTTTTCAAGAAATGACTGATTTTATATTCCTAAATGTGCCCCAGATAGGTTCAGCCCAGTACAAGAAAGATCCAATAAACACGAAACAGCGCAGACATACAGTGAAGACTTCATGTTTGACCTAGATATCAGAATCTATCCCTTTCCTGTTTGGGCTCTATTAGTATTAGATATTGAAAATGGCATGATTTGGTCTTTTCACAATTTTTTATGACTGTACAGCAAAATCAACAATTCATTGGATCTGAGTAAAAATAGCCCATATTGGGACAACTGGCGCTAAATTATATTTGTTCTTGAAGAGGTACAGAAAAGTGTTTCTTTGTGGAGATATTTGAAGAAAAAAAATTGTTGTGCGCTCAAATCTCAAACTGCCCTTACCCGTGTGCACTTGCAATATTTCACGAGCCAAAAATTGCCAAATTCTATAAAGACAAAACAGGAGAAAGAAGAAAAACACCTGGATCTGGTTAGTGAAGGTACCAGGTGTGAAGCGGCCAGCAATGGGAGTGGCTCCTGTGGCCGAGGCAAACTTGAGGACAGCACGCTGACCATAGGGACGAGCTGAGATGACACACACATCTGCGGGATTCTCAATGGCTGCGATGGCACGAGCAGCCAACAGCAACTTCTCCCAGGTCTTCTTCAAGTTGATAATGTACACACCTGAACCACAAAGCAGTGTCAGCTTTCAGGGGTTTGAACTGATTTTAACACCCTTGTGCCTGCAGCCTAAAATACCAGAGACTGCATGCACAAAGGGGTTAAAGCAATCTGCTTCATGGCAATAATATCAATACTGTCTGGCTTCAACTAAGACTCTTCCACCCTTCTTTTCACAATCTATGTGAGTTCACACAAGTACCAAAGATTTCCCACTGCCTTTGACTTGACTGTAACAAAAGGAGAGGAAGAGCAGAAAAGGCGTTCATTCTACGATATTCAAACTCCATACTTTTCAAGGTCTTTTGTCCGGCATTACTGTACAATACAATACAACTGTATTGTCTGTTCGAGTCCAGGCACGACAGAAATTTGCCTTTCGGCTCGTCATGAAACAACAATATAAGACATTAACAAACGCTGCAAAAGCATATCATGAAAAATTATCATTGCAGCAATCTATCACAAGCAATCTGTCACAAGATGGGAGGCAATGTTAAGTAGATCATACTTATCGCGGCGTTATAAACGAGAGTTCAAAATCGAGACAGCAGTTGGAATAAAAGACTTCTTAAAAACATTCCTTTTGGCAAGTGGCATGTTGAAACGTCTGCCTGATGGTAGCATTTGAAACTGATCAGAGAGTGGGTGACTAGGATCATTGACAATGCTAGCAGCTATCCTTTGGACAGCTCTATGGTACAGATCATCTACTGGGTACTGTCCTAGGCCAATGATCTTCTCAGCTGTTCTGACGATACGTCACAGTCTGCCCCTGTTTTTCATACTGAGATTGCCATACCAAGCAGTGATGTTAAACGTCAGTATGCTTTCGATCAGGCTTCTATAAACGGATTCTAAAACCCTGGAACTGACATCAAAACTTCTCAGTTTCCTAAGAAGGTACAGACGCTGGTTTGCTTTTTTCACAATCAGATCAGTGTTTCCAGTGAAGGACAGCCCACTATCCACGACTGTGCCAAGGTACTTAAATTCAGTGACCACCTCTACAGGTTGATTATTGAGACAGGTACAAAAATATCATCAACTTTCCTGTCATCAATGACGAGTTCCTTGGTTTTCTGTACATTCATTTCCAGAAAACTATCTTTGCACCATGACTCTAATACTGCTATCTGTGCAAAGTACTCGGCCAAACTGTCTTCTTTTTGGAGTAGGCGTAAAAGGGCCATGTCGTCTGAGAACTTTAAGAGACGAGAAGTGGCAGTGTGACAACGCATATGGTCTGTGTATATAGAAAACAATGTCGGAGAGAGGACACAACCTTGAGGGCAGCCTGAATTTAGCACCACTTGGTCAGACAGACTGCCGTGTACATTTACACGTTGTGGCCTGTCCTTCAAAAAGTCTCGCACCCACAGAATAATGTTTGTGTTCACATTAAAGTCCATCATACGCTGCAAAAGCATTAGTGGTTCAACAGTATTAAAAGCATTAGAAAAGGCAATAAAAAGAATTCTCACATGTGCCTTTGATTTCTCAAGATGTTGAAATACAAGATTGTACAGAGTAAGGCATGCATCCTCCACACCCCTATGGTTTTTGTAAGCAAATTGGAATGGATCCAGTAGTTCGGCAACATCATTTAACAGATGCCTCCTCACCACTTTTTCCATACATTTTGACAAAATAGAAGTCAATGCAACTGGACGGAAATCGTTGAATTCATGAGCGTTGGTTTTTTTAGGAATCGGGACAATGATTGATGATTTCCAAGCCGTAGGGACAGTATGATGATCAAGCAGAAACTGAAAAATAGTAGTGAAGATCTTCCCCAATTGACCTACCACCTAACCTATCTGGTCCAGGTGCTTTGTGTGCATTCAGCTTAGAAAAGATGTTTACTACCTCCTCTTCAGTAATTGACAAAGGTTCCGGCACAATGGACTGGCACAATTCATCACAGTTATCACTAAGGTTTCTGCCATCGAACCGTGAGTAAAAACGATTTAGATCATTGGCCATCTCAACTGGATTCCCAGTGCAGAGCCTGGCTTGTTTCTTTTGCTGCCTACCCATCATGCTGTTCAGACCATTCCATGCATCTCTAAAGAAGTACCCAACGGAGAAAGAAACACGCTTAGAAAAAACGGTACAACACAATTTATTAATATTTCGGGTAAATACCCTTTGTCAAAATAGACAAACAAACAGAGACATTATTTGCTACTTATCTTCATATGCATCTCTAGCATTGCCAGAAGAAAATTTTGTTTCGATCTTGCTTTTATAGTTCAGTCTGGCAGTCCTAGCAGCCCTTCTAAAATCCCTCTCCTTTTCCCGAAATTCATCAGTGTTACCCTGTAAGAAAGCAAGTTTCTTCTGGTTCAAATACACCTTTAGCTCCTTGCTGACCCATGGCTTATAAGAGACCCCTGTAAGAGACCAAGACATACTAAAACATATTCACACAGGAGATACGGTTAACTATTTCCCCTTTACTGACTGGAGTAGGTTGCATTATACATACATTTTCTATTTTCAACAGACCTGACTGAAAAATGGGTTATATAGTGTATACTCATTTTTGGGGGCTATATAGTGTATACTCTGCTGTAACCCAAACAGCCGGTGAGATCATTGGCAAACACCGACAAGCAAAGAAACCTTGGGTTACAGCCGACATCTTTGCTCTCTGTGACAAGCGTCAAGAATTAAAGAAAAAGAAATCGGAGGTAGAAGGAGCTAAACAATACAGGGAAATTAACCAGGATATCAATTGATTGATTGATTGATTGTACATTGCTTAACGTCCCGACAGCAACAAGGCTTTCTCAGGACGTGCCTGCACTGCTTGTGAAAAAATAAAAAAGAAACAGAACATTGAATGTATGTCGCCAGCCGGTCAAATACGTTAAATAAACCTAACACATGGGGCCTAAATAAAGCTAAGACCATTTAGCAACACACATCCAATATCAAGAGCTACAGGCAGTGCAGACAGTAGGGAGAGTTTTAAAAAGGCAAATACAGGTGAATGGACAAAGGGTAGACAGAAACACATGCCCCAGAATAGAGAGAAAAACCCACCCTGTGGGATTGGATTGGATTGTACATTGCTTAACGTCCCGACAGCAACAAGGCTTTCTCAGGACGTGCCTGCACTGCTTGTGAAAAAAAAAAAAAAACTAAACAGAACATTGAATGTATGTCGCCAGCCGGTCAAATACATTAAATAAACCTAACACATGGCCTAAATAAAGCTAAGACCATTTAGAAACACACATCCAATATCAAGAGCTACAGGCAGTGCAGACAGTAGGGAGAGTTTTAAAAAGGCAAATACAGGTGAATGGACAAAGGGTAGACAGAAACACATGCCCCAGAATAGAAAGATAAACCCACCCTGTGGGGCTGACCAGGGTGACCCTGGGAACTAAAAAATACCTAACCCCACCCAAGTCCCCCAGGGCAGACCCGGGTGGGGCCACCCTGTGGGGCTGACCAGGGTGACCCTGGGAACTAAAAAATACCTAACCCCACCCAAGTCCCCCAGGGCAGACCCAGGTGGGGTAACCAGGATATCAAGAAAAGCATGAAAAAGGCAAAGAATAAGTGGATTGAAGATCAGTGTAAACACGTAGAAGAAAATCTGAACAAAAATAATAGCAAAAAAGCATACTAGCTGGTGAAAGACCTGACCAGTGTAAAACAAGGACGCTCCTCGATCATTCAAGATAGTGAAAGATAGTGAAGGGAACTTTTTTTTTTTTTTGTACATTGCTTAACGTCCCGACAGCAACAAGGCTTTCTCAGGACGTGCCTGCACTGCTTGTGAAAAAAAAAACCAAATAAACAGAACATTGAATGTATGTCGCCAGCCGGTCAAATATGTTAAATAAACCTAACACATGGGGCCTAAATAAAGCTAAGACCATTTAGCAACACACATCCAATATCAAGAGCTACAGGCAGTGCAGACAGTAGGGAGAATTTTAAAAAGGCAAATACAGGTGAATGGACCAAGGGCAGACAGAAACACATGCCCCAGAATAGAAGATAAAACCCACCCTGTGGGGCTGACCAGGGTGACCCTGGGAACTAAGTGAAGGGAACTGTCTTACGGAAGACCAAGACATACTGAAGAAATGGACAGAGTTCTGCTCAGATTTGTACAACCACCGAGCTACAGGGGACCCAGGCATACTTGTCAACCCACCCGTGACCAACAATGGCAACTATCCCATCCTCCAAGAAGAACAAGAGGCTGCAGTGAAGTCGCTGAAAAAAGGGAAGGCAGCAGGAGCAGACAACATCCCTGCAGAGCTAGTCCAAGAAGGGGGAGAAGACACGATAAGCGCCTTACTAACAATCTGCAATAAGATCTGGCAGTCGGGGGATTGAACTGAGACTAGGCCAAGTCTGAAACTATCTCAGGGACTAAACAGCCCAAATTTAAGCCCACGATTTACTAGGTGTAAAGCGTCAAGTCTCTGACGAAAAGCGAATCAAAATGGCAGCCGCTGTCTACATGATGTTCCTATCTCGACGAAATCTACGCCGAAATCGAGTATTTAGAGACTGTCGACACACTAGATGAGTTTATGATACGAAGCTTCACAAAAAGTTTCGTTTCAAGCGCCGTGAAATTTATCTTTCTTGTACTTTTTGTTCTGTGATCGTATTTTTGATCTTGTAAAGCGCTTAGAGCACCATTCATTTGGAGGTCAAACGCTATATAAATGTACAATATTAATATTATTAAAACCAAAATCGATGAGTACAGTTTACAGGCAGAGTGAAGATGGAAGACAGTGAGTGTAAAAACACGTGCAGGGCGAAAACTGTTCCCAGCGGCGCATGCTCAGTGGCATTTGGAACTGGATTTTCCCCAAGTTAAAAATAGCACTTGACACAAGTCACGGACTAACCATATCTAGTCTCGGACTTGATAGTCTGACTCAAGTCTCAGTTCATGCATCAGAAATATATGCCTCAGTTAGTCCCTATGTAATAAGTTTCCGACTAGGGCTAAGTCTGGAACTTGTCTAGTCTGTCTATACATCAGACCCCTGGACACTAAATCAGTACTAAAGCTTGAATCAGTACTGCCAGAAAACTGGTTCTTGTTGCTGAAAACCATTGTGCTCTTTACTGTAGCACAGTAATTCAGTGCTTGTATTATATGTAATGGAAGTCATTGAAATGCAAACCTGATTACATTAGATTGCAAAATAGCAAAAAACAAATAAAAATCCGAAATTGCCGAATTTACTTGCGTTTGGTATTTTATACACCAAGTATAACACTAACAGGTATAGTTGGCTGCCTGATGAATGTAACCAGTGCAAGAGTGAATTTCTAAAGTCTGCAAGAGGCATAGACGTTCAAAGTCCTCACCATCGGCACCTAAGGGTCGTTATGAGAATCTATGCATATTGCTTGAGATTTTCTGATGTTACTCAAACTGAGGAAGTAGACGTGGACCAAGTAACGAGTATATTCCAAATCTGCAAGAGGCACAGATCCCCATGAGTCACCTCTGCCCGCGGGTTCATGAAAATCTACGCCTCTGACTGGTGCCATTCATACTGATGTTCCTCAAACTGAGTCTAAGTGAAAACAGCCTTGACTGTAACCAAATGGCAGGCAAGCACCATGAAAACGTAAACAGTGAGAGTCTGCGGGCCCAGTTACCAAGATGTGTTGACAAGTTTGACAACTGAGCAGACTACTAGACCACGCCCACAAACGGCACGTGTAATCGAGGTTATAACTGTACATCGCAGTTGATAACTTGACACTGAGTAGCCCGTTCAGTAGACGCAGCGGCTGCATTTCGCTTTGCAAGCACCCAATCGATTTCAACATTTTCTCGATTATGATTGGTAGCTCGCTAAGCCGATGTGCCTACTAAACAAGCTACAGGGGTGACCGAGCGTGCGGCAGTGGGGAGGATGAAATTAGTTCGTTTAGAGGGCGTTCGTTATGCAAGTGTATTGTCTTCGTTCGTTGTACACTACTTTTGACTAGGCCGACAACATCCGGGTTTTTGCTGCCGACATCTCAAAATCCAAAATGCCAAAAAGGCATTTTTTTTTTTGGTTGACTTATCGATTCTCAAAATGACCTATTGATTTTATGTTCCTCTGGTCATATGACTTATTGACTGCAAAACTCAACCTAATCACTGTAATTGTCCGATTATTTTCAACTTGATATCATTACAATTAGAAAAATGAGACCTATCTGAAAAACATTTACAAACGTAATCCTTAACTTAAAAAATCACTTTGGAGTACCTACTAATATCCAACAAGAAAAAAGAACTGGTGCAATATGAGAATCAGTGTGAATTTATCACAATTAAATTTCGGTGACATAGCTGGTGCTGCAGACGGATGGCATAATGTATACTATACTGTGGTCTGCATGTTCCCATTATGTGCAATGTTTTGGATAGATTAGGCAATTACAAACACTTGGGGCACCTGTCATGTTAAAGTCATCTCTATCTATTTTGTGGGTGTGTGTGTGAATGCCAGTATGAGTCCATGAGCGTAGCACTTTTGAATGGTGACTTTATAGTGTTTTGTACTTTTTGTAAATTCCATTTTTGTAATTAGTTATTTTTTGTACATTAGTTTTTGTTAAGCGCCTAGAGCTCTAATCTGAGGTTAGGCGCTATACAAGTACTCATTATTATTATTATTATTATTATTAAAATGGAAAGGAGGCTATCTTCCAACAAACTACATACCATCAGGTTTGCGCTTGTACACATAGGACATCATCTGGAAGTCCACATTGCCAGAGCCTTGGTGGGTCCCACAGGCCAGGAACTTTGTTACATCTTCCTCTTTGAGAGCGAGCACATCTAAACCTCCCGACATCTTGTTGATCTGTGATCAACCTGCAAAGAAGGCAATGGTTAATTTAGATGTAGACTACACCGACACTGTGATAAGCTACAAGTTAGTGGAAAGTGGAATAATATTGTCCAACGATATCGCCACCTAGTGAACGCCCATTTATGTTCATCAAACTATTCATGCCATGTGGAGTTGGTATGATACCTCGCCCTGTACCTAGGTTAAACGCACCAGCGCTATTTTCGCACCAGACCGGTCAGGTGCTCCAGAACTGCGCGCCAGTTTTGTGTATACTTGGAGATGGCGGAGGCTTGTCACGCCCCACAATCACGTCCATTGTACTTGTAGTGTGATCACCTCTCGTACTTCAACTACGAAGGTGCAACAATGGCGCCGCTGGTGCGTTTAACCTAGGCACAGGGCGAAGTATACCAACTCAGCCCTAGTGAACGGACGCTATGTTCGTCATAGTATGCATACACATCTCGATATTTAACTTTTTTTAAAAAGCAACGGGCAATTGTTTCCAAGCTACTTAAACTGTCCAAGGTTTCTTCAAAGTGGCAATAGTTTGTTTTTTTAACAATAAAAATTACCGTCCGGGACCATGTTGCCATCATCCATGAGGCATTGCCTCCAAATGACTAGTTATGGAGAGGCAATAACAAATGACGAATGCATGCGTACATGATAGACGGGTCCGTTTCAGCGGACGCGTGTACATACGGTTACCATCTGATCTGACAAATATTGACAAAATAAATAGGCTTCGGTTGGCACACTTATAGACTACTGTCGTGTGAAAACACATTCCCCATCCAGCACGAAAAGGCGACATTCTCAAAAAAAAAACTGATACACTTATGCCTAAAATGAGATGTCGACACGCCATTGTCACTTTAGGATATTGCCTATATTATTTTCACGACAACGGTGCATTAAATATAGTAATAACTGATCAAAACGTATGTGTACACTCACCACACATGTGATGCCGTGGATATTCGAGGGGAAAAGGAAGTGCATGGGTCAATCTACGGGGCTTACACTTGCGCGCGCATGTTCACGGTGTACCACCTGAAACATGGTATGAGTGAGAGTTTTCAAGTTCGTGAAAGGTACTTTAATGTAATCTTTTTTTTTTAATGACAAAATCTTCATGTCAGTATATTTCTATAATTGTATTCCAGTTAACATCCTTTTTTTCTTTAATTTAGTGTGTTATTGTACAATTACAAACGAGAGCCACAGTCTCTTTGCTAACCCAACTTTCCTTATATACTTCCTGTTTACATCATGCTGTGGTAACACAGTTCTAGCGTAACAAACATTTGCGTGTTAGATTACTCAGCCTTCGTCCTGGAGAACTGTCCCGTTAGTGCATTTTTACGGTATGTATGATGAAGCACGTTTATAACGTTTCGTCTTTTCACGGGTCTGTGGTTTTATTTCACAGTTAGCTGCTGATGTGCTTCGTCTGCTAGCGGCCTTGAAATCGAAACTAGCAAAACCAGACACGAAATCGTAAAATAAATAAATAAATAAAAATCTGATCGTTGTCCACATAGCTTTCCCATATCATTATCATAATTTTATTTTGATTTTCAGGAGCTTTGATCTCTGTGTGTCCAGTGATAAAATTTGATACAATGCCGCTTTTTGTCAATGACCTGCGGCTGACGGAGCCTCCATCATCTGTCAAAGATTTCCTGCAACAGTTTCCAGAGCTAAAGGTGTGTGTGGTGTGGAAGCTAAAAGCTAAAGCTTTGAAAGCTTGCTCCTGCTTATCACTACTAAATGTACAGTCCTTCACTCCATGCTCGTGCATATATGACTAACTTTTGTTTGCCACTTCTTGTGCCAGAGAGAGAGAGAAATGGATAGGGAGGTGATGAGAAATTACAGGGTTTGGGATTGGGTAGGGAGGTGAGTAGAAATGGTGAAATAAGCAGGGTTATCTTTGGTATCTGTCTTTAAACTTAAGTCTTTTATATTTGCACATCTTTTTTTCATCCATGTAATCTGAGACCTACATGGAAATATATATATATATATATATATATATATATATATATATATATATATATATATATATATATATATATATATATATATATATATATATATATATGCTAGAATTATATGTGTCACATCACAAAATGTTTGGTCCTTTTCAAAACTGACAAGATTCTTTCAATTTTCAACAGATTATTTCTGACAGACTGACAAGTCAGAAGCCTAGAGTTGTGCCTCCAAAAGGTTTACTTTATGTGGGACAAAGAGAGTATGGAGGTACAAATCCAGATGACGGTACGTATGCTTCAGTTAATGTGTGCATTAGCCTGCCCAATTTGCTTGATCAGAATGACACTAGAATTAATAAGGAAACAAGAGGGAAAAGTTACTGATCCCAAATTCTCACCAGGACTTCCCACCCCTGTGCATTATGTATCTTCATGTACTCAGTATGTGTATGGCATGTTTTATTGCCATTTCTGTATTTACTGCTATGTCTGTATTTGCAACTTATAATTCAAACATGTGCTACCCAGTAAGTAGAATGCTCTTCAAGAATTACGACTGCAGCTAAAACAGCAATTGACTGGGAATGAAGGTTATGTTTTTGGCTCACATGTGATAACAAAAAGGAGCCTCACTAGTGGGCCAACGTTCATCTGTCCATCATCCATGGTAAACTTTAATGTTAGCATTTTCACAAACAATATTCAAGCCACAGTCTTCAAACTTGCCCCAAAGATCTATTATAGCGAACCTATTTCTGTGACCTGCCTCAAAGGTCAAAGTCACAGAGAATCAGGAAATATGCTTTTTTTTAAAGTAGAAAAATTTGGACTGAATTAGTTTTTTCTTGAATACTATTCACAACTTCAAAATCAAACTTCTTACAAAGATTTCTGATAGTAATACCTTACTATGTATACTAATTTTTATGACCCCTCAAACAAGGGTCATGAGAGATCAGGAAATAAGTCACAAATAGTCATATTTTGACAAAATATTGTTTTTTCACAAATGCTATTTACAACGTCCAACCCATACTTGGTACAAAGATGTCTGATGGTAAGACCTTCCTAGGCCTGATAATTTTGATGATCCCTCGAAAAGGTCAAGGATCACAAGACATCGGCAAATGATGTAAGTCTCAACAAAAGATCAGCAAATGATGTGAAAAATGTCTCTCTCTTTTTAAAGTTCAGATTTCATCAGCATTTTTGATGAAAACGTTTTAACAAATTTGGAAGAAAGATCTCTGTTGATAAGACCTTTCTATGAATATTAATTTAGTTCAATACTCACAAATGTCAAGGTCATGTGAGGTTGACAGAACTGTGAAAAATGCAAAACTTCTGGGCTTTGCCATTCTTGTTTTCCTATTGACATGATAAAAATAGCTCTTTTCATTTAAAATAATAATGGCAATGCCCTTAAAGCTCAAGTGCAAGATTGATCCACAGAAATAATCTGATCTTTGTGGCCTTGACCTTTCTGACAGGTCACTGAAATAAGCAACTGTTAAACTGTGCTAACATATGTAAAGGGTTGGCTTTATACCTGTGAAATACATGTTTTTTTCAAAAATTCATTTTCACACTTTGTCAACCTCCCATGGCGCTTTACTTTTGCGAGTAGTGAACCAAAGTATGCACTGAAAGGTCTCATCATCAGATAGCAGATGTGATTAGAGAGTTACAGCTTATCTCCCCTGACGCCCCCAACTTTATTGCAGGTGATTTTAACGACTGTGACTTACGCACGAGCTTACCGAATTTTCACCAGTACGTGACTGTCCCCACTCGCAAGAACAAGACGTTAGATTTAGTGTATGGAAACGTCCCCAATGCATACCGATCGTTTGTCCTCCCTCCCGTAGGTAACTCTGACGACAATAGTGTGTTTCTTGTCCCAGGATACAAACCCAAAATCCAGACAGAGCCCATAGTGAAGAAGTTAGTTAAGGTGTGGTCTAAGGATAGTGTAGAACAGTTGCAGGGGTGTTTTGAGTGTACAGATTGGGACGTGTTTCTTGATTCTAGTGTTAGTGTAGATGAAGCTACTGAAGTAACTTCTGACTATGTGAATTTCTGTAAAGATATGATTATTCCATCTAAGACAGTGAAATTGTATCCCAACAACAAACCATGGATTTCAAAGTCTCTCAAAGCCACATTGAATGAGAAAAAGGTTGCATTTCAGACTGGAGACAGAGTAGAAAGGAAAGCAGTACAGAATAAATTGAGGAAGCAGATTTTAGACGCTAAGAAAAAGTATAAAGAGAAAGTAGAGTCACAGTTTGAATCAGGCAGCTTAGCAGATGCATGGAAAGGACTTAAAACCTTATCAGGCCACGTTAAATCAAAATTCAGTAGCAGTAGCATGCCAATGAAAGAACAAACTGAATTTTCTGAAAAACTTAATGAGTTCTATTGTAGATTTGAGAAAGATGATCTGAAGGATGACTTAGATAGCATGATTTCCCAGCTTAAAGTAAATGTGGCAGGCAATGTTGAGGAAGACTTTGAGATCCATGGCAAGGCGGTTGAGAAGCTTTTTAGCAAACTGAATGTTAAGAAAGCAGTAGGCCCTGATAACATTTGCGGTAGAGTTTTGAGATTATGTGCCAGTCAGTTGTCTGTTGTTTATAGCCGTTTGTTTAGCTGGTCTCTGAAGGATTGCACTGTACCTAGGCTCTGGAAAACATCTACCGTCTGCCCTGTCCCCAAGAACAACAAGCCCAAGACTCTCAATGACCATCGCCCTGTAGCTCTCACCTCTATAGTAATGAAGTGCTTTGAGCGTGTTGTCCTTTCTAGACTGCTCGACCAGGTCAAGCCCTATCAAGATCCTTTCCAGTTTGCAGGGGAGCTGGGTGGCTCGGTGGTAAAAGCGTTTGCCTCCAGACCAAAAGGTCCCGGGTTCGAATCCAGCTTGGGTCAAAATTTGCTCAGACCCTTTTTCGTTGTCCCCGTCTTTGAAATCACCCTCGTGGTGGACAAAAGACGTTAAGCCCTAAACATTTAACATTTATTTAACCTTTCCAGTTTGCATACAAGCAAAACAGATGTACAGACGACGCCACACTCACACTCCTGCATCATGCATACACACATTTAGAAAAACCTGGCTCTTTTGTACGCATTCTTTTTATAGACTTTTTTTCAGCCTTCAACACTATACAACCCTATCTCATAGCTCAAAAACTTCTCTGTTACAATGTAACTCCAAGGCTTATCCTATGGATTGTCAACTTCCTTGTAAATAGGACCCAGTCAGTTCGCTTTCAAACAGCTCTCTCATCCCTTAGGGCCACTTCCATAGGCGCCCCTCAAGGTACAGTTCTCTCCCCTGTGCTGTTCACACACTACACTAACGATTGTAGTGGCACTGACTCTACCCTTCTTATAAAATACTCGGATGACACTGCCTTAGAAGATCTCTCCAATAATGATGCGACTTACTTTGCAGAAGTAGAACGTTTTAGTGTTTGGTGTAAAGATAATTTTCTAGACCTAAATGTGAGTAAGACCAAGGAACTACTGATAGATTTTCGAAGAAACCCTGCCCCTGTTCTGATGATTGATGATGTGTCTGTTGAGCGTGTGACTGAGTATAAGTATCTTGGAACAGTTATAGATGATAAGTTGTCCTTTAACGCAAACACCATCCTCATACACAAGAAATGTCAGTCAAGCATCTACTGCCTCCAGAAACTCAGGAAGCTGAATGTGAACCCCTCTGTCCTTTAAACTTTCTACTGTTCTTTTATTGAGTCTGTCATCACTTTCGGTTCTGTGTGCTGGTATGGAGGTCTGAGTGTGAAGAACAAGAACACCCTGGCACGAATGGTAAACATCTGCAGCAAAGTGATTGGCAGTCAGCAAGCCAGTGTGGAATCCCTGTATGAACAGCGTTTGGTGAGAAAGGGTAGGCGGATAGCTTCAGACAGATCCCATGTCCTTGCCCACCTCTATGAACTCCTCCCCTCTGGCCACAGACTCCGCACGCACAAAGCTAGGACACTCAGACTACAGCACAGTTTCATCCCCAAATCCATCACTCTAAGCAATCTGTAGGTACATCCATGCATACCCAAACCTAACTCCTCCCCCTATCCTCCTTTACCTGTGCAATCAGTAGGAATGGAGCTTGTTGATTTTAGAGAAGTGATTATATTGTGTTTTATTTGGTGGTGAACATGGACATATTGAGATTGTTGTTACTGAGTGTTTACCCACTAATTATTTTACTAAGGTAGATTTTAATTATGCAGCTTGTGTAATAATGTGTAATAATGTATTGAGATGTCTGTATAAAAAGTAGTGAGGGTTAGGATTAGGTTGAAACACGCGTATTATGGATGCATGTGTAGAGGTGGGTGTGAATGTATAAGTGCCGCTCAGTTCAGTTCATAAAAGACGTTTATGTGTGAGATGTGTAAGAGCTATGTGTAAAGATTTTGTAGTGTTTACTTGTGTCCATTTGGAATTTGTAGCTGTGTAAGTGCAGGGAGAAAATGTTCATAATTATGCTATAATGTTTTCATGTCTTGTTTGTACTATTTGTTATAAATGTACCACAACTGAATTTCTCTTTCCGAGATAATAAAGTACTCTTATTCTTATTCCACCTTTCTGCCAAGTTCGGTTGAAAAGTTTTGCAAAAATATGGAGAAATATTAAAATTGCACCCCCCCCCCCCCACCCCACCCCACACACCCCCTCCCTCCCCCAAAGAAAAAAAATCAAAAAAAAAAAAAAAAAAAAGACATTTTTTTCACCTTTTCTGATCTCTTATGACCCTTAACCTTTTATCCAAATTACCATGCATCAGGTATCTCTGTACCAGGTTTGGGATGGAAGTTGTAAACAGTATTTGAGAGAGAAAAAATGTTGTAAAGAATTGGCTGTATTTGAACTGATCTCTTATGACTCTTGACCATTCTGAAGGGTCATCCAAATTAGTATGCATAGGCTTGCCTCGTGTTTTTCCAATTAGCTTTTAAACAAGACACATTTCAGGACAACACTAAGAACAAAAAAAGTGATCACCAAAGTTGGTCCTAATTTATTTTAAAATTGTAAATGTTTTCAAACCCAACAGTTTAGCCACTACCTTCGGGAGATCATGGAGATGTCCTACTTAAAGTTGAAATATGTACCATGTTCAGGTCTCAGTGACCACTGACCTGCATCACTGATACAGAAACTATGACAAGCTATATGCATGGATCAGAGGCAACTGCAAGATCAAGCTATTGAACATTCTTCATGGAGAGCGTGCAATTTGCAGAAATAACTGTGTCAGTGTTTCTGCGTGGGGCTCGATCAAGGTGTATTTTAACAGATTTAAATAGGTCATGCTAAAAATTTCCCAAGGACAGCGGCTAAACCATTCTTGTCAGGACTAAAGGAACATCATTTTTGTCTTGTTACTTCTTTGCCAAAATTTGGGGCCCACCTGCCCATGACATCATGTGCATGCTATTGAACGTGCTCTGACAAGCCTTATCTGAAAGTTTTTCCTAGTTTTAAATAGGAACAACCAAAATGTATGGCTAGTATTTGGTGCACTTGTCTCGTATTAGATCTTTTTCCTGTGACAAGATGTAGAGTGAAAGTAAAATATAACTGAATTTTATTTATCATAATAAAAAAGATGAAAATTAAAGAAAAGAGATTTAAGTAAAAAAAAAAAAACAGAACTTAACCAGAAAAGCAATGAGTAATACAATAAACAGTATGTGTAGCTGGAGTTGGAAGGCTGATACCAGCACAGGAAAACAGTCTGAGTGGAAAGAGGAAAAGGGAACAGGGCGTGGTGTACATGTCACATTTTTAGTCAAGAATGGCTATTGTCTGTTACGGACACATTCAAAGAGAGCGAGCAACAGACTTGGAACAGTTTTTGTGTAGACTATGTACAGTACCTCAGCAGCCTTTAAAGCAACAAGTGTGCCTGTGTGTGGTTATCCTGTTTCAGATGTGATTCAGGTGATTGGGTCTGAAGATGCCACAACATGTCATATTGGTGTTCTGAGACACTCAGGTATGAATATACACAACAACAAAAAAAAAAAAAAAAAAAAAATTGGTGTTTTCATTTTTTATTCTTTGGTTCATTGTAAAATTTCAGAGAGAACAATGGTCTTTCTCAGTTGTAAGAAGACTCAACTTGGGGAAAAACATGAAATAGTAAACATGTACTATTTTGTTAACAGTTTCAGGCCAATTTGTACACAGGCATGGGATGTTTGTTGCATAATTGATCACCTCTTAATATGGGTAGTAGTAAATAGATGCCTGTGACTTTATATATTTTAAATACTAGGGATACAAATTTCCTAAACTTCAGTCACTGAATGTCTTTTGTTTGACTTGTACTCTATTTATATTCAGTGTGTGGGTGAATGTGTGTGTTCACATGAGTGTGTGTTGGTTCAGTGTGCGTTGCTTTGAGCTAATTCAGAAAAAAATATAATAATCAGCATTCCTCTGCTTAGTATTGTTATTACAAAAATGTGTTGTCAGACATTGTGTGTGTGTGTGTGTGTGTGTGTGTGTGTGTCTGTGTGTGTGTGTGTGTCTGTGTGTGTGTGTGTGTGTGTGTGTGTGTTCCAGGGTCTGGAGCTGTGTGCTTGCTTCACTTTGATGGATGCAACACAGAGCAAGGCCTGCAAAGTATGCTGCAAGTAGTAACAGAACTGTCCCAAGGAAAGGCTGCTGGTAGGTCAGTAACATTCTGTTTTTGTTTGATTTTAACACATCCCATGCATCTTTCTATGATTTTATTTTTGTTATTTTTTAAGCCGATTCATTTAGCATGATTTTGCACGTTGAGCCCTAAATTGAAAGTTTTGTTTTGGGACATTCCCCCGGACAAAATCTTCAGCTTTCTAAAGGAACCCAATTTGTTTTACAAAATTTCGGTCTCTATAGTCTTTATAAATCTGACTGTTCTTATGACCTTCCAAAGTCTGTAGACATGTATGATTGACCTGTGCGACTTTTTAGCTAAGATTACTTTTCAACTGTGTTTACATCATGTTTTAAGACCTTTGTCTTAGTCTGGCTAACCAGACTTTTACCCTTCCCGCCGTGAGATGGCTTTAGTTGTCTGCAGGGCGTTCAGCCCCAATAACCAACTAACTAAATTAGTGGTCCATGTTATCTTACGACAATCTGCCAGCTGCACAGATTAGTTAACTATTATAGGTAGTTCAAGGGTAGTGCCAGATTATCTTGGTACCTTCCAAACATGCTTAGGTTATGTTACGTTTGTGGTTGTGTTAATCTTTTTAGGACATGTGCGTGTTAATCATAGAAAAGATCCGATATTTAGTTGAATTATTTTGGATAAGAATCACGTACCTTTTTAGTATGATTCGTTTTCTTTTGCATGGAGAATTGCCATTGATTTTTGTTGTATAGCTAGAATGTTGCATATTTCACTACATTGTTGCTAAAGTCCTAACTGGTTTAACCTGGAATGTTCTGGAAGTGGCGCGATCATTTTAGTGACATCAGATATGACATCAAGGTTTTGTAGTACACGTTAGCTACTTTTTGCAACATTTACGGAATGCACCTAGATGTTAGAGGAAGACTGTAGATAGATCTAGAGTGTTCTTTCTAATAAATATTAATGAGTTTTGGTTACGTTTTCTTTCTGATTGGTTGAGTTGTGTAATTTGCCAGATTGTTCTGGAAATCTGTAATAGTATTAAAGAGCATGTTAGAAAATATGTGTGTGCATTGCGTGAGAGACGCGTTGTATCAGTGTTGATGCATTGTATGGGAGACCCGGGGTATCAAAACTGAGGATGCATTGTATGAGACATTGTATCAACATGTTGATGCATTTGTGGACGCATTGTGCTGAGAGTGCATCGTGAGAATGAAGTACTGTTGGAACTGTTATTTCAGTGTGGTCTACAACCTTGTGCCACTTGTGACGAGTTGCAACTGAGTGAGGCTTTTTACAGGACCCCTACGTGTGTGCATCTGGTGTGATTGCATCATACTACAACTACCACGTAACAGGTTAAATGGGCACGACCAACCTTTTTTAATGCTTCAGTTCGCAAAAAGCTTTTACTGGGCTTCAGTATACATACCTACTTAGACAGTGACCACCCTATTGTCCCACCAAATGCTTTCTTTCGTCCGTTCAAAGCGAAAGAGGATTCCAATAGACGATCAGGTAGCTGACGTCATAACTATTCTATACGACCTTAGGTCATCTGCATAATTATAACCAATCAGAGACAAGATGTCGGATGAACCAGCGAAGAAAAGAAGAAAGTATCAGTCGACTCGCGCTGGCTGACAATGACAGACTCGTAATTGAAGAGAAGAAAGAGAAAGAGAGACAAGATACCCCTAAGTAGAATTGACATCGGACAAGGGAATATAGAGCTTGGTTTGACCGCCCATCCGGAATTTGTCGCTTTCTTTATGTGAAACAGTAAGTAATCCGGTTACGATCTTTGTCAATCTTCCTATCATAGTAGTTTCACGAGCGCTAGAGACTGAGAATTCATGATCTTCAGTAGAATTTATCTCTTACTGATTTTGCAAGATTTTAAACCTGTTTTATCATGAAGTTACGAGCAAGTTCATCAGTTTTTATGCTGCAAGGATCAGACAACTACGGTTTGTGTGTCAAAATTGCGGCACCGGCTGCCGACATCGATGGTCGTGACACGTTTTTGTCTGCCGGTGCGGGCTCTCATTCACTCGATTCACAGAGGTAGTGTTTCTGCTGCGATGGTGCATTTCAGTGTCGTTTCCAGAGATGCTTTCAGTTACGTAGACTTCGATGTGTGTGATGTGAAACTTACTTACTTACTTACGCCTGTCACCCCTACCCGGGTATAGGCCGTCGACGAGAGACCTCCAGCAACTCCTGTCCTGTGCTTCTCCTTCGATTCTACTCCAGTTGGTTCCCAGTCTCTTGATGTCTGCTTGGAGGTCTCGACGCCAGGAGTTTCTTGGCCTACCTCTTTTCCTCTTTCCCTGGGGGTTCCATGACAATGCCTGCCTAGTGATACTGGAAGCTGGCTTTCTCAGACTGTGACCGATCCATCCCCATCTTCTTCGCCCAATTTCATTCTCTGCTGTTATCTGTTCTGTTCTCTCCCAGAGTCTGACGTTGCTGATCTTCTCTGGCCAGTGGATTTTCAAAATTCTTCTAAGGCAACTGTTCATGAAGGTCTGTACTCTGTTGACTGTGGTTTTTGTCAATCTCCAAGTCTCTGCTCCATATAAGAGAACTGCTTTTACATTGGAGTTGAAAATCCAGACTTTGGTGTGTTGTGACAGCTCTCTGGAGCTCCACACTTTTTTCAACTGGAGAAAGGCTGCTCTGGCTTTACCGATTCGTGCTCTGACATCTGCATCAGTGCCGCCTTTTTTGTCTATGATGCTCCCGAGATAGGTGAAGGACTCCACCTCCTCCAACGGGGTGCCAGCAAGCAAGACTGGTTCTTCCCTGGTTGAATTCAGCCTCATTGTCTTTGTTTTCTGTTTGTGAATGGAGAGGCCCACTTGGGACGAGATGTCAGCAAGCCTCGTGGTCTTGTCCTGCATTTGTTGATGAGTGTGGGACAGTAATGCCAAGTCGTCTGCAAAATCGAGGTCGTCAAGCTGTGTCCACAGTGTCCACTGTATTCCACTTCATCTGTGCTCTGTGGTCATCTTCATGACCCAGTCTATGGCCAGTAGGAAGAGGAACGGAGACAGCAGACACCCCTGCCTGACACCGGTTCTGACCTGGAGCTCCCTGGTGAACTGCCCTTCGTGGATCATGCGACATGTCATGCCATCGTAGCTGCTCTTGATCAGGCGGACGAGCTTTGTGGGTACACCGTAGTGTCGTAGGAGTTTCCACAGAGTCTCTCGGTCCACACTGTCAAATGCTTTCTCATAATCCACAATGTTGACGTACAGCGGGGAGCTCCACTCCAGAGACTGTTCCGCGATGATGCGGAGAGTGGCGATCTGGTCTGTACATGATCGGTTCTTCCTGAATCCTGCTTGCTGGTCTCTCAGCTGGGGGTCAACGGAGCTCTTCATTCTCTCCAGGATGATCCTGTTGAAGACCTTTCCTGGTACTGACAGCAAGGCGATTCCTCTGTAGTTGGAACACTTGCTGAGGTCGCCTTTCTTGGGAAGCTTGATTAGGTACCCCTCCTTCCAGTCAGCCGGCATCACCTCCTCTTCCCAGATCTTTCCAAACAGTGGGTACAGCATCTCCACTGTTGTCACCCCACCCGGGTCTGCCCTGGGGGACTTGGGTGGGGTTAGGTATTTTTTAGTTCCCAGGGTCACCCTGGTCAGCCCCACAGGGTGGGGTTTTCTCTCTATTCTGGGGCATGTGTTTCTGTCTACCCTTGGTCCATTCACCTGTATTTGCCTTTTTAAAACTCTCCCCACTGTCTGCACTGCCTGTAGCTCTTGATATTGGATGTGTGTTGCTAAATGGTCTTAGCTTTATTTAGGCCCCATGTGTTAGGTTTATTTAATGTATTTGACCGGCTGGCGACATACATTCAATGTTCTGTTTATTTATTTTTTTTCACAAGCAGTGCAGGCACGTCCTGAGAAAGCCTTGTTGCTGTCGGGACGTTAAGCAATGTACAATCAATCAATCAATCCACTGTTGTCTCTAGGTCTGCTTTCAGAGACTCCGCTGGGATGCCATCTGGGCCTGCTGCTTTGCCGTTCTTCAAGAATGCCTCTGCTCTTCTGATCTCTTCCCGGCTGGGTCTGTCACAGCTGATGGGTAGGTCGGTCTCTGCCGGCTGGATGTCTGGGGGGTCGGGTGGGCTATGTCTGTTCAGTAACTCTTCAAAATACTCGGCCCATCTGTCGAGTTGGTCTGCTCTGTCTGCAATAGGCTTGCCTTCTTTGTCTTTTACTGGTCTTTCTGTATGGCCATACTTGCCTGACAATCTTCTGGTAATGTCGTAGAGCTGTTTCATGTTGCCGCTGCCTTTTCTGCCTCTGCTGCCAGGCTGTCTGTGTAGGCCCTCTTGTCTGCCCTGATACTACTCTTCACCTCGCGGTTGGCTTCCAAGTATTCCCCCTGTGCCCTTACTTTGGCTTGGTAGTTTCTTACTTGGTAGTTTCTTCTAAATTACAGGCACTGGCAGTCAACCCTTTCGGTCTAGTTTTTTACTACAATTTCGACTGCAACCCCCTCCCCCTTTTTAGTAGGTTTTCTCTTAGGGTGCATGGAAATTTGGCTCTAGGTGGAGGCATGGAATGTATGCCCCTGCAGAAACCACAGTAAAATGTGGTCTTCTTTGCAGGTAAGCAGAAATTCATTCTCTTCCTCCAGTATAGCCGATGGTGTGCTGAGGAGGTTGCCAAGACCGAAACAGCTGTCCACACCGGCTCAATATCTGGACCCCCTCTTGGGGGACCTAGATTTAAATTTCCATGCACCTAGGGGCTGGAACAGTGGGATATGTGATACGCCCCCCTTCGGGGGGGGCTTCCATATGCATTGCTTTCAGTCTCTTACTTAGCGCCCCCCCTCTTTCCTATCTTTTTTTTTTGTGTGTGCTTGGACCAAAGTAGATCTATGATCATTGGTCTATCATGCACACTTCTCTCCCTTGACAGTGCCTTTTCCTACTTACTTGGTAGTTTCTTCCTTACTTTGGCTGCTCTCGTGCGACTGTTGTTGACAGCTGCTTTCTTCTGCTTCCTCACTTCTATCTTCTTCAAGGTCTATGCCGACAGCCAGTCCTTGTGATGGTGTTTCCTGAACCCTACAGTGTCTTTGCAGATTGAGTTCAGCGCCTCTCTAACTGCCTTCCACTGCTGCTCTGTGGTGACCGCCTCCTCTTCATTTACTAGCTCCTGTAGCGCTTGAAACCGGTTGGACAACACCAGTTTGAACTCTTCTCTAACTCCAGTTTCTCTCAGGAGGCCTACATTATAGCGCTGTCTTCTTGTTGTCTCTGTGCGACTTTTCTTTAGCTTGAGCTTCATTCTTAAGGTAAGCAGATGGTGGTCGGAGGTGACATCTGCTCCCCTCCTCACTCGAACATCTTGAAGGGATCTTCTAAATTTCTTGCTAATGCAGATATGGTCTATTTGGTTCTCTGTTGTATGGTCAGGTGAGACCCAAGTTGCTTTGTGTATTCTTCTGTGTGGGAAGATGCTGCCTCCAATGACAAGTCGGTTTAGAGCACAAAAGTCTACAAACCTCTCCCCGTTCTCACTCATCTCCGAGCCTAGTCCCTGTCTCCCCATCACCTCTTCGTATCCGGTGTTGTCCTCCCCTATTTTGACCCCACCCGGGTCTGCCCTGGGGGACTTGGGTGGGGTTAGGTATTTTTTAGTTCCCAGGGTCACCCTGGTCAGCCCCACAGGGTGGGTTTTTCTCTCTATTCTGGGGCATGTGTTTCTGTCTACCCTTTGTCCATTCACCTGTATTTGCCTTTTTAAAACTCTCCCTACTGTCTGCACTGCCTGTAGCTCTTGATATTGGATGTGTGTTGCTAAATGGTCTTAGCTTTATTTAGGCCCCATGTGTTAGGTTTATTTAACGTATTTGACCGGCTGGCGACATACATTCAATGTTCTGTTTCTTTTTTATTTTTTCACAAGCAGTGCAGGCACGTCCTAAGAAAGCCTTGTTGCTGTCGGGACGTTAAGCAATGTACAATCAATCAATCAATCAATCCCCTATTTTGGCATTAAAATCGCCCATGACGATGGTGATGTCTCGCTCCGCACATTTGTCCACGGCACTCTGGAGTCGGTCGTAGAACTCTTGTTTCTCTTCCTCGTCGCTGTCATTAGTGGGCGCATAACACTGAATGACGTTCAGCTTGAGCTTTTTCTTGGTTCTAAAGGCTGCTGTGATAATTCTTGGCCCAAGAGGTTCCCAGCCCATCAGCGCTCTCTGTGCCACTGGTGACAGCATGAATGCTACACCTTCTGTATGGGGGGCATTCTCCTCTTCATGACCTGAATACAGAATCATCTCCCCACTTATCATCTCCCCAGCCTTTTCTGGCCAGACTGCGTCCATCTGGCTTCACTGATGCCTAGCAGGGAAAGGTTGTACTTTTGCATTTCCGCTGCTATCTGGGCGGCCTTGCCGCTCTGGTACATGGTCTTGACGTTCCATGTGCCCATGGTTGTATCCCTGGATAGGGAGAGGCGGCTCGGTCCTGTGGCTTCCGAAGACTTCCGCCTTTCACCACAGGACGTCATAAGTCTTCTGGTAGAATAACCTTCCTCCTCCAGGAATGGAATTACTGTTAGTCTTTTCGTCGGCGTTTTTGTAGCCATTTCCTTTTTTGCAGGGTGGGGAAGCTACCCCCACGCCCAACCCCCTTACTAGAAGGACCAGGGGTTTTCTGTCGGGGTCACCTTCCCTTAGACCATGTTGGTTCACGGCACCTTATTTCATTCGGCTGGTACCTGCCATCGCTGAAGACCAACTCCCAGAGGGCCAGTGTGGCTTCAGAGCAAACAGGAGCACCACCGATATGGTCTTTGTGCTGAGACAGCTTCAGGAGAAGTGCCGCGAGCAGAACAAAGGGCTGTACGTAACGTTTGTCGACCTAACAAAAGCGTTCGACACTGTGAGCAGGCAAGGCATGTGGCAGATCCTGGAGCGACTTGGCTGTCCCCCGAAGTTCCTCAGCATGATTGTCCAGCTACACGAGGACCAGCAAGGCCAGGTCAGACTCAACAATGTTCTCTCAGAACCATTCCCTATTCTCAATGGCGTAAAGCAGGGCTGCGTGCTGGCACCGACCCTCTTCACCATCATTTTTAGCATGATGTTGAAGCAGGCCACAGTAGAGAGGGGAGTTGTGGGTGTTTTTCGACAATTTATATCTATCCCAATTTTCCAGGATTTTTTGACCGCTTACTCCCATGCCCTAACGCCGCCCATTTTCCCCAGTAATGTTCGTATTAAAACAGCGCCCCGACAATCTTGCCTAACTGAACACGCCACTGCCGACACGCGCGCGAACCTCTTACCGTGCCACAGGAACACTAATTATGTAAACACCAGCATTAACACAATGACTGAGCTAGTTAACCCTCTTAATTATAACTTTTGACCCCTTATTATCTATGTTCCCACACAGAGTAAATACCGTCGAAATTTACCCTCTAAATCATCGTTTGAACAGTCACCATTTTATGTACCTCTCAGCAGAGTAGGTACCAACAGGGGTTAATTAGATTGCGTGTATCAACATACTGTATAAAACTTAACCTGATACAAACACGCACACACTGCCCGCCACCTTAATGTATACCCGTCGCATGTGTTTACGCAACAGCCAGTGGCAACCGTGCCAAGCCTTTTGTGACAGTCTACCGTTCAATACTCTATTATTAGCAGCTGGGTAAGCCCTGACTAGACGTCACGTCCAAACTGGTTTATTTTTAACCTGACATAACACCCCCCCCCACCCCCCCCCACCCCCACCACCACCCCTCCCCCCCCCACCACCACCACCACCCCCCCCCCCACCAACCCCCCCCACCCCCCCCCCACCCCCCACATTTAGGTTACTGTGTCAAAATGAGAATGTAGTTCAAATTTTGGTCACTGGGTCAAAACAAGAAAGTAGTTCAAATTTTGGTCACTGGGTCAAAACAAGAAAGTAGTTCAAATTTTGGTCACTGGGCCAAAACTAGAAATCTGTATCACTAGGTCATTTCAGAAAATGTATGTCATATCAAATATGGAGGCCGCACTCTGCTTTGAACTACAGCAAGTTTTCACAAAATAATTTTTCAACTGCAATGAAAAAACACCCCCCTGAAATAGGCATGTCCCGTCAGGCTATTCAATTGGACGGGTCCATAAAAAAGGGGTGATTTAAAAATACCTCATGTAAGTCTACACAGACATGTATAGGTAAGTGTCAAGACAAGGCCTTTTATTAATAAGATCGAACCGGTTTTTCTAGCTGTGTCTGACGCGACTGTTTGCTAATTTTATTGATCAGTCTGTGCGGAAACGTTCTCAGAAGAAAACACAGCTCTTTATCGGTGCGTACACACAATATGACGCAAAGTTCTGGAACAAACGTTTTTAAGCAAGCTGGAATTCTTCGCAAACGACTAAACATTTGTGACAGAAAGGTGGTGTTTACATCCGTCAACTGAAACTTATGAAGGGCTAGCTCGGCAGTGTCGCGTTAGTCATTTACTGCATAGCACCTGAGACAAGACAAGCCTTAAATTCTCAGTGTCTCAGTGTCGAGTCACTCAGTGTTAGCGCAGTCCTAATGTGATTTGTTTACACTACCACTGAGCTATCTTAAACCAGTGGCCAACTACACAATATTACGGGTGGCTTTGCTGTGTGTCGCGCCGCGGTGAAGCATACCGATCTCGCTTTGTGTAAGCTGTGTTTAATCAACAGTGTTGGACGGCGCGGTGTTAACAGAATGTTGATCCTTTCAATCGTAGTCATTTCTATCTATACCGTGGACAACTAATAAATTCAAGACAAAACACAGAGTTAAATGTCTCTGTTTACAAGGGTCTTAGCAGGCTGTGTAATCTCATGTGATCGTAGTATCCAGAGTATACAATGACGTAGCGTCTTAGAAACGAAAACGAAACTAAGTGCGGCGCTGTGACTAATTGAGTATACAGTATACAGCCGTTGCGTGTAGCGTGACATACAACCATGGCTGAAGTGCACGTGTCTGTGGTATGTCTGTCTGTCTGTCTGCCTTTGTTTGTCTGCCTTTGTCAGTGTGTGTGTCTGTATGACTGTGCCGTGCGTATGTGCGTGCATGCCTTTGCCTCTATGTGTGCGTGCATTGTGTTTGTTTGTCTGTGCGTGATTATGCGTGTGCGTGATTATGCGTGTGCGTGTGTATGCGTGCATGCGTCTATATGTATGCGTGTGTGCGTGCGTGCGTGCGTGAGTGCATGTGTGTATTATATTAATTGGAATGCGTCTACCGGTAATGTGTATGTGTGCCGTGTGTGTGTGAGTATGGGTTATACACCCACAACTGGGACTTCCAGTAAAGCGGGGACATGGGTTATACACGAACAATTGGGGACTTTCAGTAAACTGGGGACGTCCCCGGTTTGTATGGTTACAACCCATAGTGTGTGTATTTTGTTTTTGTGCGTGCGTGTGTGCGTGCATGTGTGTGTGTGTGTGTGTGCATGTGTGTGTGTGTGAGTGCATGTGTGTGTGTTTGCGTGCGTGCATGTGTTTATATGTGTATGTACGTCTGTGTGAGTGCATGTTTTTGTGTATGTAGGCTGTGTATGTGTGTGTGAGTGCATGTTTTTGCGTATGTATGTGTTTGTCTGTGTTTGTTTGCCTGTGTTTGTTTGCCTATACGTGTGCATATTAACTAGTTATTAGAGATAGAAAAAAATACATTCCAATACCATTTATACCATTATTTTTTTAGTCAATGTCCACATATTCATATATATATATATATATATATACACACACACACAAACAAACAAACAAACAAACAAAAAAAAACCCATTGCTATATGCACTTGATAACAAATTATTTAAGTTACCTACAGATACTTGATAACAAATTTCCAAAGTCACTTATAACTGACAAATAACTTTACATGTAACCTTTTAAGAACCTATAATTAGTTATTAAGTGACTTAAGTCAAGAACTTATAAGAACTTAAACATAACAAATTGTAAGTTCTTGACTCAAGTCACAACTTAAGTCACAACTTACTCGGACAGATTTGTCAAGATACAAGGACAATGAAAAAACTTTTTTTTAGTAATAGTCAGGTGGTGGTGGTGGTGATGATGGGGTTAAATAGTTAGGTGGCATGTCATTTTTCTGTGAAGTGTATGTCATTAATAAACGATTACCAAATCTGATTTTTATTTGTTTAAAAGATTGTGTAGTTTTTCTGTGGTTTCCTGAACACCGATCTGTTTTCCCATCTCTAAAAAACTGGCCTTAAGTTCTTCAACATTTACGGGAGATTGACTACGCATCTTATTCTGTATTTCAGATTTCTGTTTCTTGTAATTATTTAAATCATCCTGGACCCGCTTAAATTCTTCGTCATCAATACAATTATCGTTTAATGCCTTACTGATAATAAGTTTCATACTGCTCAGCTTTGCACCAGCCAGCGTACTCAATGCTTCATGTTTCTGTAATTTTGTGTGAAACCTTTTGTTCAAGGCCTCCAAACCAAAACAAGCCAGGCATGTAGCAACGCTAACACCCTCAACTGCTATTCCAGCCAAACTCCCAATTCCTGTGGCGAACAGAACAATACCCCCTACAGAACATGAAGCTGAAACTGCACCAATAGCCATAGAAGTGTTTTGAACAGAATTAAATACTGACTTATACCTCCTTTTGCACCGTGAGTACTTAGCCTCCTCACTCTCCAAATATTTCAAAGCTTCTGTAATATTATTTAATCTGAATGCATCTGCCTGTAATGTTTTATCTGAAGCAATTGGCATATGTGGATCAGGTGCAAGTGTTGTTTTAGTCATCACATTTGTTTCAGTCGGCTCAAGCGTCGGTAGTTGCGGATAGAAGTTTACCATTTTTTTTATTCACAAATATTTTTTTTTATTTAATCAGCAATTACATTTTGCAACTCTTCAAAAGTATACAATTTGCTGGCATAATAAAATGCAACAAGATCAATGTGTTCAAGGTTTATGTAAGTTAGACGAACAAAAGTTGTTTTGTCAACCACCACCTTCACAGCTGGAACACTGCTCGAAACATTAATAACATCATTATTTTTTGTAATGGCAATAAAGACCTTTGATGATTCTGTTACTGTTTCGTCCCATGTAAGTTTAATTCCCTGTGCAATTTGAGCCTCTTTAGCAGTAGTTACTGATTTCATGATAATTTCAAATACTATTGTCACTTCTCTAGCCACGACTAAGCTTGCTGGCATAAACACAACAGAAGTATCTGATCTACCCTTTCTAGTTGTAAGAAGATATCTCCGTTTCTCATAATTTTCAACTTTCAGTTTTTCTCTGCTATTGTTGTCTGGGGCAAAACTTGGAACAAGGCTTACAATAAGTGGCCCAGAATTAACAACCTTCCTAAACACTAAGGCGCCTTCATCATCAGTGTATACATAAGGACTAATAAATTCAATCTTTATGTCCCAGTCAATTGTTGGAGGTGGTGCAGGCACAGGTGAAACCACCCACTTATTTCCCACATGTATTAAGTTGTAAGGCGCATTATTTACAGGTGGAGTAGGTACAGTAACATCACGAAGCTGACCAAGTTTAGGAATCTGTTTTTCACCATCTTTCATGTCAACAATTACTTTCCTCTTGTACATGCCATTTGAATCAAGTTCAAAACCATATATTTCTCCAATTTCCCCTTCCTTCTCAAAATCCTGTACGTCTGCCAAATCTTTCAACTCTGTTACTGGACACGCAACTGGTATGATTCTAGGCTTTGGACCAAGACCACTCATTTTTATAAACAAAAATAAAATTATTTAATTTCCAACACAACACTAAAATCATGCATAAGAACTGGTTTGTCATCCTGATTAGTTACAGATATACTCAGTGACTCAAAGAAACTAGAACCTAATTTCTTAAACTGCAAATTAGGAAATCTAACAACTACACTTTCACAATACGGAGCAGTTCCAGTAGGTAAGCATCTCAACAAAGTTGAAGGCTTTCCATTGTGAACATTCTCAGATGTGTTTAGTTCTTTCAAATAAACATTTAGTACTGTGTGTACTGACAAATTGACAGGGCGTTTTCCAGTTATTTTAAGTTTTTTAATCTTCATTGTTATAATACCAGACATAGCTTCATCTAAATCATCTGATCTATACCAATCTTCGTCAATATAAAATCCAAGTAAATATGCAAATTTATCTGAGATCCTTAACCAATTTTGTGTCGGAAATTCTAATGTAACAAGTAGGTTGGCTGGATTTAAAGTTGCTTTAATTTTAAAATTACTTTGAAACCATTCAGCTATAGTACAATTGATTGTACATTGCTTAACGTCCCGACAGCAACAAGGCTTTCTCAGGACGTGCCTGCACTGCTTGTGAAAAAAAAAAATAAACAGAACATTGAATGTATGTCGCCAGCCGGTCAAATACATTAAATAAACCTAACACATGGGGCCTAAATAAAGCTAAGACCATTTAGCAACACACATCCAATATCAAGAGCTACAGGCAGTGCAGACAGTAGGGAGAGTTTGAAAAAGGCAAATACAGGTGAATGGACAAAGGGTAGACAGAAATACATGCCCCAGAATAGAGAGAAAAACCCACCCTGTGGGGCTGACCAGGGTGACCCTGGGAACTAAAAAATACCTAACCCCACCCAAGTCCCCCAGGGCAGACCCAGGTGGGGGAAGCTATAGTACAAAAGTCATAATACCCGGGTGGTAAAGCTTCAGTCTTACCATCAATTGTTGGAGTGGTCAGGCACAGGTTTAAACCACCCACATTATTTCCCACATGTATTAAGTTGTAAGGCTCAATATTACAGGTGGAGTAGGTACGTAACATACACGATAGCTGACCAAGTATAGTGAATCTGTTTTTTTTCAACCACTTTCATGATCAACAATACTTTCCTCTTTGTAGCATCCATTTGCATCAAAGTTCAAAACCATATATTTCTCGGAATTTCCTTCCCTTCCTTCTCAAATCCTGTACGTCTGCCGAACTCTTTCAACTCTGTTACTGGACACAGTCAACTGGTATGATACTAGGCTTTGGACCAAGACCACTTCAGTTTTTATATAACAAAAAATAAAATTATTTAAATTTCCAACACAACACTAAAATCATGCATAAAACTGGGTTATGTCATCCAGATTAGTTACAGATATACTCAGTTACTCAAAGAAACTAAACCTAATTCTTAAAACTCAAAT